>JAJNNY010000042.1:0-320760 GCA_022453515.1 Astrocystis sublimbata | reverse complement strand
GGCGCTTCCAACCGGTCGCGTTTGGTACACCAAAACAATCCAGATTCAGACGTGCTTGAATCGCAACATGTACATCCAGAGCCATTTGTCTAACACGTTCTCTCAATAGCCGTTCGTCCAAGGCCGGTCTGGCTTTCCCCGTCGGTCGTGTCCACCGTCTGCTCCGCAAGGGCAACTACGCTCAGCGTGTCGGTGCCGGTGCTCCTGTCTACCTCGCCGCCGTCCTCGAGTACCTGGCTGCTGAGATTCTCGAGTTGGCCGGTAACGCTGCCCGTGACAACAAGAAGACGCGTATCATCCCCCGTCATCTCCAGCTCGCCATCCGCAACGATGAGGAGTTGAACAAGCTTCTGGGTCACGTCACCATCGCCCAGGGTGGTGTCCTCCCCAACATTCACCAGAGTAAGCCGCATTCCTCCCGCCCTTGAGACGCGCGCCTGATGCTAACGTTCGCTTCCTTCCAGACCTGCTACCCAAGAAGACGGGCAAGCCCGGCAAGAACGCCAGCCAAGAGCTATAAGCTAGGGGTTGGGTGATGCATTGAATTTCTGCTGCTTTCTGCTGGTTGGTCGTTTGGGATGTTTCATGAAACCACGGGGTCACGGCTGGGTACGGTTTGCTTTTTGCCTCATTCATGCGTACGGGTTGTACATTACACATAATCCATTGGTACATGGATACGAATGAGCACAATTGATAAAGATTTCTGAACAAACTTAATCATCCACCGATCGTCTAGTTTCTGCGCCTGTGCAATGTGTCCTCGCCCCCTCGCGTCTTCTGATTCTAATTGACTCTCACATCACTTCGCCATATTGGGATCGCCTTGGGTGATTCTCAATCTAACCTTGATGTTTAGCTTCCTTGTTACAATTCAATATTGGTCTGCTTTCATTTGGCTCAACTGGCGCTCTCAAATTTGCAGCATTTCAACAACTGTTGCACGTCGATTGGAATGGCGACGTTGTCAATACGATCGAGAGGTTGAAATTGGTACAGATGTTGGGCGAGCTTGGTTTCGACTCATAAGCGACAATGGGCGCATAGCGTCACGGAGAGGTAGGAGCTATTTGGACCTGACTAGATGGGGCACAGAATTGGATATGGCATGTGGTAGCTGTGCTGTCTTGTCTTTTTTGAATTTCGAGGCCTTTTCTAATGCGCAGGATTACAAGATGTTTCTTCTATGTACATGTCGGGGATGACGTGCTCCGGATCTCCCTGTGCCCTGCCCCATCGTTTCCATGCAAGTAATGTGTTGTCTCTCTTCCCTTAGACTCTCTTTCCTTAGAATTTGAGAGGTGGCGGAGCTGATGGTGGGCTTCGTGTTAGTATATCAGATAGGAATGAGAGGACATAATCACTTACGGTCTGTGATGTGAGGGGGTAAGTTTCTTTCGAATTTCGATCCTGTTGAGAAAAATGGTAAGCTGGGCGTGTCCAAATTGTTCAGGCAAAGCAAGTCATGAGTGCTTGCTGTGTGATGGGAAATATGAAGGGCGGCATGCGTACCTCCGGGTGCGGTCGGGTGTATATAGGGATCCGGGTGCTTCCACGTCTCGAGAAGCTTCTCTGTCTCCTTCAATAAAGCCTGATTCGATTCGCCACGGTCAGTCGGAGCTCGTCCATCGTGCTTCGGCGCCTGCCAGTAGATGCTGAACCCAAACTCACCCTCTGCTTCTTGACATCGGCAATATTGCGGTTCGCCTCGAATAGAGAACGGATGTAAAGGGCCTGGCCACGCCACAGATGTCGGTGCACAGCCCAGTCGAGCGCGAGCTTCAGGGAGCGCCGGTAGAGCGATCTATCATGAGCGGAGACATCGGTCAACAATCCGGTTTCTGTCGTGGTTGGGTGCTGGCCACGGCACTGGACCCTTCAAACTGGGCGGACCTGTGCCGGGCTGGCGTGGGCTGAACTCACAACGCGGCTTTTCTGTGGTGCGACATGGCGAGTGAGCGACCGCGGTTCTCTCGGGCGTGTCGCCGGGTACGGGGGCACGGTGCCTTGCGATGGGATGTGACGTGATGCTGGCCAGCACAGAGGGCGCAATCGGACGGGCGGCGTGGGGCCGGGCTCGATCACTTGTGCTGCCCTTTCGTTGCTCGGAGGAGGGCCGTCGACGTACGTGAGGCGTGAGGCGAGAGGGCGTGTGGAGTGGAGAGGGTTGTCGGGATGTCGGGGGAGGGGCGAGGGCGTGGACTGGTGAAGCTATTCTCGCAGCTTGGACTGAAGTGGATGTCTGGGTCCTGGTGTCGGGGAGCTTCTGGAGCAAGGGGAGCAAGGCTCCATAAGATTCAATTGCCCATCGCTCATTGGCTGGCCCCTCTTGAGTCAGTTGCGAGGCGCTGAGGCTTTGCGGTGCTGCCACTTGGCGCCTGTAGCGCCAGCTGCGAGGTCTGACAGCGAGCCGACAGCGCTGCAGCAACCATCTCTTGAGCTTTAATCAGACATACAAGCCTCGTATTTGAACGGGAGGGGGGGTTGGAAAGGCCTCCGTGTAATAAAGCATACGAGCCACATAATTCAATTGAAAATAAATTTCTAAGGAGCTTTGAATCATGTCTTCGAAACATGTATGAATTCGAGCTTTCCCCAGGCCTTTGAGGCTGTGGTTTATACCTGGCGATAATTACTTAGTCTTCTCAGGCTCTTACACCCAACCCTAACTTCAACAAAGGTGCTTGGCTTGTATTTACTCTTCTTACCAGGTATCAATCTTGTCAAGTGGACTCGAGTCTCAAAATACTCAACAACTGATGGCTGCAGCTTCCATCCGCACATAAGTGTGCTATCATCAAAGCAATATGTGACCTGTTCTATATTCTCAGTACATGGAAACCTGACAAAAAGCTAAAGTTGGAAATCAAAACTTGTTCCATGGGCTCCGGATCGCAGTCTGCCCATGTTTTTCATAAGATCATGTCTGAAGACTCATGCATATTCCTCAACGATAATTACGAGAACGCATGGTGGCAATCTCTACCGTGAGAAGCTTGCACCTACCTGTCACGGACCATCCAGCATGGAGAGAAACACCACTCGAGCATATGATCTGCCGTCTTCCAAACCTCGAAGACTTCCACTTCGACCCTGTGAGCGAGCCTATCGATAAGTCTCTCCTACCGCGACAAATCCTAGCGACGCACACAACACAATACGATACCTTGATTAATGGGCTAGGGCTTACTAACTCCCCTCCTTCTACGGTACATTGCCACCCTTCATTTTCTGGGAAGACATGGACTAAGGCTTTGGCATATCATAGCAGAATTCGAGAGTTTTACTTTGATCGCCCATGCCAGCGGGAGATGTTTGGAACGTATTCGCTCCCAGACTGTGGCTACTAGGAGGACATAAGCTTGCATGTCACGGTTACGTACGGAACAACCCTCGAGCCACAGGCGAAAAGGTATTTATTCTAGTGTTTTAGCTCTAGGTAGTAGAAGGAGACTTCCTCTTCTTATGCAATAACAATGGTCATTTACTGGGCTATCAGCCGCGAGAACTGTGACATTGCATTTCAAATACCGTTGGTTCGAGCTTATTGCTAGGATAGTTCATGGTTTATAATTCATTTAATATAGAAGTTGGATCATACATATTTTAATCAGACGAGAGACGTTAAATTAATTATCGTATGTATGTTAAATAATTAAGTGGAAAGAATACTGCTATGGGTGAGGTCCACCACGCCATCAACAGCCAGACCACAAGCCAATCAAAATCAAGGTCGCTGTTACTCGGTACTAAGAAGACAGGCAAGCTGCTGCCATCGGAAACGCTGCTCCTGCTCTGGTGTCACATTAGATCGCGCGTACTTGCTACCCGGATGGTAGCCCCATGCTCATGGGTTTGGGGCTTAGGCGAACAGGAAAGAAGTTGATTTGAGAGGTTGGAAGGGAAGTGCATAGGCACCCAACAGGGGCATATGAGAAGGAACAAGATTCGAGTTACGGCCAAGAAGAAGGAATAGTCCACAGGACGGTGCGAGGGGGTGTTTGAAATACCTTTCCCCAAGGGTGTATGCTTCTGGAATGGAGTCGTTTGAACATGCCCCCTTCAGCCATAATTATTGGGAAGTCGCATTCAGCAAGGCCTTCAGGCCTCGAAAATCCTTTTCCAATGCTCCCATTATTTCAAATTTTAGTAAGTTTCTTCTAGATTGGGGTATAGTGACTATTGTAACCCATGAAGTACCTGCCGTCTATGAATACACGAGTGAACATTCTACTGTCACCCTTTCCAGATGTAACTCCCTTGCTGCAAGCCATGTCAACAACCCCCCCCCCCCCCCGCACCGTAAGGTAGGCAATAGAAAGCTCACGACCGCCATCTCTCTCTCTCTCTCTCTCTCTCTCGTACATACAAAAGACCAACAGCAACCGCATCATCAGCATCAGCAACAGCACCATTACCACCATTATTACCAGCAGCATCAACAATAGCAGCAACAGTAACAACAGCAACAGCAATAACAGCAACAATAGCAGTAGTAATACCATCACCATTATCACCAGCAGCAGCAACAATATGAGGTAGAAATTCATATTCCCAATTCTTGGCGGGTGGCTGACTAGCTTTGTTGAAATAGCTCGCCCTCACGGCGAAGGCCAGGTACTAGATCCATCCGTCCTACATCCTACTTTTGGGTGGCATCATTTCAACCCATTTCAATTGGTGAGAGTTGCAGCCCTCGTGCAGCAAATTCCTACTAGGTTTCCCCCCATCCTGGTACAGCAGTCGATGGAATCTAATCCGGTCTATTCATGTCTATTCTGATCGATTCCCTCCGGGTCGGAAAGCACGTCGCCCGTCGAGGTAGAGGCATACTATCCCCGTTCGTTGTGGCCGTACAAGATACTATTATTCCCATTTATTTCGACAGATTCACAGACTTCCCCCCTGCGTGGCAGAAACACACATAACTGAACCCATTTCGACCAGTCTCCGTACTATGACTTACGATGGAAGTTTTGGAACCACGGTTAGAAAAGCGAATCCAAGTCAGAGGAACCCTCGACCGAAGCCAAGCCCACATCTACTAAACAAGAATAGTCCAACGCCCTCGCTAACCACTTCAACAAAGTCCACATATCGTCCCTAATAGAGTTTAGCAAGCTATACAAAGATGAAGTTCTTACTAGTTGAGAAGCCGGAGTGATCTTGGGAATGAGGGTGTGGCGAGCCGTTGTGTAGTCCGTGAGCGACTAGTTAAGGAATTAGTTCGGGTCGTGAAATGAAGGGGTGCCCAGATGGCCGAGTGGATTACCGAGGGTACCCTAAAGCAGTAGAACAATCAAGTCGGCAACCATATTAAGCTTAACGAAAGAATTACTACTATCGAAACCAATAACGTAACAAACATGATAAACATTTAGAGTATTCTTACCATTATAGTACTTATGGTAAGGAGTTTGGACATAACTAACATTATAGATCACTTTCTAAAGGTGGTTTATATAAAATATTTAAAAACCTAGAAGTGTTTTATTTATTTTATATAATATCTTGCTACTTAAAAGTAAGATATAAGATAGTTAGGCAAACTCCTTACCATAAGTACTATAATGGTAAGAATACTCTAAATGTATTTATCATGTTTGTTACGTTATTGGTTTCGATAGTAGTAATTCTTTCGTTAAGCTTAATATGGTTGCCGACTTGATTGTTCTACTGCTTTAGGGTACCCTCGGTAATCCACTCGGCCATCTGGGCACCCCTTCATTTTCACGACCCGAACTAATTCCTTAACTAGTCGCTCACGGACTACACAACGGCTCGCCAACCCTCATTCCCAAGATCACTCCGGCTTCTCAACTAGTAAGAACTTCATCTTTGTATAGCTTGCTAAACTCTATTAGGGACGATATGTGGACTTTGTTGAAGGTGGTTAGCGAGGCGTTGGACTATTCTTGTTTAGTAGATGTGGGCTTGGCTTCGGTCGAGGGTTCCTCTGACTTGGATTCGCTTTTCTAACCGTGGTTCCAAAACTTCCATCGTAAGTCATAGTACGGAGACTGGTCGAAATGGGTTCAGTTATGTGTGTTTCTGCCACGCAGGGGGGAAGTCTGTGAATCTGTCGAAATAAATGGGAATAATAGTATCTTGTACGGCCACAACGAACGGGGATAGTATGCCTCTACCTCGACGGGCGACGTGCTTTCCGACCCGGAGGGAATCGATCAGAATAGACATGAATAGACCGGATTAGATTCCATCGACTGCTGTACCAGGATGGGGGGAAACCTAGTAGGAATTTGCTGCACGAGGGCTGCAACTCTCACCAATTGAAATGGGTTGAAATGATGCCACCCAAAAGTAGGATGTAGGACGGATGGATCTAGTACCTGGCCTTCGCCGTGAGGGCGAGCTATTTCAACAAAGCTAGTCAGCCACCCGCCAAGAATTGGGAATATGAATTTCTACCTCATATTGTTGCTGCTGCTGGTGATAATGGTGATGGTATTACTACTGCTATTGTTGCTGTTATTGCTGTTGCTGTTGTTACTGTTGCTGCTATTGTTGATGCTGCTGGTAATAATGGTGGTAATGGTGCTGTTGCTGATGCTGATGATGCGGTTGCTGTTGGTCTTTTGTATGTACGAGAGAGAGAGAGAGAGAGAGAGAGATGGCGGTCGTGAGCTTTCTATTGCCTACCTTACGGTGCGGGGGGGGGGGGGGGTTGTTGACATGGCTTGCAGCAAGGGAGTTACATCTGGAAAGGGTGACAGTAGAATGTTCACTCGTGTATTCATAGACGGCAGGTACTTCATGGGTTACAATAGTCACTATACCCCAATCTAGAAGAAACTTACTAAAATTTGAAATAATGGGAGCATTGGAAAAGGATTTTCGAGGCCTGAAGGCCTTGCTGAATGCGACTTCCCAATAATTATGGCTGAAGGGGGCATGTTCAAACGACTCCATTCCAGAAGCATACACCCTTGGGGAAAGGTATTTCAAACACCCCCTCGCACCGTCCTGTGGACTATTCCTTCTTCTTGGCCGTAACTCGAATCTTGTTCCTTCTCATATGCCCCTGTTGGGTGCCTATGCACTTCCCTTCCAACCTCTCAAATCAACTTCTTTCCTGTTCGCCTAAGCCCCAAACCCATGAGCATGGGGCTACCATCCGGGTAGCAAGTACGCGCGATCTAATGTGACACCAGAGCAGGAGCAGCGTTTCCGATGGCAGCAGCTTGCCTGTCTTCTTAGTACCGAGTAACAGCGACCTTGATTTTGATTGGCTTGTGGTCTGGCTGTTGATGGCGTGGTGGACCTCACCCATAGCAGTATTCTTTCCACTTAATTATTTAACATACATACGATAATTAATTTAACGTCTCTCGTCTGATTAAAATATGTATGATCCAACTTCTATATTAAATGAATTATAAACCATGAACTATCCTAGCAATAAGCTCGAACCAACGGTATTTGAAATGCAATGTCACAGTTCTCGCGGCTGATAGCCCAGTAAATGACCATTGTTATTGCATAAGAAGAGGAAGTCTCCTTCTACTACCTAGAGCTAAAACACTAGAATAAATACCTTTTCGCCTGTGGCTCGAGGGTTGTTCCGTACGTAACCGTGACATGCAAGCTTATGTCCTCCTAGTAGCCACAGTCTGGGAGCGAATACGTTCCAAACATCTCCCGCTGGCATGGGCGATCAAAGTAAAACTCTCGAATTCTGCTATGATATGCCAAAGCCTTAGTCCATGTCTTCCCAGAAAATGAAGGGTGGCAATGTACCGTAGAAGGAGGGGAGTTAGTAAGCCCTAGCCCATTAATCAAGGTATCGTATTGTGTTGTGTGCGTCGCTAGGATTTGTCGCGGTAGGAGAGACTTATCGATAGGCTCGCTCACAGGGTCGAAGTGGAAGTCTTCGAGGTTTGGAAGACGGCAGATCATATGCTCGAGTGGTGTTTCTCTCCATGCTGGATGGTCCGTGACAGGTAGGTGCAAGCTTCTCACGGTAGAGATTGCCACCATGCGTTCTCGTAATTATCGTTGAGGAATATGCATGAGTCTTCAGACATGATCTTATGAAAAACATGGGCAGACTGCGATCCGGAGCCCATGGAACAAGTTTTGATTTCCAACTTTAGCTTTTTGTCAGGTTTCCATGTACTGAGAATATAGAACAGGTCACATATTGCTTTGATGATAGCACACTTATGTGCGGATGGAAGCTGCAGCCATCAGTTGTTGAGTATTTTGAGACTCGAGTCCACTTGACAAGATTGATACCTGGTAAGAAGAGTAAATACAAGCCAAGCACCTTTGTTGAAGTTAGGGTTGGGTGTAAGAGCCTGAGAAGACTAAGTAATTATCGCCAGGTATAAACCACAGCCTCAAAGGCCTGGGGAAAGCTCGAATTCATACATGTTTCGAAGACATGATTCAAAGCTCCTTAGAAATTTATTTTCAATTGAATTATGTGGCTCGTATGCTTTATTACACGGAGGCCTTTCCAACCCCCCCTCCCGTTCAAATACGAGGCTTGTATGTCTGATTAAAGCTCAAGAGATGGTTGCTGCAGCGCTGTCGGCTCGCTGTCAGACCTCGCAGCTGGCGCTACAGGCGCCAAGTGGCAGCACCGCAAAGCCTCAGCGCCTCGCAACTGACTCAAGAGGGGCCAGCCAATGAGCGATGGGCAATTGAATCTTATGGAGCCTTGCTCCCCTTGCTCCAGAAGCTCCCCGACACCAGGACCCAGACATCCACTTCAGTCCAAGCTGCGAGAATAGCTTCACCAGTCCACGCCCTCGCCCCTCCCCCGACATCCCGACAACCCTCTCCACTCCACACGCCCTCTCGCCTCACGCCTCACGTACGTCGACGGCCCTCCTCCGAGCAACGAAAGGGCAGCACAAGTGATCGAGCCCGGCCCCACGCCGCCCGTCCGATTGCGCCCTCTGTGCTGGCCAGCATCACGTCACATCCCATCGCAAGGCACCGTGCCCCCGTACCCGGCGACACGCCCGAGAGAACCGCGGTCGCTCACTCGCCATGTCGCACCACAGAAAAGCCGCGTTGTGAGTTCAGCCCACGCCAGCCCGGCACAGGTCCGCCCAGTTTGAAGGGTCCAGTGCCGTGGCCAGCACCCAACCACGACAGAAACCGGATTGTTGACCGATGTCTCCGCTCATGATAGATCGCTCTACCGGCGCTCCCTGAAGCTCGCGCTCGACTGGGCTGTGCACCGACATCTGTGGCGTGGCCAGGCCCTTTACATCCGTTCTCTATTCGAGGCGAACCGCAATATTGCCGATGTCAAGAAGCAGAGGGTGAGTTTGGGTTCAGCATCTACTGGCAGGCGCCGAAGCACGATGGACGAGCTCCGACTGACCGTGGCGAATCGAATCAGGCTTTATTGAAGGAGACAGAGAAGCTTCTCGAGACGTGGAAGCACCCGGATCCCTATATACACCCGACCGCACCCGGAGGTACGCATGCCGCCCTTCATATTTCCCATCACACAGCAAGCACTCATGACTTGCTTTGCCTGAACAATTTGGACACGCCCAGCTTACCATTTTTCTCAACAGGATCGAAATTCGAAAGAAACTTACCCCCTCACATCACAGACCGTAAGTGATTATGTCCTCTCATTCCTATCTGATATACTAACACGAAGCCCACCATCAGCTCCGCCACCTCTCAAATTCTAAGGAAAGAGAGTCTAAGGGAAGAGAGACAACACATTACTTGCATGGAAACGATGGGGCAGGGCACAGGGAGATCCGGAGCACGTCATCCCCGACATGTACATAGAAGAAACATCTTGTAATCCTGCGCATTAGAAAAGGCCTCGAAATTCAAAAAAGACAAGACAGCACAGCTACCACATGCCATATCCAATTCTGTGCCCCATCTAGTCAGGTCCAAATAGCTCCTACCTCTCCGTGACGCTATGCGCCCATTGTCGCTTATGAGTCGAAACCAAGCTCGCCCAACATCTGTACCAATTTCAACCTCTCGATCGTATTGACAACGTCGCCATTCCAATCGACGTGCAACAGTTGTTGAAATGCTGCAAATTTGAGAGCGCCAGTTGAGCCAAATGAAAGCAGACCAATATTGAATTGTAACAAGGAAGCTAAACATCAAGGTTAGATTGAGAATCACCCAAGGCGATCCCAATATGGCGAAGTGATGTGAGAGTCAATTAGAATCAGAAGACGCGAGGGGGCGAGGACACATTGCACAGGCGCAGAAACTAGACGATCGGTGGATGATTAAGTTTGTTCAGAAATCTTTATCAATTGTGCTCATTCGTATCCATGTACCAATGGATTATGTGTAATGTACAACCCGTACGCATGAATGAGGCAAAAAGCAAACCGTACCCAGCCGTGACCCCGTGGTTTCATGAAACATCCCAAACGACCAACCAGCAGAAAGCAGCAGAAATTCAATGCATCACCCAACCCCTAGCTTATAGCTCTTGGCTGGCGTTCTTGCCGGGCTTGCCCGTCTTCTTGGGTAGCAGGTCTGGAAGGAAGCGAACGTTAGCATCAGGCGCGCGTCTCAAGGGCGGGAGGAATGCGGCTTACTCTGGTGAATGTTGGGGAGGACACCACCCTGGGCGATGGTGACGTGACCCAGAAGCTTGTTCAACTCCTCATCGTTGCGGATGGCGAGCTGGAGATGACGGGGGATGATACGCGTCTTCTTGTTGTCACGGGCAGCGTTACCGGCCAACTCGAGAATCTCAGCAGCCAGGTACTCGAGGACGGCGGCGAGGTAGACAGGAGCACCGGCACCGACACGCTGAGCGTAGTTGCCCTTGCGGAGCAGACGGTGGACACGACCGACGGGGAAAGCCAGACCGGCCTTGGACGAACGGCTATTGAGAGAACGTGTTAGACAAATGGCTCTGGATGTACATGTTGCGATTCAAGCACGTCTGAATCTGGATTGTTTTGGTGTACCAAACGCGACCGGTTGGAAGCGCCAAGTAGATCCAAGAAAAACAGGCAACTAGATGCGCAGGCGACACCGCAGAAGGGGGAGACATACGATTGAGAGTTCTTGGCACCGCTGGCCTTGCCTCCGGATTTGCCGCCTCCAGTCATTTTGATGGTGGTTTTGGGGGTTGGTGTGGAAATTAGAAAGTGGTGAGTGTGGTTGAGTAAATGCTGCAAGAATAGCAGATGCGTCGAGATGGATGCGTTGGCTGTGGTGGTTGAGAAGAGATGGAGTGGGAAGAATGAATTGAGAGGGAGACGTCGATGGTTGGTGGGGGAGGAGCTCCTTAAGTATGCTCAGGTCGCGTCTGCAGAATCAGAATCACAGCAGCTCACCCCGGAGCGCCAAATCACGGTTTCTGGGATCACTCTAAAAACCGCAGGGCAGGGGTGGGTGGGGTACGCTTGGTGGATCGGTCACTAGCCTGATCTGGGCTGGATTTTTGGGCAGCCTGTCCAGTGTCAGCCACACACATTTGCTGCACCTGTCGAGCCCTGTCTCGACCTGTGTTGATACCGCGTCCGATACCTACCGCGCCCTACTGACTCTCTGCACATCCTATGTACCTGCCAGCTTGCCTGCTACCACCATCATCACCTGCGCATACAAGTTCTTGCGCCCTGGCTTCGGGAAAGAGCCGCAGGAACAAGTATCTACGTATCTGCCCATACACCTTTTGTTGCCCAGCCAGTCGTGCCTGGCCAATTAGGAACCTATCTCTGTGAGGCTTTGCTCCATACCATGCAGCAAAGACCTGTCCGGACCCCAATTTTGATTCCATCCCCAGACAAATCGAAGTTTCCTCGCCTGGCCCGTGCCTAGTACTTGATGCGACGGACGCCCACATCTCTCAACTGGCCTAGCAGGTACGTACTGGTGCGATTTATGATTGGTCAGTTATTCCATATCCAAAATTGCCCATTAACCTTGAAGTGTCCGCCATTAATCCGAGATAATTATGTGCACTCCATCTACCGCATGGTACCTACTCCGTAGAATGAACAACATTCGTAAGCCCCACCAGTCGAGGCCCTGCAGAAGTCCGAGCTTGTTGTAGCAACGAGTGTCGGCTATTGCTTTAAGCCTGCACATAAGCATATATGAGAATGTGTAACTGAACCCCGGTCGTCATGTCGAGATGTTTTGAATCAAATTCAGATTAGCAGCACGCTAGTGACATCTGCTACTGTAGTAAGATCTGTGTGCCTCTTGGCTAGCGATATTGAAGCTGCATCAGCATCAAACCACTTGTACGGGGAACCATAGGTCTTCGGCCTCAACATCTGATTGCTTGAATGGCCGACCTGTCATTCACTCTCGGCGCACAGTGCTACCAAGAAGGAAGTCGCAGGGTAAGGCTGGATAGCGATCCAGGCCCCCAGCGTAGCGCCGGAAGTAATCGCATCAGTTGCTGGTTGTACAGATCTCGAATGTCACGATAGCGTCATTTCATTCCTTATCAAGCCTAGGGTAGTAAGGTGGACTAGGTGCACTCACAGCGAGAATGAGTATGCGCTTGACTATGATCATATCTGCAGGTATAGATCACGGCTTCAATTGCCTTTGCTGGCGGGAAATACGGCCTCGATCAGGTAACTTCCTAGATCTCGACTGTTCATGATAATAATAGCTCATGTAGACTGGCGAATTGCATTATTGTTGGCATATTACCTTAGGTACCTAGACACATTCTACGATCGTCTAGGCACTCATCAGCCAATACCTGCGTTCAAATCTGTTGCGCCACGCCCATGTTGAAGTAAGGCGGTACGGCAAGGTCAAGCATGCAGGTGTCATTTGGCATGGCGCGATTGTACGTTTGAATTAGCTGGGTTCGGGCTGTCCAATTGATGATTGGCCGTCTTCGGTCGGCAATTGGGGCGCTAGCTCCTCCCCTGCCAGACTGAATTGTTTTCCCGTGCAGACCCATGGTTGGGGCCTCGCGACATGGCTGCTCGAAGGTCGACGAATTTTGAGGTGGATACTAGAAAGGACGCGTTGAGCGCGTGTCAACACCCTGGCCCGCCTGGCTGATGTAAACTGGCGGAGAGCGGTGGGGTGCGGAGATAGGCATGCATTGGTGCGGTGCTACCGTGCTAAAGCTGCCGACTGTGGTAGGATCGGTACGTACTGCGCCCCTACCTGGACCGCTAGGCTACATAAGGCTGCTGGGTGGAAACGTGATTGGCGGGTCCGTAGCGGTGGGGCAAACAGACCAGCAACGAGAAGGCTGGTCTGACCCAACCTTTTTGGTCCTGGCAGGATCAAAGCAGAGGTGCATGTCCCCCAGTACACGCGCAGAGCGACCAGAGCAGCTGCGCAGAGTGATCCAAATCAGTAACCCAGCTAGCGCGACCGCATCCCACCTACTTAAAGGTCCTCACCACCCACATGCTTTCTTCTATCTACCATCTCCGACTTCTCCATCCACATCTTTCATTCAACCACAGCCAACAACAGCAATTCGCACTTTCATCCGTTTTACACGCATCAACTACATCTCCCATCTCTCACATCCAAACCAATCACCATGCCTCCCAAAGCTGCCGACAAGAAGCCCGCCTCCAAGGCTCCCGTTGCCTCCAAGGCCCCGGAGAAGAAGGACGCCGGTAAGAAGACCGCGTCCACTGGCGAGAAGAAGAAGCGCACCAAGACCCGCAAGGAGTGAGTCAATCCCGTCTTTTCGCCTTCCAACACCAACCTCTGCCCTCAACGCCACATTACGCGCGCGCCTGAGCCGCTTGATTCATTAAGACACATACTGCACAGTGAATATCGATGCTAACTAGTTTCGCGCAGAACATACTCCAGCTACATCTACAAGGTGCTCAAGCAGGTCCACCCCGACACTGGTATCTCCAACCGTGCCATGAGCATCCTGAACTCTTTCGTCAACGGTAAGCATGAGCCACATCCATTCGCAACATCTGGCCCGTCTAATCAATTCCCCATACAGACATCTTCGAGCGTGTTGCCACAGAAGCCTCCAAGCTTGCCGCCTACAACAAGAAGAGCACCATCTCGTCGCGTGAGATCCAGACCTCAGTCCGCCTGATCCTGCCCGGTGAGCTGGCCAAGCACGCCGTGTCGGAAGGCACCAAGGCCGTGACCAAGTACTCTTCATCAACGAAATAGATGGGTGCTTGCTTGTGATCTGCTTTGCGCGTTTGTGTTTTGGGCGTGGGGTTTTCTTTCGCTTTGGCATCACATCATGACGAGACCTGTGGCCAAAGTCATCATCATGGGTCCCGTTCACAGATTTTCGGGAGTCTCTAATGCGTTACGGATGGTCTGCTTTTTTACTACACTAGGGGCAATGTCTTGCACACAACAACGGTATGGGGTTTGCGGTTGTACAATACACTTTGCCGATAGGGTTTTCGGAATGAGAATCTGGACATGAACAAATTAAACCATCAGTTCCTTTCCCATGTGACATGATGCACCAATTGCCAATCCTGTTCCGACCTTGATAACCCCATCGAATGGTCAAACTCGGCTTACTCACGCGACAGCGCACCCTTGACTAAGCCGCGGCTCCATTCACGACACGATATGTTTACGGATGTCGACAATCTTAATCCCGACAATTTCCGAACTGTCTACCTTTGCTCGTTGGTGCAACACTCAAACACTATTATCATCATCATCTGGTTTCTCATTACAGATGCACGAAGATCAAACATCACATTTCGACTGTGCGAGCCAATCTGGCATCAGAGCCGCCTTGAGATTTCGACGCTCGTTGGAGAATGCATCGAGGGAATGCAACCTACGACAATGATACGGAAATCCCGGAATCGCAATTCAGCAGCCACACGACAGCACATCGCTGCTGAAGTCCGGAATCGGAAAGCGGAGGTGGCCCAATACGAGGAAGAAGGAATGATACACACACGAGGTAGATGAGAGTACGACCGACGACGACATGGACGGACGCGGGGTATGGCTATTCCGCGATCCAGTCTGATGCACGAGAGGCCATAATCAGAATGGGCACGTAGGTAACACAGAATTGAATGTTTGCAGGCAGAAAGTAGGGAATCGGAAGCAGTCGAGGTGGAGCGAAAAATAGATGAGACGGTCTTTAGAGGTACCTCTAACACCACTAAGCTCGTACCTGCATGAGAATTTCAATCTTATTAAAACTACTTTTCTTTATCATGTGATTGATTATATAGAGCTTATTTGAAACCAGTTATTGGTTATGCAATAGTTCTTATTACATGAATCAGTAAGACACTAGGCACTCGAGGGATATTGAATCTTTTATCGACATCTGAGCGTTGCCGCTGCTACAAATGCTATTCTAACACGTCGTCTAGCTATAAGTACAGCCCAAGCAACATTGCCCTCGTAGTAAGGATGCGAACATGTTTTAGCTGTGGCATGTGATGAGTATACAGTAGGAACAAGCTTGGCTGATGTAGTCTAATCTACCCTATCTGGCAATCAGGATGATTTGGGTATTCGAAACCCATGTTTCCCTTGCTTTCCATTCGAAATTGCATGCCCCTCGGTGGATGACGATGATAGATAGATATATACAACCAAGGAAGGCATGAAAACAACTTGGCCAGAGCCGATGCTGAGTAATTCAAACCAAACTCAAGTTGAGCGTGGCGCTTTTCTCGGTCGTCGTCTTGATTTTTTCGTCTTCTAGACGTCACCCAAGCCGGCCTTCGACTTCTTGATCACATGCGTTATCGGGACGACGATGCCTTGGGTCTCGAGGGTACCAAGAGACATGCCCTTGGACCAACCCATCTTCTCCAGCATGGCTCTGCCTTTATTTTCGATGCCAAGCTCTGACGCGTGCTGGCCGACAACATCTCCCTCTCGTAGAATCATATTCGACTTGGTGCGGGACTTGCCTCCAACACGGACCTCGGTGCGTTTGAGAACGCGGGTCTCCTGAACGACCTTCTCATCCGCATCGACGCGCGGGAACCATGTGCATTTGATGCGGCTGAAGGTGCGATCGAACAGCACTTCGTCGTACGGAAGCGTGCGCTTGACCCGGTAGAGTACGGGATACCTGCCCGTGCCGGAGCCGGCCGACTTGGACTTGATGTTGAAAGCGTTGGCGATTGTGTGGACAATCTTGCGGGCGCTCTTATCAAATGGTGGAAGGATGAGTCTAGTACTCCTGTCAGCTTGTACTTCATGCCATTTCATCTGCGTAGGTAAGTTGGGGGACGTACTGTTCCCTTGTGCTGAGCATGAAAGTCTCGAACTCATCAGCCAAATCGTCAAGAGACATGCCTCCGAGGTATTTAGCACGAAGATCATGATCACTAGCACCGGCGCCACCGTTTTTGCCCAGCAAGCCCTGTGATCGCAACTCCTCGCGAGCCCTCTTCTTATCTGCCTTCTTAAGGCGGTCTTTCTTGATGGCAACATTGAGAGCGTCCTCCAACTCCGAGTCGGAAAGGCCAAAGGAGACGGGGCCCTTCTTCGCTCTCTGCATCATGGTTCGCGACTTTTGCATGTCCATGAGATCCAGCTCGTCGAATGCCTCTGCCATTCTTGTGGCATTTGGGAATTGGCTGCCTCCTTCAAACATCCTGGCCTTATTCGATCCGCCTTTCTTTTGCTTCCTGTTGCCTCGCCGGCGAGGTACGCTGGTGACTGCCTTCCATCCATCGCCGTCGTCGTAGTCGCCATCGAGAAGCATGATATCATCACAATCAAGACCTAGCTCCTCTTGTTTGGCGATCAATTGTGCTAAGCGTTCATCCTCTGATTCGAGACGACGTTTCGCGTCTACGTCATCAACGCCCTCCGCATCCGAACCTTCTTCCAATTCATCTTCACTAGAAGGTTGACTAGGAATGGCGTCACTATCTGTACCACCCAGGTCGCGGAGTATACTGAAGGCGTGGGACGCAAGGCCAGGGTGTTCGTCCTCACTCTGGTTGCCGTCTTCATTGTCGTCATCGCCATCATCAAAATCACGCATATTAGCTATGTAGTCGGCAATGATAGCAGCCTCTTCATCATCCTCGTCTGGGTTCGAATGCCTAGGCGGTTTTCGTGAGGGTCGTGGCTTAGGTTTGTTGACGTTCAGAGATATGAAGTCATCGTTATCAGCCACAGAGATTGGGTCAGTGTCAATTGTGATATTCGTAACTTCTTCAACGACCCGCAACTCAAGGTTGGTTTCAATTGTTTCTGTTGCCTTCAAGGTGTCATCCACGACAAGAGGAGGTTCGGGCAATGGGCTCTTCTGCTGTAATGGGGCGGCATTTCGGCCCTTGAACAAAATGACCTCATCGTCAGAATCAGAGCCAATATCTGATGGAATTGGATCATCAGGCGCCTCGGTCGCATCTTGCTGAGCCGTTCCGCCGACGTCAGCTATCCTGGTAGGTGACGCGGCAGGATTGGGAACAGCAACATCAGGGTCACACTGCGCAACATCGAGGGGTATAGATTCATCAGTCTGTTCCGAGGGTTCGAGGAGCTTGAGAGGATCCATCAAGCCAGCGCTGATGAAGACGACGGGTTGATGTCTGAGCCTAGCATCGCGACCACGGACACCACGGCGGTTACTAGCCGTATGCTTTGCCTCTTCAGCAAGGGTGTAGCCTGCGATAGTCAGCAATCACTCACTGACTTGCACCAGATCAACCCGAGTGGAAGTACCATGGGAACGAGCGGGAGGCGGGTTGCCCGGTATGCTAGGCAACCCCATCCTTTGACGAATGTGTTGAGGTGGTGGTCCCTTTGGCGTTGGGTTCGCCTTCGCTTGTTGGTTCTTCTTCCGCTTAGCCATGATGATACCGCGACGGCAGGCCTGTTTGCCCCCGGCCAAATGCCGTCCTAATCAGAGGCTACTATAGCGAGGAGTACTTCAGAGTTGGAGGATGTTACGTGGGTTTGTAATTAATTGGCTGTCAAGTCAGAAATTTACAATATGCGGACGTTCGGATAGTTGATTGCCCCCCAAATCGCGGTCCGCCAAAGTCAGCGACTATGGTGATAGTTGTAATCGACGTAATCAAAGGTATTGGCGGAGAATGTATTCAGAAATGTATGGGCTCCCTCAGCCTTTGTGTGCGCTGGTATATGGACGAGAGTCGAAGAACAATGACAACAGGTTGAGTTCGTAGGTAGGTAGGCGAGAGGTGAAGGCAGATGGGCAGTGAATTGGCCGGCCCGATGCTTGCATCGTGATGTCTACAGAACTTAGGTGCATGCGCAGGCGAGCAGGCAAGTACACCTGGCAGTAGGTAGGGTAAGCACGCGAGGCACGTAAATGCGGGATGACTGATTGGGTGGACCCCTCAGTGGGGTGGCGATGGCCGAAGGGGCGAACTTGAGCAAAGAGAGCTTTATCGATTGGGATTGAAACGGACCTGTAACTACGTCGCGTACGCCGCACGTGGTAGGTACTTGGGGCATGGGCAACTTCCGGTGGCTCGTGTCGTACCCTGCATGTGTCAACGTGACTGGGCCCCTGCATCAGGTGCGAATAGAAGGCCCATCTAGGCACTTCAAAACTTCCATGGTTGGAAATATTGCAGGAAAAACGGAGCGAACAGATGGTCAGCCCTAGATCTTGGAGTTTAACTACGGAAATTCGACCAAAAACGTACTACACCAGGGATTCGCTGGTCGTCACCGACCCAACTACTAATCTGGCGGTATGTAGCTTAGCTATGGGGGAGCGGACGGGACCCCGCGTTCTCTACATCCTATGGTCGTACGTATTATGACAAGCCGCAATAATTGTATATATTTCACTGTCTACAAGGTAATCACCACCTTAATGCGGCTTCAAGCTCACAACAAGGCGAAGTCAAAGGACCAAAAGACAGCCCAGCTCAACATGTGTCTGAAGATACCAAATAGCATTCAAGGCTCCTTGCCACCAAGACACATTAGCCCTCTCAAGGAAGGAATAAAAAGGCAGCATAGCCATTTACCCGATTATACATTACACCCTCTGAGTTCTCAATTAATTACACCAAGGCATTCGAGTGACCGAAAACTCTTGCACTGATCTCTTGATTCAACTCATTTCTATTAGATCAGACTAATATCGAGCGCCGCGATTGGTATCGCAATGGGTTGTCGACAGGACTCTATCATTCCAGCTGTCACAAAATGTTGTCCAAGATGTGCGCGATCATTCGACACATGTGTATCTCTTTGATTTCAAACACTTGATCAGTGTAGTTTCGTGCTTAAAGCTTCAGCCTTCGAGCCATTTTCAGCTGTGCAGCTCCAAGAACTAGTCTGGACCCAGCATACATACGTAGCTTGAAGCTCAGCCGCGCAAGAGGTCGCCAGCACTGGCGAAGACTATTGTTTATGCTTGAAACAAGTGGCGCTGACCCCCAATGGCGGTAATTGTGATCTATGATAATTTTACGTCAAGTAGTGCAGCCACATCGTTGGCTCGATCACTGCTTACATGGTGGCTTGCGCCGTTGGTGCACCGGTCTCGACACCAATCATATCGCAACATTGGGTTGCTGCTGGCCGCTGCCCCCAATATGTAACAAGAACAGGGCTACGAATAGCAACATTTGTGTGACCCTGTTAGGCATCCTGGATTTTGAGGGGAAGATCTGTGAGAAGATCGGCTTTGGGGATCATCTCGATGTTACTGCGGCAGTTTGAAAGGCGGAGCTTCCAGGCCAATGCCTTCCTTACATTGGTGTTTACGTGTCCCGCACGCGCTCTCATTGACAATATAAACTACTGGGGGCCATAGACTATTTAAAGTCTCGTCTCAGCGTGCCAAGATTGAGTTATATTGTCCCATGGCGTTCTGTTCCTGTCCTTGACCCCCCCTTTTCGTCTCAGTATGTTCGTGTACTAATATTGCGTAGCTTCGAATTATGTTGAACTCAAGGAACTTTGGTCGCGTAGGCGATACGGCAACTGCTGACTTGGTGCCTTCTGAGGTCTCAACCCATTACCGAACTGTTGCGGCTTCAGACGAAGATGACACCTTACCTCATGCTGTTTCATCCGAATCCGTTACAACAGCGGGATATGTACGAGATGAGACGATCGCCAAAGCGATGAACCGCATTTACCAGGCAGCGGCATTATCTACAACATCAGCTCAAGTTCTTCACTTGACTCTAATCTACGAACACCAACACCCGGGATCCCTGACAGCTCGGATGACTCTTATCACATTTCTAACGATGCCAAAACCATCAAATTCAAGACCACTCGAGCAAATGTGCCTGGCCCAAAGCTTCGGCGCTCTCTATCATCTTCTTGGTGGTGGTGGGAAATACTGGGAATGGCACTTGGCCTTGTAAGCATGGGATTACTAGCCTTTCTACTATCAAAGATCGACGGCATTCCACTTGCAGCCTGGAACTATTCAATCGTGCCACAATCTCTCATCGTTGTCTTGACGACGACCGGCAAAACAGCGTTGCTCGTGCCAATAGCATCGTGTATCAGCCAGCTAAAGTGGCAATACTTTGCCGAGAAGCCGCGAAGATTGAACGGCTTTCAGCTTTTCGACGATGCGAGTCGCGGCCCTTGGGGATCCGTGTTGCTTATCTGGCATTTGGCCTTTCGGGCGCACGTATTGGTAGCACCGGGTCTTGCTTCTATCACAGTGCTGCTACTTGGCATAGATCCCAGTGCCCAGCAAATCATCAAGACTCCAGTGAAAGAATCGCCACTCAACAATGTCTCAGTAGCGTTAGGGAAGGCGGACTTTTACTTTTCGAAAGGATTCTTAGAGAACTTTGATGGCGGTTCCGGTATGTTTCCCTCTCAATGTTGAATAGTGAGCTATTATCGGGCACGCTGCTAACTTTTTTGAAGAAGGTACTTGGCAACCTAACTCTGACTTGCTGGCTCTGCAATCACATATCATTAACGGCGCTACTGGCGCTACTGGCTCGGTCTTCCAACCCTATTTTGACTGCCCTGAGCCAGCAGCTAGATGCACCTGGGGCGCATTCACAAGTCTAGGAGTATGTGCCGAGTCCAACGATATCTCTAGGGATGCCGTAGCTAACTGCATTGGTGACGGGTCATCGAGCTTGAATTGTACCTACAGCGTACCTGGGAGAGATGACTTACCATCCGACGACAATGGCGATATGATGGTCATGCAGTGGAACACTGAGCCATTGGGCGGAGAGAGTCCACCGACAATGCTCTTCCAGTCGCTCTTCCAAGTAGGCAACAGCGAGGACTCTGGGTTTGGTCATAGTAAGTAATCTGATGCTTAATTCCCTTCTCTCGGATGCTCTCGATGCAAATACATATGCGTAACATCACGACACCAAGGAATGTCTGATTTCAATACATGAATACCTTCTGACTTTGGATGATATAGTTGGATCGCTCATCTCTGTGAAGGCTAGAGGGGACGGTTATCCGACCTATAAGCAGAACGCAACAGGATCACAAGTCTTAGATCCACCACCTACGGAGATCTATCTCGCAAAATTTCGATGGTGCGCCAAAACGTATCACAACGCCACCGCCTCGCAGAAGCGTTTAATACCAGGTCCGGTAATATCCCAAGATCTCAACTTAACCCAGCGTATCGATATCGGTAGTGCAGGGAACTTGATAGGGCCGACCTATAATACTTATACAAGCAACGCGACTGGCACTATGTTCAATATAACGAATATGGTATCCCTTGGCCTGCCAAACTACCTGAGTTCGCTGCTGACAACGACCGTGTATCACAATATCTATAGGCCTGACATCGGTCCCGACAAGGCACTACTAGCGATCGGGTTTACACTTATGAACTCAAATCTAAGTCATGTTGTTTCGGGCATCGCAGAGACACTCACGAATCAGATTCGAAGCAACAAGCCCGGCGACAACTATAATGCAACAACCGCCGCGGGCCAGGCGTTTTTCACTGAACCATATATAGAGGTGCAATGGATTTATTCCACCCTACCCTTCTCAGTGGTACTACTTTCGGCAATTCTGCTCGTTAGCACCGTTATCATTACGCGTCAACAGCCACTGCTCAAACACTCCTCTATAGCGCTCCTAGTCAATCGACTGCAGGGCTGGGACGATGAAGAGCTAGACGTAGATGGGATGCAGACTCTAGAGAATCTCGATCGCCTGGCAAAGAGGATGGAGGCTAGACTGGAAGAGGACAACAATGGTAGGAGGAGGCTAGTAAGGGGAAGTTGTGACTAGCCCTCGTGACTCTCGCGATTGAGACTCATTGAGTTCTTTCAATTTTTCCTACACTATAGCAATTGCAAAGTTGCTGCACCTCAGAAATAAACATATACCCTTTGTTCCACCGTCATCCTTGAGATACCAGCAATCTACCTTCAAACCAGCATCACACCTCTAGTGCTCACAAAAGTTATAACTCCTTTGGTTCAACTCCTGATTCACCCGCTTTTCAAGCGCCGTGCGCTGTTCCATGAGCTTCAGCCGATGAGCCCTCGCCTCCTCAGCGGTCATAATGAATGTCGACTCCCCCTCCTCTTCTCCTTCGAGATACGCGCGGACGGCAAGCTCGAGTTCGGGGGGCAGTTTCCCCCGCATTTCGACGAGCGGCGTCTTCCCGACTAGACCTTTCTCTTCCAGTAGTCGGACGAGCTCTGCCGGGAGCTTGGCAAGTGCTGCTTGCTGGGCCTCGAGGGTTCGTCCGAAGACAGATTCCATCCACCAATCTTGCTGTTGCGGCGGAACGTTGGCGGTGGAGATGACGCGGATATGCGGATCGACTAGCCATAGTGCAATGAAGCGACGGTAGCCAGGCTTGGTCTTATCAACCAGTTCGAATGGCGATACGGCGTGTTGACTGCAAAGTTGTGAGTAACCGATTTGGAGATCGCAACGTTTCTAGCTTTAGAGGCGGCCACTTACAAGACATTAGGGAATGCCAGGAGACGGCCCTGTGGGGTCTCGACGTTGCCGAAATATTGCAGACAAGCCCCCTGCCAGCCCCCCAACGCAGTGCCGTGTACCAACTCTACCCAGGTGTATTGGTCCTGGCCAATATTTTCCCAGGGTGGTTCCTCATTCAGTGTGGAATTGGTCTGCATCCGGAAAGAAAGATTACTGGTCGTGACATTCTCGCTGTCGAGATAGTAAAGAGCCGTGCCACAGATATGCTCGTTCAGCTGTCCTTCAACCTATGAGATTTTCCTCAGTGAGTACAGTGTTGAATGCATGAGATGTGGGGGAACACCTACGTGCCAAGAGCCTGCAGGATAACTTGGTTTCTCTGGCGTCAGTTCAATGGAAACCATCTTGACAATAATCTGGAGCCCAGTGTCTCTGAACTTTTCGACCAAACGATTACGAGGAGTGTAGTCGACTTTTTCGAAGGGATTGGGCTCCGGTAGCACTGCTTGACGCATCTCTTCCCACTTCTCTTGTAGCTCGGATTCTGCTTCCCAAAGTTGCTTTTTGGTCATTGTAGCTTCCGCTGGGTCTGGGATGGCGGGTCTCAGAGCCTCCCACGAGCTGGGACTCCAATTCGCCTCATTCTCATCCCTGTTGAGCTATTAGACAGGTGATAGATGATAGAGTCGTTTTGACGGTAGATACACTTACGACATGTCGTCAGGAAGCGAGAAGCGAGAAGCGAGTCGGCCAGGGCGAGTTTTCTCTTCGTATTCCGATTGAGTCCAGAGACATTGATCCCACAAGGGCAATGCGTTTTGGACGAGTTTTTCGAGAGCAGAATATATCTCGGGGTACTTGGTTGGGTGGAGGTTATTGATGTAGCTGGTGAATTTCGCAGAGCCATCATCATGTAGAGTTACATTGGAGGGAAGCCACTGGTATTCCTCTGACCAGAGATCAGCCGGCACATAGTCGGGTTCATCGTCTTCGGCTCCATCATTACGGATTATGGTGCCCTTTCCAGCCCATCGATCAATCGCATCCGCGACACCAACGACCTCATCCTGGAGCACCTTGGTTACCTTATAGACCAGCGGGTAGAGGGATGGATGAACAAGGTTCAAGACCTTGTCATCTGTCTTCGGATGCCAGTCTGGGGCGCCTGACTGGTCCTTCTTCAACCGGGCGAAAGCCTGGCGAAGCACTTCTGCCAACTCAGGCCGAACCAGCTCGTCAGATTTTGCCACGCTCGCGATGGCAGCGTCCAGGGTAGGACATATGCCGGTAGCGGCGAAATACTTAGCCTTGGCCTGAAGCTCTTGGATGCACTTTCGATCTGTCAGCGTAACTGGACCTCTTCTCTGATCCCATAAAAGTGTTCCCACGAAAATGCACCACCATGGCAAGCCCATACTCACATAGTCGAACATGTTCCCAGTCATGATGCCTTTGACACTGCCCTGGCCTTTGAAGTACTCAGTTCCAGCGACGGCGGCTAGCTTCCAGAGGACGTCGTCTGGGTAGGCGAGGGCTTCAGTCCGCCAGCGAGCGACGATGTCGTTGTTGAAGACTTTCTTGTGCCAGTCCACCTTATCAGTAAGCCTGTCCATGAGATGCATCATGGCCACTTCTCGGACTTGCAGAAAGAGAGGCCTTTCGACAAGACATTCTTCATGATGGCCGGTCGGGTATATATCACCGCTTGCCTGGGGGAGATGCCGCAGCGAGAGGCCGAAGCCAGGGTAAGACGGCATTTTTGGCTTGTGCTTGTGCTTGGCCTTATGTGGGTGGTTTGTGTGAATGGCGAAGACTGAATGAAGGGTTGCGATGGTACCTAGAGTGCTGGGAGACGTCCAAGAACGGGCTTGGACATCATGTCGTCGAGAAGATCCAACTTCCTTTAAATACCTGGCTGTGTAGGTATGTACCGTCCATAGCTACCTGTTAACGGAGCCGCAAATATACCGTAAATTTGCGGCTCCTAACTTGGAACGTCCCGAAAACTGGAGCGTTTCCCAAAACAACACACCGTTCAAATAACGAGCCGCTCCCTACTGTAGATTAAGCCGTATATTTACGGCTTACCGTTATCGCGTTACCCCACTCCACTCTAGGCTACAATCCGCTAAGAATCTCCAGGCACGGCCAGGCTTCAGCGGGAAGTCGAACCTTGAAGTCGAACCTTGAACTTGCATAACTTTTTAAAACAAAACCGTATAACCGTGCTAGGTACTAAGTCCATATAAGAAGCGACTTCTTGAGAAGAAGTTGCTCTATGAACAACAAAATGTCATAAGCTCAAGTATACTGAAGTACCTATATAAGGTGAATGTTATAGCTAGCTAGTAGGGATCACTGTCAGCTCAGGACAGCCCGCTCGCACGAGACAGGGTGACATGCTCACATTCGCAGCCCTTCATTGAACTGTTACTGCTAAATGCTTTCCCCAGGCTCCTGATTTCATTAATAAAAGTTCTACTAATACGATGAATACGATGAAGGCCGAGGCCGAACACCCACCGCCCTGGATTCTCGCGCGCAGGATGCGAGAAAACGAATTCTATAGATGGCATCATTTTGACCATTGGTCGAGCCTTCTCATCTGCCCCATAGCAGAAAGGTGGACTACCTCCCTTCTCTTTCAGAAAATTGACTGTGTGTCTCTCAATGCTATGAATGCTATGTTCCCTGAGCTCTTGGCGAACATAAAAACCCGCGGCGTCTATAAGCCTGCGAGAGAGCCGGGGAGGCAAGGCAGGGGCAAGGGCAAAGGCAACAAGACGAGTGCCACGGCAGCTAGACAATACATATATAGTTCTCTGCCGTCGGATGCCCATATTCGGCTCATCTATATAATCCCCGGCGTGGACGGACTCATACGGATCCGATTCTCGACGGTAGCACTACCGGATGCCCCGCCGTTCGAGACTCTGTCGTATGTGTGGGGCTCACCGCTTGATACAAGATTCATAGATATCCAAGGAGAGTCCCTCGCAGTTCGCCAGAATCTCCACAACGCCCTCCATACACTACGATCGAACCATGTCGAACGGTGTTTCTGGATAGACGCGCTATCGATAAACCAGTCGGACCTCGGAGAGGTGTCGAAGCAAGTGGCAATAATGCCACAGCTTTATGCTTCGTCTTGGAGAACAACGGTCTGGCTTCAAGCAGGCGCCAAGCTATCTGCTGAAACGATGGAACTGCTGAAGACAATGACGAAGAGTGGTGAGGAGGTGCAAACTGCAATCGCTGTTTACAAGGAAGAAAGCTGGCGAGAGCTGGGAAGATTGTACTTCGATCCATGGCTCTACCGCGTGTGGATCATCCAGGAAATAGCCATGGCGCAGGACGTCCTGGTCCTTCTGAACGGGGAGCCTTGGCCCTGGGATATACTGATCCAGGCGGCGACGGTTGCGCTGACCCAAGCCCAAGCACTCAAGTTCCAGACCATCTTCGACCCGGAGAGCCTTCTTCGCCTGGAGACTATCCGAGCGGCTTTCATAAGCGAAGGACCTGCTCCAATACTGCAAGCTCTAGCGCTTGGGCGAAGGTCATTAGCAACACTGGGTGTTGACAAGGTGTATGGGCTGTTGGGTTTGTCAGCGGAAGGCTTCCGAGTCGACTACGAGGAAAAGACGGAGAGTGTCTATCTACGACTCGCGAGGGCTGTAGTTGCTCTTGGCGGAACTATGACATTGCTCAACCAGGTGGATGATCATATCTTCCGTGTTCATCATTCCCTACCGTCGTGGGTTCCGGACTGGCAAGCCCATCCAGGGGTGCGACCGTTATTGGAGACGTCGGCGGCGGCCGAGTGGAACGCGTCTAATGACAGTGCAGTGTACGCGGGCCTAAGCGCGGGCGATGGCCAGCTACATGTACATGGTTTCGTGCTCGACGCACTCGACAGGATAGGCAACTTGTTCTTCGAAGATGCGCCGCTGTCAGGGTCTTTCCGAGGCGGCTGTGGGGCGGGCTCCCAATCTAAAACACGGGCTGATTATAGACTGGGTCAGGTATTTGGCCGAGTTACGCAGTGGCGAGCACTAGCCATGAGACACGGCACCATGTTCGCAACCGAAGAAGCGCGTTACAACGCTTATGTCGCTACTCTCACGGCTGGCAACGTGCTACCACAGGGCGACTCGCAGCATCAGCAGGGTGTGGCAGAGACGCGAGGATATGAACTCTGGTGTAAGGTGTGGACTTTGACGTCTCAGATCAACTTTGATCTGGATAGAATAGTGTCAGCCTATGGCACCTTCAGTGCAGACGAAATGACCCAAGCGGCGGGGTTCATGCGCCTACATATCCAGGCGGCGTGGATGCGCCGTTTATATACTACTCACCAAGGCATGATTGGGCTCTGTCCGTCGTCGGCGCGTAGAGGGGACCTACTGGTTATCATTCATGGAGGGAAAACACCTTACATCATAAGGAAGCGCAAAGATGGGCACTTTAGATTTGTTGGAGAGTGTTACGCACATGGCTTCATGCATGGTGAAGCTAGAGCATGGAAAACGGGTGACTTGAAGGTAGAAGAGTTTATACTTCAGTAAAGTATGACATGACAGGTTGCAAGTTCCTATTCTAACTCTCGCTACTTGATGTGAAGGGTACCGAATAGTAAGTGATGGTTAGTTCGTCTAACAAGTTCCCAATCGTGAAGGTTAACTTTATTTAAATAAAGCCTGGCTCGCTCGCCTGAGTCCGACGCTGAATTGGCTGAGTCTGCCTGAGCCAATGCGGGAGACACGCTAGGCCCGATTGGGTGAGAGGGGCAGGTGGGGGGCAGCGCTAGGTAACGTCAGCTAGTAACAGCGCAAGCATACGTCAACTGGCGAGCTGGCGAGCTGGTGAGGGCGCCAGATGATCAATGACCGATGACCGATGACTGATTCCCGTTCCGTTACAGATGCATGCTCCATCTAATACACGCCTCGCGCTGCCATCCATCCTTCCATCTGCCTTGACCTGCTCTCCTCCTCCCACCGGCCCAGCACAACACCTGTATCTTCCTCGGCCGGTGTTCTGCGCTTCCTACTTCGCACTTCCTGCTCCGTTCTCCAACATCTACTTAGTATCTACGTGAGCATAGCATCACCGCTCGGCCGGCTGGCCAGCTCGGCAGTCTGCCCGCGTCGACACTGGACAATCCTATTCTAGTCCCTTCCCAACAGATAGATAATTCCTTCCTCTTCATCGCCTGTTCCCCATGGTCCTTGTGTATTCCGTCCTATTTTCATCGAAACCTGTTGGTTTCGGAGCCTGCGTGTCTCGTCTACTGCTATTGCTACGTAATACTGGTCTTGGTCTATATACTCGTTTCCTCTCGTGACCAGCCTCTCGCCTCGTCAGATCCCCCCAACCCAGCTCCGTTCACCAACCCTCGTCCCAACCAACCGTGACCTCTTAATCGCGCCCACCCTTCCAAAAGATGGATTCAACACTCGATGTGGGACGACGCATCGTCCAGATGTTCTGGGACCCGGAGCCCACCAACGATATGGCTCGCGATCAGCCCGTCTGGTGTCTAGGCTGCCGTTACAGCCTTAATCATAGCAACAGCCACACCAATACCGACAAGAAAGGCAGCAAAAGTCCAAGTCCAAAACCAGAGCCTGCCGCCCCTGCCGCTCCTGCTGCTGCTTCTGCTCCTGCTGCTTCTGCTCCTGCTGCCAGTACTACTGCTGCCAGTACTACTGCTGCCACTGACCAGGCTCCCAACCCCGAACCCAAAGCCGAACCCGAACAGACGACTGGAGCGGCCGATCCACCCCCTGCTCAACCCTCCGAGACCTCGCCCGCCTCCCCGTCGAGTAGCATCGACGATTCCCTGGCTTACGAGGAAGCCCCCCTCGACGGCGGCTGGCCCCCCGCCTTCCTCGACGACTTCGAATCCAGGATCTGGATGACGTACCGCTCCGAGTTCGATCCTATACCACGATCACAAGACCCCAAGGCACTCTCTGCCCTATCTCTGACCATGCGCATCAAGACACAGCTATCCGACCAGCCCGGCTTTGCCTCGGATAGCGGCTGGGGCTGTATGATCCGGTCGGGCCAGAGCCTGCTCGCCAATGCCATGGCCATCCAACGCCTAGGCCGAGGTCCGTCTTACCACCCTCTTCTCCCTCCCCGAGACCAATCGGACACCCCTTTGCTAACTTGTGTGTGCAGCATGGCGACGGGGTACACGGGACACCGAAGAGAAGGAGATCCTCGCCCAGTTTGCAGACGACGCGAGGGCCCCCTACTCGATACACAGTTTCGTGAAACACGGCGCATCGGCCTGTGGAAAATATCCCGGCGAGTGGTTTGGTCCTTCGGCAACAGCTAGATGCATCCAGTAAGCATTCCGACTTGATTTCCTCTGTCGCATCGTACCCGCTGACCACATTTCTCGCTGCTAGGGCCCTCACCAATGCCAACGAGCCGACTCTCCGCGTCTATTCCACCGGTGACGGGCCCGACGTTTACGAGGACAACTTCATGAAGGTTGCGAGACCCGACGGCACCGACTTTCACCCCACAGTCATCTTGGTTGGCACGAGACTCGGCATAGACAAGATCACCCCCGTCTATTGGGAAGCATTGACAGCTGCATTACAGATGCCTCAATCCATAGGCATAGCCGGGTAAGCATGAACGAACCTTTGAAGAAACTTGATCCATGCCATATGCCTTCCCATCTAACCACCATCTCTCTCGCTTAGTGGACGCCCATCTTCGTCCCACTTTTTCATCGGAGTCCAGGGCCTCTACTTCTTCTATCTAGACCCCCACTACACGCGGCCCGTCTTCCCCTACCGCGAGGACCTGGCCCAGTACACCCAAGAGGAGGTCGACACCTGCCACACCCGGAAACTGCGCCGCTTGCACATCAAGGAGATGGACCCGAGCATGTTGATCGGCTTCCTGATCCGTGATGAGGAGGACTGGAAGGACTGGAGACGGAGCGTGAAGCACGTGCAAGGCAAGGCCATCATTCACGTGTCTGACCATGACCCCGTCGCTCAGATGAGAGAACATCCTGAGGTCATGGACAGGGTGGAGCCCCTGAGCGACGACGAAGACGAGGAGCTCGCCATCAATAACGATGCAGAAGATGTCTAGAACACGTCCATGTATCACGTATGGTGAGACTGGGGCTTCGAAGTGTTTTCCTGTTGAGATATACCATAGGGCTGGACTAGGCGTTATCTGGTTTCCGGGAGGAGTTTGGGGGGGTTGGATGAATCATGCGACGAGTTACTTCAGAATATTGTCATCGAACTGTTCCCAGAAGATGTCCAGCAAGCTGGATTAACCCGGCCGTCGAAAACGACATTCCTTAGAAACAAATGTTTTAGGAACAGTAAATAGTGGTCGTTTGGGTCCGCCGAAGCCATCGTAGCCGACAGTTTCCGAGGGGCTTGCTGATTTCGAGCGACGTGAGTAGTGTACCCATCGTCGTAACTATGAGTCGTGGGGCAGGCAGATTGGTGACACCGATGCGATGAAGACGACCGATATGCGTGGTGCCAAAAACTTGGTCCATGTAGGCCGGAGTCTTGGCTACCAGTCATATAAAACCAAGAGCACCACATCTCGTCGATTAGCGTACCGAGGTTTTGACAGGTCATGTTTGAAGCTGGCATTAGTAATCTGTCTCGGAGAAGCATGGACAATGATCTGTCTGGTCAACTAGGCTGATATCGATCATCACCGTTTCTTCTTGCCTGACTTAGCCGGTCCGCTCGTAGATGAGGCAGTCTTCAGGGCAGCATGGTCTGGATTTGCCTTGATATGCTTGAAAAGGCCGCCCTTGGAGTCGAAGGTGGTGCGACAGGTGTGACACTACAATATAACATAGCGTTAGCATAAGCATAAGGTATTGTAAAGGCCATGGTATATCAATTGATGGGAACGTACGGGATGACCGGCTTGCTCAGCCGCGGCCTGTCGAGCAGCCTTTTTCTGTTTCTTGGCCTTGGCCATGCCGATCTTCTTCGTGGGAGGTTCGCTATTTTCCTCGACTGTCAGGTTTGCTGTCTTAGTAGTCGCTTCGGCGATATTGTCATCATCGCCCCCCTCCCCATTTTCAGGGGATAGGGAATTCGTTTGGCCCGTCAAACGAGCTTCGACAGCGTCCCTCGAGGCATAATCATCGTCTTCTTCACTATCAGCATCTGAAACCTCGTCCTTCGTAGGCTTTGCTTTGGTGGGCTGGGCATGGGCATCAGTGTCAGACGCGTCGTCGCCATCACCATCGCTATCAAGAGGATCGCCGGCTGCGTGTGGGCGCGGGATCCGTATACCAGCTTCACCGTCTTTGGCGTCCCCTGAATTGAGATGTTCCATTACCGGCATCTCCTTCGGGGTCTTTCCGCCCCGCATCGCGGACTCCCCGCCCAGATCAAAATTGGCGTCTTCCTTCTTCATCTGTCTCCTCAGCTGCTGCACCGCCTTGGTGTGCTTCTTGCTCTTCTCATGGGCCTCGAACTGCTTCTCGCTCTTGAACGTCTTGTTGCACACGACACACTCGATCTCCTCGATCTCGCTCTCCTCCTCGCTGACCTCGCTGAACTCGCTCACATGGTCGTCGTCACCGCGGCTCTGCGCCCAGTCGGCCACGGCATCGACGCGATTCAACTTCTCGGCATTCGCAGCCCGCGACCTGGCGGCCTGGGCGGCGGCCGAGTCGCGCAGGATCTGCTGGCGCTCGGCCTCGGACTGGCTGTTGGGCACGTAGCGCGGGTCCCGCTTGCGGACGAAGACGACGAGCGAGCGCACGGCATCGTTGAACTCGCGCACGGCGTCCTCACGGAGCTTCTTGTTGTCCTTCTCCATGAGCCGCCGCACGCGCCGGTCGGGCGCGTCCGAGAGCCGCCACTTGTCCTTCCAGGCGAAGCTGAGGCGCGTGGCGAAGTTGGACCAGCGGCTGTAGAAGGTGCGTGAGTAGGCGTCGGCGTCGCTCGACTCGCCGAAGGACGGGTATTCGGGCACGGGCGTGGCGTTGGTGGTGTCCCAGTCGGCGGCGGCGTACTCGCCCTCGGCTAGGCGGTCGAAGGTCTCGCGCAGGATGGTGAAGAAGCTGTTGGGCGAGTCGTCGAGGGGCACGGATTTGTTGAAGCGGCCCATGAGGGTGTAGATCTCTTCGGTCGTGGTCAGGCGCACGTTGTGGTACTCGGGCGCAGCGTCGACGTCGGCCGGGTCGTCGCCGCGCAGGATGGCGTCGCTGTGGGAGTCGTACCAGGCGCGCTCTTGAGGGTCGGAGAGGACCTCGTGGGCGGCCTGGACGTCGGCGAACTTGCGCGTCGCATTCTCGACGTCGCCGTAGTTCCGGTCGGGGTGTAGCTCGAGGGCTTTCCTGCGGTAGGCTTTCTTGATTCTGCGAGAGAGAGGGAGCGAGGGTCAGTCAGCTACAGGCAAGCAATGGACGAGGTTCACGAACTCGTCATCTGTAGCGGCGCGGTCGACGCCGAGGAGCTCATAGTAGTCCGTCTTCTTGGGGGCGCTGTCGGCGGAGGCGGCGGCGCCCCGGGTAGACGACTGCTCGGCGCCCATTGTTGATGTCGATGCCCGGCGGGATGTAAGAATATGAAATTCTATCGCAGATCTATCGAGGACTGAGATGGCATCTGTGGTACCTACTCGAGATACGTGTGCTTATAAAGCTTCCACTCCTGGTTGGCCGCTTCAATAATGTTTTTTCTACTCGTACGACAAGGGTAATACCGCACTGCAGGGTCTGGATAGTAAAAGCTAAACCTGTATGCAAATACCTACTCGTAATACGACTCAACACAGCCTTAATATTCACGAAAGCCCGGATGACTCAGAATGTATCATTCAATTTTCGGACTCTTTTCCATAGTAATTTACTATCAGGCACAAGCTGCTCAGTGCTAGTGCACGGTAGGTACTATGTGCCCCTCTCGACCCCTCCAAAGCCCCTCCGATGAAGCAAGCACGTTGTCGCGCGGGGCAGATGTGGAAGCGTGGCTCGCGTGGCGCTGGCGATGCCGGGGGTTCCAGCCACAGAGGCCAGCCACCTCACTATCAATCACCGACACACCCTTGACGTGTGCATATTTAAAGCGCATTTACTGTCTTTCCCGCCACCAATGAAAAATGGCCGTATTGTAAGGTCCAGGAGTCTACTCTGCGATCATCCCTGCCTGTTCGCCGTCACACTGCATGCAATTCCCTGTCTCGCCTGTCAAGCAACGTAGATTGAGTTCCGGTACCAAGACTTACAGTCGTCCTAATCTAGCCATGCATCACACGACACATTGCCCGATGTAGGTCGATGCACTATTCGCACTACCTTTCGCGCCGTGAGACATTATCATCAACCTCATCCCCATCATGGGCCCTTTGAATAGACGTCTTAGCTATGTGCCATACACTCTTTCAATTCCGATACTGCCCTGAAGTCCAAGAAAAGTCATCACATCTACCCACATAAGATCGAAAATAAGCCAGCATGAAGTTCGCCCAAGAGTTCCGCAAGGCTCTCGAGCGCGAAGGTCGGTGAGACCCTTCGTGCCCTCCCATCTCACTCATATCTTGCTGCTATGACTCAGACTAACAAACACTCCAGCCTTCCCCCAGAAATGGGTGGATTGCGCCATCCCCTACGGCCAGCTCAAGAAGTGTCTGAAGAAGGTCACTAAGGAGCTCAATGAGATAGGCCTGGACAAGGAGACTCTCGCGAACCTGGCAGCCGAGAACCAGTCTGCCAACACCAACGTCAACACCAGCAGTCCTGCTGACTTGGGCTTCAAGTACCAGCTCGATGCTAGTGGCATCGATGCAGGAGCCGAACCAGCCCGTTTTCGCCCGAGGCTAACCGTCTTTGTGCGCCTCGAGGATGGCGTCGCTGTTGACGCTAAGCTATCGCCCTCTACGAGAGATTTCCTACAGAAGCTTGCCATCGACAATGCGGCGGCCACGGGCGGCAGTGTGCCTTCACCCAGCACCGAACTGTCTAGTACGACACCTGCAGCCTCTACTGGCGATGGAGAAAACGCTACCAGCAACGCAACCGACATCCGCCAAGTCGAGGTACCGCTCGTGTTCGATGCCGAGTTTTTCGGAATCTTGCAAACCGATGTATCCAACATCGAGGTCCTGCAAAAAGAAGAGCAGGCCAAGATTGAACAGCAGATCGTTACCCTTGGAGAGCAGCTGGGCAAAGCAGTCGAACCGTCCCGTGGACGGAGAGCTAAGGCAGATCTGGACGTGTGGCGCCAGATCTTCGAACTCTACCTGGATGCGCGCGTCTTCTTCTCCTCGCGAGAGAGCGATCACGGCGCCAGGAGTACTGCTCAGGCCGTAGATCAGCTCCAATGGTTCCAGGCTCAGGTGGTGCAGCGTAAACTGCTACCAAAATTGAAGCTGAGCGCAAGTCATACCGCATTCGACAACTTTGTCAACATCAACACCGCCCTGCTGTCCATGGTCAAGTTTCAGGAGATAAATCGTACCGCCGTTACTAAGATTCTGAAGAGTATGTCAGACATTCTCATACTACGTGACAGATTACCTGATTTACTGATCATGCTGCGCTAGAATTTGACAAACGAACGTCACTGGGTGTCTCGACCACGTTCCCCGTCATTGTGAAATCAGGCCGCTCTTTAACCACCAGCGTGGCGCAAGACGTGTGTGCTCAAAGTAAGTAACCTGCCATGGGCAAGATGAGCTTTCCGTGTTCCTTCAGGAATCTACCGCTAACGCTAGCTCTCACAGTGTCTACTGAACTGATCGCCGTCGTCCCGCAGCTGGACGACTACCTATGTCCCATCTGTTTCGCCATCGCCTACTGGCCCGTCAGACTGCACTGCCAACACGTCTTCTGCAGTCGCTGTCTAGTCAAGATGTCCCGAAAAGATGAACGGCATTGCCCTCTCTGCCGAGCCGACACTATCATGTTAGCAGGGATGGAGAACTTCGATGCCGACCGCGCTGCTTTCCTGCGAAAATACTTCCCTAAGGAAGTAAAAGAGAAAGTACGCGCAAATGAGCGCGAGCGTAACCAAGAGATATTCGGACCGACGCACAACAGTATGCTTTGCTGCATGATGTGATTAATGAGGAATGCTACCTTCATCTGAAACATCTCTGCCGAGCGTGTACTTTCATCGGGACCACGGCATTTCAAAAGGTGCATCTTCATCAGCTGATAGATACCAGGTTATCATCATTTCGGTGGTTACATGAGGTTCTGGGAAATCTGGGTAGTATTGACCACCAAGAACGGCCCGCAAACTAGATTCTGGAGGATCCCAAACAACATCTCGTAGACTGAGACGCCATCGTGGAGCTACAGTCAGAGTGGACCGGGGACCATCTGGGAGTTTCATTGCGCGTTGGTTGCCAAGCAAAAGCATTCCGCCTATATGGTCACCTTTGTCGATTGGTCCGATTCTGTTACCATATAATAGACCGATAGCACTTCTGGCTCCTTGGCTGACGCATTCGTAAAGCAACTCGGCATCCTTGGCAGTTCCGACCTGATAGATGCCTACGGCCCAAGACGCAAGTTGCAGCGGGTCCCCTGTGCCATAGGGCGTGAAAGCGTTGCCGACATTGTTCACGCCAATGCAAGCCTGGATCCCGAAATCCTTGATCAACGACGGAATTTGGAGTGTTCCTCGTGGACGGTGGTGGCTTGACTTTGAGCTGTCATCGGGGCGGCCCATCATAAAGATGTCACTCGTTGGGAGACCGACGAAGTGGATGGGAAGTAGGGTATTGAGAACAGCTCGAACCAATGTTTTGCGCGCATCGTCATCAAGCACACTATGCTGGGTGCAATGTCCGAGAACGATCGTCTTGGCCAAGGGTGTTGCCCATTTCCAATGAGACTTCGTAAGGAGGTCGAGTACAGAATAAACCAGCGGTTTCTGAGAAGGCACCGACGAGGGCGGCTCGAGCGTGTAGTCCAGATGGAAATCGAGATGTACTCCATGCTCCAGCGCCATATTGATGGCCCACTCGATGTTTGAGAGCGCGGCCTCTCTCGACGTCTCGACGTAGGGCGTGGTGCCAATCGCGCCATATGACTGGGCATATCTGGCGAGTGCGTCTTCGATGACGGCCCTATTCTCATCGCCATGGGTGGTGGAGAATATGGGGTCTTGAGCGAACACACAGATTTGCACTTCGATCAGATGAGAGAAGTCTTTCTTGAGACGAACGGCGGCTTCCAGCGGCAAAGTGCCCGTCACGTGGTCTACCTCGACGAAGGCTCGCATAGACGTCACTCCCCTGATAGCACTCTGGAGTCAACAAATGCTCACCTAAATTTTCGAAGCATATTGTTTAGGGCAATCTACGTGTTTAGTGCATGCCAAAAGGGGAGAGTAGGAAGAAGACCAGAAAACGGACTGTGAATAGCTAGTAGCGAGGAGCTGCGAGCCACGGAGATATAGATCCTCAGGCGTGTAGCGCTCCTTGGCCTTGGACGTGTTGGCCAAGGCCTCTTGAAAGGAGCCTGAGGTGGGACACAGATCGGAGTAATCGGGATGTTGCGGTGAGCCGTCGTTGTTGCATGTCAAAATGTAGGCCTTGTCCAGGTGGATGTGAGGGTGACATAGGGGCGGTAGAAGGAGTCGGGGTGGTGTCTCTGCGCTCGCCTCAGACGGGCGTACACTCTGGACAATGTGACCATCATCCACCTCTACATCGACCAGGGCCGAAGATGGGTCTCGAGCGTCGGATACAACTTTTTCTAATAGCATAGCTTGCTGATTGCTTGTTATAGCACAAAATATGACTTCGATGTATTACAATATCAGGGCTGAATTTGACTGGCCGACATAGTGATTTTGGCAGTATCATATGACGTCGCATTCGGGGGCGCGCTGGTGTCTCCCCTCACCATTGACTCTCGACTGACTGGCTGGCTGACCCACACACAAAGCTGGTCCAACAACAATCAACACCCGAGTAGTATCCTCACACACAGTCAGCGAATTCAAATTCCGCAGGATACTTGTGAGCGACGTGCTACGTGGTCTATTCTCATATTATGTAGTTCTTCTCATATTGCCTACAGCTGTCGTGCTCCAATGACTGACGGAATCTTTACATGCAAAATCCAATCAAACACAGACCAGAATAAGGAAGGTGGCGATGTCATGGATATATATATATATATATATATAATCCGAACAATTCGAAGGTTGTTGTTTACCACAAGCCAGTCGCATATGCCTGCATTCTTGTTGAGTCACCAATGATCGATCAACTGAGTCACATACAACTCGCAAGCGACGAGCCAGTACAGTAACCCCAATTTCACTGTTGTCCCACCGACGCTCACTCGTCATCTTTCCCCTTACTGAGGTGCTTGATTGTCTCACCCTATCGATTGGTACGACGACAAGAGCATTTTAACATTTTCATAGGGTCGTGAAAACGGGAATTCCACACTCTCTATCTACCTAGGTATCTTTCAAATGAGGTTGACTAAATCGAGTTACCTTATCACATGTTCTAGACAGCTTCCATCTTTTAGCAACTGCTGGATTCTGATTGGTGAATGCGACTTTAATTAATTTGGCAGCTCCTCCCCTCCGATTCCGGCGGCGGCAACAACGGCGGACCCGGTTTTACGACTACCTTCCTAGTTCCTACATAGCTAAACCTACGATATAGCTGCTATTCCCACCTCCTCTTCCTCCTTCGTTTTGAAGAACATACATATCGAATCCCTAAGAATACCCAGGTCGTTGTTACACCAGCTCCGAATAGTACATGTAAGAAGTTGTCAAGTAAACAGAAACCAGGATACAGCATGCTGAGACAGTGATAGAGTTCAGCAGTGCATACATCATACATACAGCCAGCCGCATCGCGATATCAATATCAATATCAATATCAATATCAATATCAATATCAATATAAATACGTACCATATACTTCACCATTCCACCAGCGCCAAAGAATGACGCTCATTGACCTGGGAGACTCGATCCCTTCTAACACAGCCCACGTGAGTTCCCACATTCGACCGGTCACTCCATCGTCATATCAACCCACATTGACATTCTCATTTTTGTTTGTTCAAAGGCCGTCAGTGTCTCGCTTCCAACATGGAAAGCCAACGTCGGATATGAGGAGGGCGAGCAATGGGTGGTGGGCTCCATGATGACGGGCTACCCGCGCTTCTTCATCCACAAGACAATCCAGGCCCTGAGCGCCGACATCCTGGCCAAGCACGGGCGACCAGGGCAGTCGGCCATGCTTTTTCCCACGCGCCGCGCCGCCCAGCGCTGCGCCGACTTCATCCAGGACAAGGCCGAGCAGCCCGAGCCCGTCGTCGACGTGTCCATCCTGAGCCTGCACCTCGACCCCACGAGGGACTTCTCCGAGCCGCTGCGGTCCATCTCCCCGTCCATCTCCGCCGTCGTCTTCCCCGAGGCCCTCTTCCCCGTCGCGAAGCAGTACTGGCAACACTCCGGCGATGGCGTTTCCAGCCGGCGCGCCGAGTTCTGCCTCAACTTGTTCCGCGACGGCCTGCTGATCCTGAACGACCGCTCGCCGTCCCCGCGGAGCCCGCAGCAGCAGAAACTGCGCCGCGGGCCCAAGCGGTACCAGAAACGGTCATCGATCGACGACACCGAAAGCCCGAACAACACGACAAACGGAAAACCGGCGAACCCGCCGAGCCCGCCCCCAGAAGAGCTAGCCGACAGCATCGAGAGCTCGCGCTTCCTGGAGGAGCGGTACGGGCGCAACCTCGACGTGTCGCTCGTCGAAAACGCAAAGTCCGCCATCCGCCGGCGCATCGCGGGCGTCATCTCAACGGATCTCCACGAGCTGAGCCACGCCGCCGCGGCGCCACCGATGGAGTCCAACGCGCGCGGCGTGTCGGACCTGCAGGAGCACGACATCTACCTGACGCCGTGCGGCATGAACGCCATCTTCACGTCGCATCAGGCCCTGCTGCAAGCGCGACCACCGCAGAAGAGCGTAAACTTTGGGTTTCCCTATGTCGACACGCTGAAGATCTTGCAGAAGTTTGGGCCGGGGGCCGTGTTCTACGGCCACGGGTCATCCGCCGACCTGGATGATCTGGAAGCCCGCCTGAAGGGCGGCGAGAGAGTCCTCGCGCTGTTCTGCGAATTTCCCGGAAACCCCCTCCTGACATGTCCGGACCTCAAGCGCATACGGACGCTAGCCGATACGTACGACTTCGCCGTCGTCGTCGACGAGACGATCGGGAACTTCGTAAACGTCAATGTCCTCCCCCTCGCCGACATCGTCGTCTCCTCCTTGACGAAGATATTCTCGGGCGACTGCAACGTGATGGGCGGCAGCATCATCCTCAACCCGTCGGGGAAATTCTACACCTCCCTCAAGACATCCATGGCCGCCGTCTTCGAGGACAACTACTGGTGCGAGGACGTCATGTTCATGGAGCGCAACAGCCGGGATTTCGTGACGCGCATCGACCGCGTCAACGTGAACGCCGAGACCATCAGCGACGCGCTGCAGGCGCACCCGCTGGTCGACAAGGTCTTCTACCCCAAGTGCAACGCCTCGCGCGCCAACTACGAGGCCTGCCGGCTGCCCAAGGGCGGCTACGGCGGCCTGCTGTCGTGCACGCTGAAGAGCAAGGCGCTTTCTATCGCTTTCTACGACGCGCTGGAGACGGCGAAGGGCCCCAGCCTGGGGACCAACTTCACCCTCACCTCGCCCTATGTCATTCTCGCGCACTACCAGGAGCTCGACTGGGCGGCGAGTTTCGGCGTTGATCCGAATCTGCTAAGGATCAGTGTTGGGTTGGAGGATGACCTGGGAGAGATCTTTGCGAGGGCGCTGAAGGCGGCCGAGGCGGTTTAGTAGGTAGTAGGTAGTAGGTAGTGTTGTTGCGTTAGCGAATAGCTACCTAGCTGCTTTAGCTTATGGATATTTCCATCTCTCGGAATATTCAAGACATCAACAGCATGAAGATATGAGAACAAACCTTGTGACAGTAGCCCTTGGTTGAATTGAATGAGATCTGGATAAGCCTCATTCGAGAGACCAAGAAGCCGAGCGACGTTGATGTCTGTAATGTTACTTATACTCATGATCAATACGATAGGATTCATAAGCTACACAATTCGTGACACCTCAGCTCGTGGCGGATGCATGTAGTAGTTGACAAGAACACAATATCCGCAGCTGTCACCTTTGTACATAACCCAAAGCCTATCGGACACCTCAAAGCAACACATTCATAGCATGCAGCAATGACGGAAGACTAGAAGGCCGTGGATTAGCAAGATAATAGATGTGTCCATAACCTTCATTCTCGTCTTGTCAAATATGAAGACAACATGCACATGTTCAAGAAGCAAGGAACAACGGATTATTGTGAAGGATTTATATTCAAAAATAAGCTTTACAAACAATGCGAGCCAGTAGCAACTCAATGAAACGCCTCTATGTACTCGAACACACAACGTTCCAATAAATATATACATAATGAATCGTACAGAGAAGGTAGAATATCGGACATGTGGATAAAAAAGGAAACAAAAAGCTCTGCTTGTGATATGTAGGTAGCTAGGTTGGTATGTGTGAACCCCCTCCGATGAGGAAGGAGGGGGGCGGTAGGCAGAGTTTCTTCTTCCTTCTCTGCGAATATATATAAGGGTCGTATGACGCTTCATCCTTCCGATAGTAGTAGGTAGTAAATAGTGGTAAGGAATTTTTTTCGCGTCTTCAAATCGTGACCGTCACCGTCAATATCAACAAATATATGGCGGGGGGTATCTCATAAACAAAAGGGGGTCGCCTGTCTTTTCTGTCTGTCTATTGTCCGGGATGTAGCGGCGGGATTAAGCGGGTTTTCATAAAGGTATTAAAGAACAAGGGTTGTTGTCGCGATTGGCTGCGGGCTTTCTCTAAAAGTTCCACTGCTTGAGCCACAGGTCCACCCAGTCGGTCGTGACGGGTGGTAACCTCCGCAGAGTCTCACTCTTGCGGGCCGAGACACCCGTCTCCAGGTTGAAGGGGGTGATCTTGACGTCCTCGGGCATGACTAGCGACTCGTAGAAGTCGAGCAGCTTGAGGCCGGGCAGCTCCTTGGCCGTGGCAGTGCGCTGGTTGTTCCTGAGAGTCTGCACCCACTCGGCCCAGGGGACGGATCGCGTGCCAGGAGGCATCTTCTTCAGGATGGTAGGGGCAATGACTTGCCAGTAGCCGAGCTTGGGGTTGACGGCGTGGTAAACCTTGAGCTCGTCATCATCCTCCTCGAAGTCGGCCTTCTTGCCACCGATGCCGGCAAGCTCAGTGACGATTTCTGCGAGCAGATCGACGGGCACCCACTCGATGCGGTCGAGCGTGCCGAGATTGGCGGGCAGCATCTTCATGTACTTGGATGACTCCACAATGGTCGGGAACCATTCCTGCTTGTTCCATTCACCCTTGTCGCCAGTTTTGACGGGGCCGGCGATTTGACCTACACGGCAGATGGAGGCATCAACACCAGAGACCTTGACGGCCTGCTCGAGGACCATCTCGGCCATCAGCTTGGACAGACTGTAGCCCTGGGTACCGGCGACGGACAGATCGTGGATAGGCTTCTCGGGCACCGGCTGGTCATCGGCCCACTTAGTGATACTGCCCACGGATGAGATGAAGAAGACGGAAGAGCCATTGCGGCTCTTCTTGGCGAAGTCGACAAGGTGGCGGACACCCCGAATGTGAGGCTCAAAAGAGGAGAGATCGAGGTTGAAGTTGACAGGCCACTGGTTGTGGATGATCTTGGTGACACCCTTGAGAAGGACGTCGTACTTGCCCTGGCCAAGGCCGAAGTCAGGCTTGGAGAGGTCGGCAGTGAGGAACTGAACCTTCTTGGCGGGCCAGACCTCAGTAAGACCCTTGGTCTTGAAAAGAGAGCGTTGTCGCTCCTCTGCGTCGGATCGGTTGAAGCAGTAGACACGCTTCACAGCGGGGTTCTTGACAAGGGTGTCAAGCACGTAGGTACCCAGAGAACCAGTGGTACCAGTGACGATGACAGTGTCACCGTCAATGGGCAGGTCACGGGTGTACTTGGAGATCATGTCCTCGGCGAGCTTGAAGGTAGTGCTGGAAAGATCCTCGGCGCTGGCATCAGAGTGAAGAACAGAGTAGAAAGCCTGGGAAAGCTTCTCGAGAGTAGGGTTCCCGTAGATCAGAGTAGGACCAAGGGTCACATCAGCCTTGACACGCTCAGCAGCAGTGCGTAGCGTACCCAAGATCTGGAACACGAGGAGCGAGTCGAAACCAGCAGCGAACAGGTTGTCGTCATCGTTCAGCTCCTTCTTCAGCAAGACATCGATGATGTTGCGGAGGCTGTTGGCAATGGCCTGAGAGGAGCTGCAGTCCATGTCACCAGACAAGGCCTTGGCTTCCTCGGCCTCGAGCTTCTCGTAGAACTCGTCGATCTCCTTCTCGTATGACCGGAGCATGCCAGGGCGCTTCACGGTGCCCTTGTCAGTGCGCAGGAAAGGCTTGCCAGGAACTGTAAGCATCATGTTGGATCGGAAGATACGAGCGTGGGTGGGAGAAGCGGCGTTAGCCTTCTCGACGACCTCGGCGTAGATCTTGTCAAGCAGCGACTCCAGACCCTCCTGAGTAGGTGGGGGAGCGTTGCGGAGCTCCAGAAGGACGGCGGCGTGGAACCTCCGGTTTCCAACGACAAGAGCGGACTGAACTTCGGGGTGCGAAGAAATGCAGGCCTCGATGTCGACGGGCTGAACCTTCTCACCGTTGGAGAGGACAACGACGTCGTCAGCACGGCCGACACAGAGCCATCGGCCGGGCTCGGTGGGGTGAGGAGCGAACAAATCCTTAGTAGAATATTCAGTGTCCTCGGGGAAGGTGTAGAAAAGACCCTGCCAGCGCTTGTACTGGAGCTTCTTGACGAAGAACAGCTCGAACAGGCCGGGGGTAACCTCACGGAGCTCGGTTCCCAGCTCAGGAGGGAACTTGAATGTCCTCCAGTCCTTGCCCTTTTGAGGGGAAACCATGGCCCAGATACCGCCTTCGGTGGAACCGTAGACATTGCGGACGGGAACAATGTTGTTGACAATGTCTCCGAGCTGCGACGAGAGCGAACCTCCTCCGGTGATGATGTACTTGCAAGCAGCCAGCTTGTGTAGTGTTACTGGTGTCTTGGCCAGTTCCTCGACAATCGAAGGGGGAATGAAGAAAGCCTTCACGGGAAGGTTGGAAATGATACGGTCGATGGTATCGGCGCTGATGACTCCGTTGGTGGGCTCCGTGACGACGGTTGAGCCGAGCCAGAAGTTGAGACCAAGCTTAACCATAAGACTGGCAGCGTGGAACCAAGGAAAGGGGTTGAAAACAAGATCTGAGGGGGCCCACGATGGTGTGACTTCCTCGCCCTCCTCAAGGGCAATTTCTCGGATGGCATCACCAGATGCAATGGTACCCAGGCGCATAACAATGGGCTTGGGAAGACCGGTGGAACCGGATGTGTGAAGAACGGCAAGAGGGTCCAGGTTGGCCTGCTCCCAGGTCTTGGTGTATGGGTATTTGGCGACAGGGCGGGGATCTAACAGTTCTTCGAGTGTGGGGGTCTGTAGCACTTCCATGGGTCGCTTCTCGAGGATCTGCGAAACCAAGTCGTTGTTCTCGGTCGACTTGGCCCAGATTCGGCATTCTGTGCGGTCAACAACAGCCAAGCTACCCTCCAAACTGTTTCTCGGCGATACAAGGAGAGCCTTGTAACCAGTCTTGATGCAGGCCAATACCATAATAGGGTAGGTCAGGTTGTCTAAAATGCCAGTAATTAGAATGATATCAAGTGACCATCTGGGACTTAGGGATCGACATACGAGGTCCAATGTAACCGATAGCCTCAAAGTTCTTGCCCTTTCCAAGGACGCCCTCAATCCAGCGGCATGCCCTGTTGACGGCATTGGCGAATCGTAGAGCTGTGATGTCCTCGAAGCTGTCTCCGTTGTCGGTCAAGTGTGGGATGGTGTAGACGACGCGATCCGGGGTGTCGCGGGCGGCCTCGTCGACGACATTGGGAATCAGGCGGTTGCCTGCGATGGGGCGTGCGTAACTCATTTTCTCTGATTATTCTTTCTTCCTCGCTCCTAATAACTTCTTGTGTTCTATCCGGTTCGCCCAACCCCTGGGGTTCGAAAGTAATGTGTGGGCCTCGACGTTGCTTGAGACTTCCGGGTCGAGATCGCAATCACGGTTGATACGAAGGAATATATATCAGGTATAGATAATAAGCTCCTATAAGAGAAGAAGAATATAGAAATAGGCCTTGTGAAAGGAAAAGAAAGTTAGTGAAGTAAAAGAAACACCACGACTACTGGTATCGAAATCCTGAGTTCAAGGGGGCACAGGGACTCGAAGAATATATACAACAACGGCACACCCCGTCGAGCCAGCCCCATCGGCGGCTCTGAGCGCGAAGTCCGGATAGAGAGGATGTCAGGATGGGTATCCCCCACTCGCTCCCTCATCCTGGACCGTGGTATACATGCAGGTCGCGTTTGGACGACTAGGTTGGTGGGCCAGCTTAGTAGGGTTTGCCGAGGGTGCTGCCAGACCAGGACCAGAGCAGAGGTACGTACTTGTACGTACGAGTACACACAGACGCTCGACGCTCATACTGTTTGTGTTTGGTCTCCATAGTGGAATCTAGGATGCTCTGAGTGACAGGCCCGAGAGGCCCTTCGACAGCTACCTAATCTGGTTGGGGATGTGCACTGCACTGCATCTCTGGCACTGGTCTCGCTCATCCTCACCCGCAGAAGGCAGCAGCAAGGGCCACTCGGGCCACATGGTGATGGGTCTGAGGCAAAACATCCCTGCTGCACACTCCAGGCTCGTCAGGCAGTCCAATGACAGGGCGAGCGCAGTGCTGAGCAGTGCCGTCCGTCAGTGCCCTATGCGAGTTAGACCAAGACCGTTAGAAGGTTGGACAGGGGACCGGTTGATCAACCAGGAGATCAATTACTCGAAGCAGTAGGAACAGTACGTAGAGTCAGTCCGGGCCAGTTTAGTGGTCGCGGAGGCGAGCTGACTGGGCGGGCGGGTTCAAGGTTGTGGTGGGCGAGGGTGGGCGAGGGGGGTGGGCAATTTTTACGGTGGGTTCGTTTGATGATTTGGAATGCGACGACGTCGCTGACAGATAATGCAGCGCCGCCCACGAGGCTTATTGTGCCGCCAAGCCCTGAGCGATGCTGTTATTAGTTTTTTATGCCACGCTCTCGTCCACTTTTCTCCGTGTCGAATAAGCAAGCAGTCTGCGACTCTGCGAAGTACCGTGCAGCCATTCTCATTAATTGCGAGTGCATCGTGAATCCCGTCGAGCTATTCTTTCCTGCTGCCGATGTTAGTTAGTGATTGATTCCCATCGTTCGGCAGTGGCCCAACGCCGGGCCCAGTCGAGATACGGGGTAGTGCGAAAGGGGGCGCTCGGCACTGCCGCTTGCTTGTTATGTCATTATTAAGCTTAAACCGATGGCCGCAACGAAGGATGGTAGACCGCTGGTACTCGCAAGTAGAGGGGACCAGTTGCCGTCGCCCCATACGTGGGGATCTGCCAGCAGTGAAAAGTACCGGTACGAGGCGTACGAGAATAGAACATGTGTGCAGGGATGTATTGGCGCAGCCTGGTGCCTGCTAGCCCCCCAGATTTATGACTACAGTGTGTGCGTTGGATATATCGCACTGTCGCTGGGAGCAGGGTAGCTAATACCTTAGATTTCGTTTCTATTTCTGATCAGAAGCAGCGAACACTTACACCATATCGTCACTCTGCGGTAGCCCTTACTGTAACTATTCTGTATATTCCGCGCTGCCAGTTCGTCTGCCTCGATCGACGCAATGTGAGCAATCCGATATAATTCGGCAAAATTCAAATATTCCGCATGCTTCCCTAATGAGACAAGAAGAGCGCTTCGTCCTGGAGTCAGCCATATCTGATAATACCGCCGTATGTTGTATCGATCAAGAGAGGCCCCTGTTCAGGCCCCTGCTCGAGCCCTTGTTCAGCGTACAACCACTTCCTCTTTGGCGCTGTTTCCGATGCCCCAAAGGGCGCAGCTACCGGTTATGGATACTTAGCATCTCCCGATATGCTACCCACCAGATGCTCTTCACGACGGCTGCATGATGCCCCATGCCGTTTACTATACCTATGGAGCTGTGTGGATTCTCCCAAGTTCGACGCAGAGTTCGGACAGATTAGTATGCTATGAAGCTTGTACCTCTTGCACCAGCTACTTACGGCGGCGGGGCGGGATGGCATCGGGAGGATGGGACCGCGTCTTCGGGCCCGGCGGCGCTGTATCAGAAAAAAGAACCTCACGCATCTCACACGTGTTGTCGATGTGGTTCCCCCATGCGAGTACGGATATAGCCATCCCAATCTGGACCCAAGAGATCCCTTCTGGCATATGCAGTCGTCGTATGGCATATCACCCTTGTTCTCGTGCCTCGCGTGGAGTCTTGACATGCTTGCACGCGAGCCGCGATACCACATCTTAGGTAGTTTTCCTGCTTGTCGTCTGAACGGTTTACTACACACCTTCACGAGTCCATAGTAGCACGACGTGCTCGACCGTTGCGGCATAGCATCGTGCTACCAGGCATCCAGGATCGCTTGCCATCTCGGCATATTACGGCTGATAGATGTCGGTGTTACTTGTTACTTACCTAGATATCCCGTCTCTCAGCCCACAAATCCGATATACTGTAGTACCCCATGTCGAGATCCTAGATAGCTCATCATCCGTCGAAAAGACAACCAGATCACTCACTGGCAGTGCGTGCAAATAAAGTACTGACACCAGCCAGTAACGGGCGGAAGCCACGGCGCAGCGAGTTGCGATCAACACAAGGGTTATTCCGCGCCTGGGCGATCGACTTGCTGACACTTCAACACTCTGGCGATATGAACTAGTGTATGCTAATAATAAACACGATCATATTAACGGCAATAGGAGATGATGAGTTGATATAGTTTAGCTAATATACTCTGGAGATGAGTTAAAGGCCAATCATTGCCCAATTCAATGCACTTCTCTCGCACTTGAGAAAACGGGCAGGCCAAGCCGACTACCGAGCTCTCGACATCTCTGTACCCACCAGCGAGCAGGGATCGGTACTGTATGTATCAGAAAAGAGCTTCATGGGAACGCGAGATTAGATTGGCAGGCATTTGCAGCAGGTGAAAAGGGAAGCTTCTACAATCTCGAAATCTCAATGCTACACAATCGAGGCAGGTGATGCGATAACATCATTGAGGGAGGATATTGATGACAAGGACGAACCAGTCAGGACCAGCTCGCATATTGCCCTATGCCGGCCACGTCGTCTTATCGTTGCCGGGCGGCAACTGGCAAACGAGAGAAAACGCCGACATGGAGCGTTTTGGCTTGCTTTCGGTTCCTCACATTGTGACAACTTGGTTCTGTGGCGCTGCGTACGGGTCGTCCCACAACAGACACACCACATCGGAGAGGGGTGCAGGACGCAGACGGACGGTATCGCAGGTCGCGTCGGGTGATGGATATTCATTACTGATCTCTGTCGTCTATGTATGCTGCATGCACGACGAGGCAGACGACACCATGGTTGACTCCTTCGCTACGATTTAGCCGCAAGCCGTGAGTACTACGCATACAGTCAGTCTGCACACCTAGATTTCACGAATATGCAAATACTTCTGAGTAGTTCGAGATGCAAAGGAGCCACGAGATGCAGGGCTCGTGAAGAAGCGAGGCTACACTGCAGCTCGCACAGCATACCTTGTTCTTACCTTGTACAATGTGGTAGGCAGAAGAATAACGTGGGCACAGACAGTCTCGACAGTGACAGTGTGCTGCTGCATCCATGTCAGGTCGACACATGGGGACATGGTCAGATGAAGGTTGGTCGGTTGCACTAATGCAAGTGCATTGGGTAGCATCGAACTTTAAAGCTTAAGCTTAACAAGTAGTAGCTCTCCTGTTGGTCTCTCCCTATCACGACGAAGACGTCGTCTAGCTGGCCATTGGTCGGCCAATATAATGCGCTCATCAATTACAGCACTCGCCACTGATCAGCTCCAGAGCGTTGAGCTGAAAAAAAAAGTCATAGCTGAGACATGCACAGAAAAAACATGGAACTATTGTGGCGCAAGCCCCCCTCCACTCCCAAAGTTGTCCATTTCCCCTTTCCCTTTCGTCGTTGACTAACAGCCAACAAGCGCAGTAGCTTATTGTACGTAGTAGTCGATGATCGGCAGTTTGAGTTGCGAAACACGCGCCCTCGTAGATAGCCCTCCAACCAACGTTCTCACACGAGACACAGTCGCAGTCACATCGTAATGCAATCAGCAACTTGATTGCTTGGGTCCCAGAGAGCTGCCGCATTGGGCAACCACATCCAGATAACAATACCGAGAATACCACCTATCCGCATATCTTGGGATTGCGTGTAACCGATGTCGTCCAATGACACCTCAACCTCGAAATTTGAAAACAAGTCCTCCTTCTACTGATGTCGACTCTCTCGTCAACTGGGGCATATGAAGCGAGACCTTTGCCCCCCCTCAATCAGGGATACGGGATATGGTATGGTGCGTTATCCGCGATGGCCGAACGGTCAGATAGTAGACAGAGAGACAACCTTATCCGCGCCTCCAGACGAGCAGCACATGCACACGATCGCACTATCGTTCCCGCGGTAGGCATTCTCTGTTTCCTAGTGTCCTTGCTAGCGACGCCCGCACGGCACCAGCAAATGCGGGATGTCTGTCGCCATCGCCAGACGGGCGCTCTGTTTCCGTCCATTTGTATGTACGAGTATGTGTCTTTTTGCGCCTAACCGTTCGTTAGTTCCTGTTTACCAAGACCATTGCAGGCATCGCAGGGCCAATGCTACGCACGTATCCCAGCGCGAGCAAGGGGCCAGGTCAGGTCCAATGCGACATCGTACGTAGACTGACTACTAACACGCACAGAGCTGTACACTAAGGGGCTTGGCGACGACGCTTCGCACAGTCATCATCGCTCCCCTGAGGGCTAGTAAACCTTCTCTGCAGGGAACGATTCTAGCGCCATGTACCCTCTCTCTCTATTTACTGCAGGAAGTACCTCCCTAGGGATGCGTACATGATGCAAAGTGATGATGCAGTGGGGTTAGAGTATCAAGGTACCGAGGTACAGCATGGGCGGGCGTGTAGTACCGATGCCTTCCCCTTCCTGGCCCAGTCCTCGATCGAAAAAGAGGGACGGACGAGCATAGGTCGTTTACCACTTGCGCTATCCGATTACTAGTAAAGACGAGATGGCTCAGATGGGTAGAATGAGGTAACACGGAGTCAAAGTCACCGGTGCCTTTCGTTTGTTTCCACTGGAAGAGTCAAGTGCAAGTAAAGTAGGTGAGTAACATATGACGTCTAGGCCTTCCGGTCCGCCCGCTCAGGCCGAAGCGATGCATCACCGCTTCAGAAACACCGTAGACCTGCGATACGCGAGCCACGTAGCTATCTAGTAACCTAGTAAGCCTACGACACTTACCAAAAAAAAAAAGTCACAGGTCGATCGTCGGACGCATGCGAGACAGACAGAATGACAGACGAAATAAACGACGTAGGTGGTGTGTAAAATGAGGAGTTGAGGAGTTGAGGAGTTGAGAGCGCGGAGCCCGGTCGGGGCCTTTTCGCAACCCGTAATCCTCCGTCGGGTCCTAAGCCCGAGACCAAGCGCACAAAACAGGCCAAAAGAGAGGCGGCCTGGGCCCTCTCGGACCCCTTGCCCTGTTAACCCGATCGGCGCTGGTTGTTGATCATATCTACTCGTACTAGCATTGCAATTGCAGTGTTGTTCGTTGTTCGTTGTTCGTAGAGGAAAGATGATCTATTGTCGATGCATGCTCATCGCGCCCAACATGTAGCAGGTAAATGATTACCTAAGTTGCTGAATTACCAAATTTAGCTATGTCTTTCTTTCTTTGCACTTGTCTTCGCGCTTCGTATGTAAGACGGTGAGATCTCGTACAACCAACCATCTCATCTCATCTCACCTCTCTCGCGCTTGCGGGTAATATGTTTCTTATGTACCTGGGTAGGTTATGATACGTTACTCAGAACCTAAAATGTCAGTGACAGAATCTCGATGTCAGATCAGCATCCTTCCAGCCCAGCCAGACAGGAAACTAAGCAATTCAAAACGGCCAGGGCTGAGTTTCAGCTGAGAGGAGCATCGAGCCCGGACTGGCCGGGAGCTTGCAAGCCTCAACCAGGTCTACAATGATGCTATTGGTCCATGTTCCATCGACCAATTCAGCCACCACCACCTGCAATGCAAGTCCTAGTTTATCTATCGCACGCCTAGACTCACCTAGCACACGTTTCCTGCAGCGCCTATTCTGCAACTGCTCGTATGGAATTGGAAAAGACGACGTGATTGGTCATCAAGCAATGCCTCCGAATAAGTCACCGTGAAGGAAGACAATATGGCAATTTAAAGTCGATAAATGTGTAACATCTTGAAAGTTCTCTTAAAACAAGTTATGCAAAAGATGTTGAATCAGGAGGGATAATTGTGAACAATAAATGACATCTGGGAATTGCAATGCAGAGTCTATTTGTACATTTTCTGGACAACTCCTTAGGCCTTTCACCAGAACATTGCAGTGGTCTTGTTGTTTCAATATTGAACTAGCCATGTCGGGCAAAGAATCCTTCACATGGAGGACCGTACAGGAACCGTACATTGCAAGTTGATGACAAAGTACTCTAATAATAACTTAATACGTCGTGTTGGCAGAGGACTAGAATATCACTCCTAGTGCTTCACATACTGTGAACAAGTATAGGATGAAATATATATCTATCTCATCACTTGAATACATATCAATACTCATAGAGGTTTAGACACGTTGTAGATGCCCGCATAACACAAATTGTATTCCACGTGGGATTTGGTTTTGTAAGCAAACTGGGGCAGTAGACCCATACCGAATCTTCTCAACGCTTGATTGAATAAGCACATATAGTCTACAATGGTTAGTAGGGCCGTCAAAAACAACTGCCGTCGTTCGTTGTTGAGCTCATGGTCCCAAGCTGATGCCGAAGTTGCCTGCCTGCCCCAGTTAGAATTCCTTGGGTCATATCAGATCATGGTACTGCATTCACTCCGCGTCTGTTCGAAAAGGAAGTAATATGCATAATTGTTTCGACATGGTTCATGATCAAGTACCATCACTTCATTTCAAAATCTTCAACAAGACTCTAGGCTTTCTCGTTATTAATTGCCACTTAATAGTATTTCCAGTATGATAATTTGCTCCTTCTTTTATCGTTGATTTATTTACCTGTCCCTTGGCCTCTCCTCTGCCGAGCCGAGTAATCGAACGGTTTGTTTCTATTCTTGGAACAACCATAACCTTGGACAAATCTGATTACTTACATTGCATGCATGCATGCACCATGCCATCCTCGCCATCCATGTGTGTGTGCTCGGACAACGTTGGCTTACATCTCTTACTCTGGCAACCTTAACTATTAGCTCACAATGTACCTACCTACCTATTATATACGTTTATGTTATACATACGCCCGGTCACCAAGAAAGAAGAAAATTACTATGCCCGAGCAGCCCTAGGCAAAGGCAGCACACAAACACACACACACGCCTTGACACAGTTCCATACACCCAGATCCGTTAACACACACCACCGTTCCCTCCTAGGTAAATCCTGAGATAGAAGGATTGTGGCAAGGACATGGCCACGTGTGAGACCATCGTGCCGGTACCCTCTCGCCTTACGCAGTACCCCAGTATGAAAAAAGGTGGCCCCGAATCGTGTGGATAGTAGTAGAAAAAGGTCCCCTTCTTTTCGAACAAGCATGACAGTATGGAAATTACCATACGTTGATAGCATCCAGGGCCCTACCTCGGCATGTGGTGGAAGGATTTATAATCACTGACCCACTCATACTGGCTGGTGTACGGATTAGATAGGCAGGAATGTTCATTAAATGCTTCCACCACGAGCTCAGTACAGGGCGTCAGCTAGAAGTCGTTGTGGGGGGCCATTCAACTTTCACACTACAGCACATGGTATAATAGACTATTTCGTCAGGCTGATTAGCTATATCTCAAGCCCTCGATCTATACTAGCTCCCTTCCCAAGTGGCAGGTCGAGTTGATAGGATCTTGACGGCATTCAGAAGGAGACCAGGGAGAGACCTCGTATCATTTACAGATGAAGCTGGCTCTTTATGCTGGTTCAGCGCGGCCGGCACTATATAAATCTCATGCCTGCTCTCCATCCCTCCATCTCCCCAGTGAGCACTTTGTCTCTACATATATAACCAAGATGTCATGTCACGTACAAGGCATCCCAAAGGTTTGTCTATAACTTTCAATGTGCCTGTCGTTTCTTGCTGTTTGTTTGTTCTCATGCTGTAGGAATAATATACACCGTGACACCAGTGCTGAGCCCTGACCTCTTATGCCGATTAAGATGCCGTCGTAAAACTGCTGTCATTCCCGTCCCCTCCCCATCTCTAATTATCTACGGTCGTGGGGTAGTCTAGTAGTGGATGGCCTTGGAGTAGGTGGCCATAGCGGCCTCCTTGAAGGCTTCAGCCAGCGTGGGGTGGGCGTGGCAGGTGCGGGCAATGTCCTCGGTCGAGGCGCCGTACTCGAGCGCCAGAGTGGCCTCAGCAATCATCTCACCGGCGTTGGGGCCGATGATGTGGCAGCCCAGGAGGCGGTCGGTCTCGGGGTCGGCCAGCATCTTGACCATGCCGTCGGTGTCGAGGTTGGTCTTGGCGCGCGAGTTGGCGCTGAAGGGGAAGGTGCCGACCTTGTAGGGGATCTTCTGCTGCTTGAGCTCCTGCTCGTTCTGGCCCACCCAGGCCACCTCAGGGTGCGTGTACATGACCGAGGGGATGACGCCGTAGTTGACGTGGCCGTAGCCCTTCTTGATGTACTCGACAGCGGCGACGGCCTCCTCCTCGGCCTTGTGGGCCAGCATGGGGCCGAAGGTTACGTCACCGATGCACCGGATGTGGGAAGCCTTGGTGCGGTACTCGGAGTCGATGACAACACGGCCGCGCTCGTCCACCTCTAGACCGGCATTCTCGAGGCCGAGACCGCTGGTGTAGGGGCGACGACCGATAGCAACGAGGACGACGTCGGCATCGAGCTGTTTCAAGTCGAGGTTAGAGAGGGCTAGAGATGGTCTGATGCAGGGAGCAGGAGAGTGGAAATGGGGAGGAGGGATCAATGTATGGTGGGGCTATAAACTTACGGTCTCGGGCTTGCCACCCTTAGCCGAGTCGACCTCGAGCTTGACGGTCTCGCCGCTCGCCTCGCCGCTGACGACCTTGGTGCCGAGCTTGAACTCGACACCCTGCTTCTTCAGGAGCTTCTGGGCCTGCTTGGCGATCTCGGTGTCCATGCCGGGGCCACCGATCTGGTCGAGGAACTCAACAACGGTGACCTTGGCACCGAGCCTCGACCATACAGAGCCCATCTCGAGACCGATGATACCACCACCGATGACGATCATCTTCTCGGGGACCTTCTCGAGGGAGAGGGCGCCGGTGCTGGTGATGACGCGCTTCTCGTCGATCTCGAGGCCGGGGAAGGGGGTGGCCTCGCTACCGGTGGCGATGATGATGTTCTTGCCCTTGATGCTGGTCTCGCCGCCGTCGTTCAGGTTGACCTTGATCTCGTTCTCGTTGACGAAGGAGCCGGTGCCCTTGATGTACTCGACGCCGTTCTTCTTGAAGAGGAACTCGATACCCTTGGTCAGGCCGTTGACGGAGGTATCCTTGGCCTTCATCATTCCTGCGAGGTCGAGCTTGACGTCGCCGACCTCGATACCACGGCCCTTGGTGTCGTGGAGGATCTGGTGGTAGAGGTGGGAGTTGTTGAGGAGCGACTTGGAGGGGATGCAGCCGACGTTGAGGCAAGTGCCGCCGAGGGCACCGCGCTTCTCGATGCAGGCAACCTGCGGTAGTAAGGCATTGTCAGTAAGGTACCTGGTTTAGTTGGTTTCCTTGCGATTTCGTCGATTCGACTAGCGAGGTATTATAAGGCACGCACCTTTAAGCCCTCCTGTCCGGCCTTGATAGCGGCGACATATCCGGCAACACCGCCACCAATGATGACGAGATCCTTATCCTCTGCATGGCCAATGGATCGCGTTAGTTAAGCGTTGTGACATTACTGGTCGTGTCCTCGATGCGAGAGTGCGTACCTGTCTGGGTGGCATATGCTCTCCGCAGGCGCGAAGCGGAAGAGATGACTGTGGGCAGGCTGAAGACATGTTAGAAGAGGATGCCAAAAGAAACAGAAGTCGGTCATGTTGCGTACGAGGAGCGGGTGGCGAAGGAGGATCGGACGGCGGTCCGCGGTATTAAACGACTTGCGAGCATGGTTGCTGATGTGATGACGGAGGTCGGCGGCGGCAGGGTCGGAGACAATTGCGCAGCGCTCGAATGCAGATAGACAAGGAAGCAAGTCGCGCGCACGGGAGAGGGGCGAATGCGCGATGTTGCCTTAGGCGAAGGGTTGGATAGGGATATCTAGGTTGGTAAGGCCAGCTTAGGGGAGAGAGACGGGATGGAGATGCTGGCTTTCGGGCCTTTGACGATGATTAAATTTTGGGGGTCCGGAGCTCGCTGCTAAAACGCCCGCCAGTACTCGTATGGACGCCAGCACGGCCAGGTCCCTCGCCCGCTGTCACCATGTCTGTCCTGTTCTGCCGCCTCGGCGCCCGCGCTATTCCCCATTCGACATAATACACACCGCAACTAACCGCGTGAGGTACGTACCAATCGTATTCAGTCGAAGGTTGCGTGGGCTGACAATAACAATTGTTAAAATCTATGGCTGAGAATAGGATAGGCTAATTACACAACTGGGGAACCGTGAAGGGTTGAGACAGAGCTATTTGCTGCCTGGGGTGGAATATACGATAGCCTGCCCCCCTTACTATGACAATGTGTTGACAAGAGCATGTAAGTCTTGCCCACGACCAGAGCTAAAAGCGAGTTATTCATGTTTAGTATTCTTCAGTCCACAATGATGAGAGAAAAACCACCAACGGCTTAGACACACTAATCGAGCAAGTATTCCCCTTCACCTTCGATATTGAACTATGTGTTCATATATGCGGGAGGCATCTAACACCTGGCTAGTGCTTGCTCACCAAGTAAATATCTAGCCTGTTGGATCTTAGAATTAATCAAGTTAGAATGAAGCATAAACATGTAAAGGCCATATATGATACCGTTGTTGGTGATGGACTCTCTAATCGCGTCACTCGAATGGCTTGGCTTTAGCCATCGTCTCCTAAAATGCATTCTTTCGTCGTGAATCTCTCAGTGGGAATTTTGAAGTAGCAAGAAAAACAGGCAACACCAACAAGACCAAAAGCCCGAGATAGACATAATGAGAAGATTGCCGCATTGCGCAAAAACTATTTATGTCGAACGAGTCCTTGGTCTTTAGCACGAAATAAAGAATATTACGAAGCACAGGTATTAATTACTATGGTGCGCTGGATAACCTACTGTGATACCGTGTCAGAATCTAGACCGACCATCTTGAAAATAAATTTTGACTTAGAAAAAGGAAGGGCCAGAGCCAGAAAACATGGAGCCGGAGCAAGTGCAGGTGCCTGATGACCCTTAGGGTCAACTCAGATAGTGGCATTTACTACAATCTGGGATGAATACAGAGCCGAGCTCTGGCAGCAGTTTTTGGTTGGTGGTTGTGCCAAGGTGTCATCAATATTTCCCCATAAGCGTATGGTGTTCAGGTTTCTGGCACTATCTTCAATGCTGGTCATTAATCCTCAGAAACGGCCACCCAAGAATCATCACCGCAAAACTTCCAGTGGACAGTTCAAACATATGAGCTTCGACTGTGTGATTCTCCAATCTTCTTCTTTTGGCTATTTGACGACACCGGATCGAACGACCAACAGAGTTCGGCATACTTCAATATCACTATCAGCGATTCATCCAGCTCATCAAGCTCTTCGGGCGGCACAGCTTCATTGCCCAGCACAAGTTTATCTGGTACTCTGATAACCACAACTCCAACTTCCATCAACGTTTCCAGGACATCGATATAACCTGCGCCTACATCCAGCCCATCGAAGACAAATCATGTATCTGAGGGGTTATCTATAGGTACGAAGGCAGGAATAGGGGTTGTTGCCGCGCTTGGAGGTATAGCATCCTGGGTGTAGCTTACTTTGTGTTTTTGAAGAGGATGCGATCTCGCCAAGAACTATAAGGTTCCCAACCCATGGGTTATGGCTTCCATACACACTCGACTACAGTAGCCACAACAGAACATTTCCCGAAAGCTCCTGAGATGCCCCCTTACCATGAAGTACCACCGAGTGAGCAAGCCGTAAGCTATATGAACAACCACACACGGTGAGGCTGCAGCAAGGTTGATTGAGTAGCCAGTATGGTATTTAACACAACAGCCGATGTTGTTATTCTCATATTGCCTGTAAAGGCTGACTGGTCAATCAACTTGCCATTCCACGAAAAAGTTATTGTTGTGTTGGGTTTCACATTGGGATTGGTTTAAGTACCAAGTCTGACTGCGTGGAAATGTTGGCAAAACTCTGAACTCTGTACCAGGGTTCCTGCTTCTAGCTTGTACGGGTGCATTGTACGACTCAAAGGGACCAACATGCTTGGGTCCCTAGGTAACGTAAAATGCCGCCGCCAGCATCCGCCCTATGGTCTAGGACGCCTCAGGCTATGAATCCTTTGTTACATTCAGCACCAGAAGTACAAGAAAAGTAACTGTTATCATTAGAAAGATAGAAATAAAGGGCAAACGTGGTGTACAGATGACGTATCCCCGGATCCCAAATGCTAGGGTCGGCTGTTTTGCTTGCTTACAGATAACACAACATGAATATAGCTCTAATCTCCAATTCAATCTTTGCTTATGCTGGAGTACCCATCGCCTAAACTTGCAAGCCACAGTTATGGGCTATTACGACACATTTACAGAGCTCTCTGCTATTCCATTATGGTATCTCTTCCTGAGTCCCGTGATTCCGCTTCTGACCTATATTGTGGGGAATGAATATGTGCGCGCAAGCGCGAGAATCCCAGGGCTCAAAGGGCCAAGGGGATGGCCGCTCATTGGAAGCCTTTTAGATGTACGCGACAACGCCGCGATGAAGTATCAGGAATGGGCCCGAAGATATGGGGACGTCTACCAAGTACAGCTGGGGAACACAAACGTTGTGGTAGTCAATAGTGCGGCTGCAGCCAAAGCTCTCTTCCAAACGAACTCGCACGCCCTCAGCTCACGGCCGATGACGTACTTATTTTATAAGGTATATCGTGAACTGAATCAAGCGGTAGGTATGCTTAACTGATCATCTACCTCCATAGGGTGCGCCGAGTACGGCAAGTTTCACTATCGGAACGTCTCCCTATGACGAGAGTCTGAAGCGAAAGAAGAAAGGTGCTGCTAGCGCGCTTAATCGTCCTGCTATCCAGTCCTACATCCCGTACCTAGATCTCGAGACCAAGTCATTCCTACAAGATCTACTTGACTTCGGCCAGAGGGGAACGGTACATATCGACCCGTTACCGATGATCCAACGGATGAGCCTATCCCTCGTAACTACCATCAACTGGGGTGTCCGCGTGCGGTCGATCGAAGACGAGCTTTTCAGGGAGGTCGTACACGTTGAGGAGGAGCTAAACCGCACGCGCTCTACTATTGGTAATCCGGCGGACCATGTACCGTTACTACGCCTGAGTCCATTTTCTCAGGTCTCGGCAATGTCAAGGTCATTGCGCCAGCGGCGGGATACGTACATGGCCAAGTTTGACGATGAGGTCGTTCACAAAGTCGACGAGGGAACCAACGGCAGACCATGTATACAAGCGAGCATGCTCAAGTACAAGGAAGTTGCCTTGACAGATACAGAATTGAGGTCGATTAGTCTATCTATGACAAGTGGAGGCTTTGAGACGGTCGCCAACTCGGTGCATTGGACTATTGGCCATCTAGCCCTGCACCCGGAACTCCAGGATAAAGCCTATGAAGAGATCAGACAATTCACCGGATCTGGTCTACCCGCCGCCGCCGACGACCAGAAGTGTGCGTACATCCTCGCACTTGCCAAGGAGGCGCTTCGTTACTTCACCGTCATCCCGCTTGCGCTGCCACGGGTGTCTATCAAGGAAGTCCATCACGAAGGAATATTGATACCCACCGGAAGTACGGTTTATATGAATGCCTGGGCTTGTAATAGGGGTAAGGGCTCCTCCAAACTTGGCATCATCGGGCAAACCAGCTAATCAAGCATCTCACAGATCCAGAGCTGTGGTCAGAGCCTGCAGTCTTCCGGCCGGAACGCTGGCTCGAGAAACCGGACGCGCCTGTATTTACCTTTGGGCTGGGATACCGCATGTGCTCGGCGCATCTGTTGGCTACGCGGGAGCTATACCTCATCTTCATGAGACTTTTATCCAGCTTCCGTATCGAGGCTTCGGGGGAGATCCGGTGTGACCCTAGAGAGGATATCAAGAACCCGAAAGACTTGATCATGGCGGCTAATCCATATCGTGTTTTGTGCATACCGCGGGATGAGAAGAAGTTGACTGAATCCTTGACAACCAATGAGTAGGAGGATATTGTTGGTCTATTACTAGGGCTCCAAGGAGTTGCTGGTTCATTGTCCACGCGTTTATAAAATCACTGAGTTGCCATAGTCACACAAACAAACAGCAAAAGACGTATTATAAACCAGTAGGGCTCTATAGGAGCCGTCCAATTCACTGAATAAGTTGTGCAAAAATTGCCTTGCTCCACGTAACCCCTCGCTACGCAGGACCGATAAGTTACGACTTAGTAACTCGAGCTGGAAAAGTCCTGAACAGCACTTCAATTGGAGTCTGGGGCTGTCGTGGCGCTGTTATCCGAAACCAGGTTACCGTGTGCCTTTGACATGCGCCAATTGGACGTCATGTTCCCACTGCGCCGGCCGGCAATGCGGACCCGCGACGGCAGCAGAACTTGGTGCTGTTCAACGTCTGCAACCCGAACACGGCCCTGGGCAATGCTAGCGCCGGCGGTGCAAGCGTGCATGGAGGATCCGCTCAGGATATTGCCGTTCCCCGAGTGGTTGCATCAGTTAGAAAGCTCGGCGCCGGCGCCGGCGCCGGCGCAGTGGGAGTAGATGGCGGCAACGCTGCCGGCATTGAAGTTGCTGGACTTTTTCCGGGATCTGGAAGAAGGCAGACGGAGCGGCGCCCGGCAGACGCTTATGCAAACGGAACTGACAAGGAAATGCAGTCACCGTCCAGCTATGGTGGGTGCTGTTGATCAGTTCATGATGGCAAATTGGTTGGAACAGTGGGATTTTGGGAGAGGAGCAGGGGATCTTGTTTCGAACTAACGTGTAGATAGGCTACTTGGCTGTCCCTAAGAACATTCTTTTTGGAAATAAATATTTTAGCGACCTGTTGAAGATCTACCCACTGCTCTTCAGGACTTGAGGCAGATGACCTAACAGACAGATCAAAGACTGCCCTCGGCCCGACCCAGTCACCCAGTCATAATTAAGGTTTACAATGGGCTGCCCATGGGTATTCCCGGCTGGGCCTGTTAGCCCCTACGTTGGTACTGGGATGGGCGTGGACAAAGGACCAGGTAAACAGGTATGATTTAGGGAACCATCGCTTTGTGTCTTTTCATTAAGCAGCACACTTTCTCACTCTACAGGACGAGCCATGACACTGTCTCACGGCCCCATGCGAGCCACAACCGGCCAGGCCCTTACGGCCTTCGTACCTCTTGAGATAGTGCACGATTCTCATGCCCTTGATGCCACCGCTTCTGGGACTGATGGCGGTAGAGACAAGGGCCAGCACCCTTCAGAGACGAGCGACGCCGACACAAGTCTGAGCGCCGTAGGGCCACCTGCTGCTGCTGCTGCTGCTGCTATTACACCTGCCGCGGCTGACAACCAGGGACTCGCAGGCGCATCGACACTCTCTTTCGTGGGTATGTGAAGCGACCTGGGGAGCAAGGCAGAGCCATCCCGGAAGATACCTAGATCCAAACCCATCCTCTTATACACACACACACACACATCTCCTAACGCACTATCACTATGTAGGAAGCACCACGATAGCCGCCATCGCAGCCTTCGCCCTGGTCAATGCCCGCCTGGTTCGGTTTCTGGGAGCGCGCACCACGGCCTTGCTGGGCGTCTTCCTCATGGGCATCGGTGAGACGACGGCATCTTTTTGTACGCACTCTATCGGCGGTTTGTTCGGCACCGAGAGTATCCTGATGGGAATCGGCGTCAGTCTTTGCTTCATGGTCTCCTCGGTCACGCCTGCGCAGTACTTCAAGAAGAAGCGCGGCCTGGCTAATGGCATCGTCTACGCGGGCGGTGGGCTTGGCGGCACAGGCATCGCCTTTGTCATGGACGTTATCAATCAAAAGCTCGGTATCGAGTGGACTTTCCGCATCATCGGTCTCTCTATGCTGACCACGGGCCTGCCCCTGGCTTTTCTGATCAAGGACCGCAATGGACCGCCCCCTGCAGCTGCGTGGGTAGAATGGTGAGTTTTCTTTCTTTGTCGTTGATATATCCCCCCTCAGCCGGTAGAGATGAGGCCTGATAGATCGTCATAGGATCCTCTTCAAGGACTTCCGCTTCGTCACCCTCTTTTTATGCGGCCTTATCGCCACTTTCCCCCTCTTTGTCCCTGTCTTTTTCATCCCTCTCTATGCCGAGTCTTTCGGGCTCCCGTCGCTTGCTGGCGCAGGCCTCGTCGCCGCCTTCCAGTTTGCTTCCTTCTTCGGCCGCATGGGCGGTGGTGCGCTCGCCGACAGCGCAGGCGCGCTCAACACCATGCTCTTATCTCTGTTTCTCAACGCCATTAGCATGCTCCTCATTTGGCCGTTTGCCACCTCTACCGGGCCTCTCGTCGTCTTCGTCATACTCAACGGAGCGGCAAACGGGACCTTCTTTGCAACGATGCCTACTGTGGTTGCCAACATCTTCGGAAGTGCGCGCGTCGGCGTGGTCATGGGCATGGTGGTCACGGCCTGGACGGGCGGCTATCTGCTAGGTAGCCCCATTGCCGGGTACATCCTGAATGCGACGGGGAGCTACGGCAACGTGCACAGCTTTTTGCCGACTATCTTCTACGCTGGCGGATTGAGCTTTGTGGCGCTTGTTCTTGCCTTGATGACGCGCATTAAGATATCACGAAGTCTAACCCATAGAGTTTAACACATAGAGTGAAAGGGGTACTGGAATTGATTCTGTTAGTGGATTGGGTATAAAGGGTGTAGACCATTACAGTATACAGAGACTGCAGAATTCGGTCATACTTAGAGTTGATGGTGTTTATCAAGTCATCAATGAGATATTTGTCAGCACGAAACTGGATCGTGATCTGATGTTCTCTCTGTGGAGGAGGGGCTCTTAGATGCGATTTGAATGTCATAACGTGGGGTGAGTAGTAAATCAACTTTGAAAAAGCGAAACGGTTGGACGCTCGAAAGTTAGCTCCCCCCTTGATTTCTCCGGAAGACTGTTGAAGCATGTAAAACTATAACAATCTCAACAAGGGTCCCGTTCCATGATAACCCATAGGCTCTCATTTTCACTGCTCTCCGAAGATGGCTTTTAAACGAGATCATGTTGTAGGTTACGCTACTAGCAAACTGACTCAACAGCTTTGACATATTGTCAAACCGAGTTTCCTGATCGCACTTGAAATCCCAGACCCATACGTCACATAAACATCAGAGCTAGCATAATCATAGAAGGCGGTACCAAAGTCTCAGACGACATTGGAATTGCCAGTATTCAGCAGTAATTAGTTGCATTGTTCATCACTGCGATCACGAGCCCCTAAGCCCCTATTCAAGATCATCCCCCAGCAAAGAAGCCCCCAGCAACTCAAGCACCTCATCGCAGCGTTTCTTCACGACCTTCTTCGCCTTCTTATCATCAACAAGCCTTGACCCACGCACATGTCTTTCCAGGAAATACTGCACGCCCCGTCCGACATCCATATCCGCCTCAAGCCCCGCAAACACATCCTTCAGCTTACCCCCTTTACACTCCTGCAGCACCGTAAGCAGCAGCACCTCCGTAAAAACATGTGACTTTTCCTGCAGAGCCGCCAGGTTGCGATACCGAAAGACATCGGCCAACTTCAGCGTGCCCCAGACAACCAGGAAGCCGTATAATTTCGCCGAATTGAAAAGCCACCTCACGCCCTCATCCCCCCCTTCTTCCTCGTCGTCATCATCCCCATCATCATCCGCACCATCTTCGACGTCCTCGCCCATCTTCTTGAACCGCACAGTCAGACACCGCCGGAACTGGAACCGCATCTCCTTATCCGTCTTTCCGAAACGGTCGGCCAGCAGCGCGTAGTAGTGGTTATACACGTTCTGCCGCTCGCCGCTGCGCACGATGACCTCGGCGACTTCTTTGCGCTGGTGCTTGTTGAGCCGCAGCTTGGTGAAGAGCAGGTTCGCGCCCTCGACGTCTGTGGCCGCGTGCAGGGCGACGAAGATGCGCTGGCGCACCTCCGTGTTGAACCCCTGTTCGCGCGCCAGCTGCCACAGGTCGGGGATGCCGAGGTCGTCTTGCACGATGGTTTCGTCTGCCAGGTCGTCCTCATCTTCGTCCGCCTCGTTGTTTTCTTGCCGGCTCTTCGCGCCCTTGTCCTCGTTCCCTAACCAGCTGGCGCCCACAAGCCACCATTTACCTCGCGTCTCGGAATCTAGTATATCTTTGAGACCGACGCGAAGCGGCTGCACGTCCGAAGTGCTCTTGAGCGTACCGATCCGCTTCCTCAGCTGCGTCCGCTGTTCGGCGAGGTCTTTGTTCTTCGCGACGGCCTTGGCCTTGTTGCTCTGCAACTTCTTCATCTCGTCGATCATGAACCTCGTCCTGACGGACATGTCTTTCGTAGCATTGGATGGTATACTGTTAATGATGTCCCGTAGAACGCGCGGATCGTCGCGTCGTAGAGAAGGCCCGCAGAGCTGAATGATCCTGAGCAGGAGCTCTGTGTTGAGCTCGGACATAGCGTCTAGGAATAAGCGGACGTAGTCGAACACGAGATTGCAGCTGATCACTTGCATGCTGTACAGCTCGGCAAGTAGCGAGACCAGGTGCTTGGCTCCAGCGTCCGAATGGTCTCCTGAGGCTGCGGCGGTGCGCTTTTCCAGAGTCTCAACCAGATGCTGGAGAAACTGCGCACTGACGGCTACTCCCATAGTCTTATGTACACCAGCTATGAAACCGGCGACCATGGTGAAGAATGCATCAGGCCGCTTCTCGGGCGAGCATACGAGCGCCAACATCAAGTCGACGAGTGTCGAGGTGACGATCTGTCTCGGGCTCGTCCGGTATAGGTCCCCGATATCTTTGAGGATGCCTGTCATGCTGTCGTTGGTGAGTCGATTGATCAGACCTTGTATGCGCCTCCGGAGCTGAGCTTCCACCTGGTCGTTGGAGCCGAGGCTTTTGCGTAGTGAAGGCGGCACGTATTTGGCCACGTTGGTTGTGGGAGCCACATATGGATTTTCTCTTTGCGGCCGTGCTGGCTCTTCCTTCTCATCTGCTTCGTCATCGGACCCAGAAAAGCCTTCAAACCCGTCATCTCCATCTTCGTCGTCTTCATCGCTCCCTAGAATGTCCATTTCGTCGTCATCGTCGTCCTCTGAACCATCCTCGCTCATGTCGTCCAAACTTTCACTATCATCGGCATGAGCGGCAGCAGCAGCAGAAGCGGCGGCGGCCTCGGCTTTCCGTCGCTTCTGAGCCAACCACTCATCAGCTTCTGCCTTGCGCTTGCTCTTCGACGGAGGGGCTCCCTCATCGTCGCTGTCGATCCCATCCAAGCCCTCCAACAGACCGCCAAGACCGTCCTCGTCGAAAGACTTGGGTAATTTGTTCTTGTTCTTCAGTCCAAGCTTCTTCTCAAGCTTTGCAATGTCTTTTTCTTCCTCCTCGATTCTCAGCATATCCTTCTTGGAAACTTTGGCTTTCTTAGCTTTCCGGGAATGAGATTCGTCTTCATCGTCTTCGTCGCTCTCATCATCGTTGTCGTCAATCTCATCGTCATCCTCTTGATCCTCATCGCTGTCCCCAAACCCACCGCCTACCTCGTCATCATCAACATCGAAATCGCCTTCGCTGAGCTCATCGTCACTGCTGAAAGGTAGGCCACTCTCCTCATGTTGATGCGATGATTTTCCTGTAGGTTTGGCTTGAGATTTGACGTGAGATCTGGGGGTAGGTTTGGCGTTAGGCCTAGAAAGTGGCTGTGAGGGCCGGCGAGTCTGAGAGGTCCTGGCCTGTCTCTTCTGGACACGTGCGTCTTTCCTCAGGTCTTTTCTCGACCGTTGGCGCTTGTTGCGCCCAGAGCCGCCTTGGTCGATATCAAGCTCTCGAAGTAGAGTAGATGGCAGCGACAACTTGCGCTTCGCGCTCGGAGGCATGTCGAGATTTTTATTTGTCGAGGCCCCAGGATTTAGCCTTCTCCCATATCAATTTCAATTGTCTGCTTCTTTTTCTGTATTGCTCATGAACAATGCGCCGGGTGATGTAAGTCGGACGGTTGAATTTCTTATAAAGTTTCTTATCGATATCTCAATCTCACAGGACCCTGCATGGCTGCATGGCGAAGGAGACAACTTGTACTGGCAGGTACTCGGCGACCTACACAGACCCCCATCCACCTGTACAGACACCTAGACCCCGCCAGTGGGATTCGGGACCTTGAAGTCAATGTCCAAATAAGATGGCATCATCAACAATTAATAGGTTCAATAATTGTACGAGCCGACAGCCGTTTTGGTTACGGTTAACCTACACACAGCATCGACACCAAGAGAATCATCCATACGTATGATCGCAGAGTCATAACTACATAACAGAGAGAAAGCCACCCACGACACTCGCCATGGGGCACTTGAGCAACGACGAGGTACGCAAAGCTACGATATATCATGGCTCACGTGGCCAGTCGCTAATGTAGCCTTACGAACTACCAGTTCTTCGCGAAGCTCGTCGAGCTCTTCGATTCGCGCAAGGGGAAAGAGACCGGATCTATTGTGCTGACGCAGAAGAGATGTACGTGGCGCCCACCGCAAACCAACCACCACCCATCAGATCCCCGAAACCCGAACCCAAACTCCAGGATTCAAAGAGTGAAAAGCTAACACAATCCTTCTCCTCTATCTAGTGACCTACGACCAACCCCTCCCCGCACCAGAAACCGCCGACTCGACCGTCATCCCCGACCTGCACCCGCCGCGGCCCCTACCCATCCTGATCCGCGCCACCAACGCCAAGGGCAAGGAGGACCGCAAGGCGAAAGAGAAGATCAAGTTATCGACCCTCGTCGCGCCCGAAGGCCTGCCCGCCTTCTTCGAGCGCTACGCCGAGGTCTGCAAGCTTGGCATGGGCTCACTCAAGCCCAGGGATCGGAGCAAGCGGAAGGGCAAGGCCAAGAAGAAGACCAAGGCCACGGCAGCATGATTTATTTATCAACTCCCAAGGGGGGCGGACAAAACCGATAATCACGAGAACAGATTCGTAATATTTGCCGCTTCTTCATCAACAACGACGGGACGGCACAACTCCCCTATATCTGCGACACGATGAGCATTTGTTGGACATACATCGGTCGATGAGGCCAATTTACTAAGGCATTTGCTATATCTGTCTTGCTGATGGCTACCATGTGTGGGAGGGAAAAGAGAGAAAGCCAGATCGGGCGCGTCGTGTCGGTCACAGCCCCGTCTCCACGGACAATGTGTGGCTAGGTCGGTCATATCTAGTTATGATATCGACGCTGATCCGTGTATTTACATCACAAACCGCTTGTGTTGTTGTGTCGTGATGGCGCCACAAACAAGCGTGAGCATAAGATTGCCCTCCATGGCAAATACTTGCTCCTCTTTTGAAGGCCAAGGGGCTTCCGGCACTTGTCAGCAGCTCGTCTGCGAAGATGCTTACAAAGAAGGAGACACCAAGTAGAATAGGAAGTAGTAGATGGACATGTCACATATCCCACTCGAACCTTGGCGGAAATTATTGAAAAGAAATTCTCGATCATTTGTTTTGAGTGACTGTCATTCAAGCTGAACCCTTACTTAGCAAGTCAGCTAACATGCCATATCTTGCTGGCCATCTAAGCATAAGCAGCTCAGATATCCCAAGTGTCGGACTCATCTTCCTCCTCCCACACCTCCATCTCCTCGCCATGCCCACTCTGATGAGCAGGAGGGCTCTGGTCTTTGTCCTCATGCCCACCGTTCTCGTGACTCTCCTTCCCCTTCCCCTTCCACTTCTCTTTCTCCTCGTCACTCCAAACATCCTCATCACTCTCATATCCACCCTCGTCCTCTTCGTCGTCCTGCTCTTCCGCTTCCACTCCCCCCATCTTCTCATCATACTCTTCTTTCTCCCCTCCCTCTCCCTCCCCCCCTCCTTCTTTCTCGCCCCCTTTCTCTTCCTCAACCATCTCCACCTCCACCCGCATCGTCTCGCGTCTGCGCCTCCTCTCCCCAGCCTCCTTCGCCAGCCACCGCAGACAATTCTCCCCACTCTTCTTCATGGCGTCCCGCTCCCCCTTACACCCGGCGCACTCGACGCTCGTCGGCCGCGCCGGGTCGTTGGCGTACCGGCACCGGTACTGCGGGCACCGCGCGTTCGGGTCCTGCGCGTTCTCGCAGTTGTCCCCCTTCGTGTGCGTCGTGAAGACGAGCGTGCAGGTGAAGCACTCTTGGATGTGGAGCTGGCACATTGTCTCTTTCTCTCTCGGTTCTTGGTCTCGGTTTTGGTTTTTTGGGTCTCGGGTTTTGTTCTTGGTTTCCTGTTTTGGGGATTCTACTTCTTGTTCTGGGCCCTTTCCGGACTTCTTCCTCTTCAGTTTCCGGTCTTCAGTGGCCTATCTTCGAGACTGGGATCGAAAGGCAGGTGTAGATCGGGTAGGTATTGGAAATCACGCGGTCTCCAATACTGCGCTGCAACGAGTGGGTTCTTGTCCGTGTGTGTGTGTGTGTGTGTGTGTTGTCGACCCTCCTTACCGACGAAATTCTTGTTATCGAGTGGTGTAGGGATTTATTTCAATGCTTGCTTTCCGAACTAAAGAACGATCGCGTCGGGCTTGTGTAGCTGCGTTCGTGAAGTGAGGCGAGGGAGGGCGTATATTGCTCGCGCCTATTGCTCGTGTACGTATTGATTCGCCGCAAGAGATGGCATAAAAAGAAGGCCCGAAAAGCCCAGCAAGAGACCACCAGTTGGTTAGGTAGTTGATGTAGGGAAGGCGAATAACGAGATATAAGCGGCCTGATTGGTAGGTGTTTGTGTGTTTGTATGTTTGGTCTGACCAGGTTGCAGCTAGGATGAGCCTAGATGTTTAAGTCAAGGTTAAGCAAAGCTCGCTATTGAGCCTACCAAACCCATGGTAGTAGTTGTAGTTGCAGTGTGCTTTGCGAATGCCAATCGTAGAGCTGGTAGGCGTTTGAGTAGTGCTCAAGCTGGCGGTATGCTAACTCTCAAATACCGACGAAGGCACTTTTTAGTTGCTTAACAACGCAAAGATGTGACAGAGCAGGCGGGGGAGAAAAATTGTCGAGTCGATGCCACGAAACACATTGTGCTCATGTATTGGTCGTACATGATGTGGTGACTCCTTGACACTAAACACAGTAGCACACCCAATACCAGAGACCTGGACACAACTCGGTGTTCCTGCCAGGCACTGTAAGCTCAGTCGGCCAAAACCGCATTATGTCTTGACTCATAACTATCTCGCTCTTATACGCTTTCCCCATGTAGCACTGGGATGGGTTAGTAGGCTTATTTCTGTCTCATTAAACAGCGCAGTTCATGCCGCGAGGACTAAGCGGTGGTTATTACACCTGGGGCGACAAATCCACCGCTCATGTTTGCCCTATTGGTCTCAGACTCAATGGTGACATCCAACCTTAAAGGACTAATGAATGGTAAGGCGATCTATTATATGGCTGAGAGACTTGTGTGCAGTACCTAGCTCGGCCTTTAGCTGGCCTAGGTAGCTATCAACATAGACTGTTCATCATAACACGCAATACACATCCCACTTTGGTACTTTATTAGCTGTACCAATTAGTAACTATAATAACAAGCTTACAGTCTCGGTCTCTATCAAGCATTGCGATGATACATGTGGTAATTGATCATCTATCTTTTTACTCTAACATGCTCACTTCCTTCACACGTAACAAGAGCATCCATACGTACACTCCTGACACCCAGATCGCCACGTAGGGTAACAGGATTGCTATTTTACGTCAATCTAGATTAGTTGCAATCCCGTTGACCTTCATACCGCGTAAAACCACGCGTGATGTTACGCCAGGCCGTCGAAAACGGCATGATGATATGAAATAGAATTAAGAAAGAAAAGTTTTGATGTGCCAGTTGAGCCCTCATCGTATTCGTCTCCAACGTGGAGAGTCAGTAGGACCCAAGCCAAGGCTATAAACATGTGCGCCTTTTCCCCTCCATTTTCCAGTTACATGGCGGTGAAAGCCCTGCTCATTCCGGGAATGTTGACAGTTGGCCCTTTCTACCGAAGCACGTTTGGCGGCAGAACCAGACGGTTCGGCTAGGGGTGTTGTCCAACAGGCAAACCTGGGGGGAGGACGACAAGAGAAACGAGAACAAACACGGTAATACATTGATGATTGGGGTATGAGACATGAAGGGCTGGAACGCCTTCTCAAAAGCGCCGAAATTTACATCATCTGCTCCTGAGAGAGACCTCCAATGGCGTCCGTGTCCATGCTATCGCCGCCACCACCGGGAGTGATGTACTTGACGAAGCTCAAGCCGAGTGGACGGCCACCGTACTGGTAGCCTTGGAACTTGGTGATTGATGTCTCGGCGGTGGCCTGGCTATCAAAGCGAACAACACCTGTGCCTCGGGAGCGTCCGCTTGGCTCATACTGGATCTCGGCTTGGTCAACTTTACCAATGGTGGTGAATAACTCAACCAAGTCTTCGTTACTGGTAGACCATGGAAGCTATGATCGACAGTTAGCAAACAGCTGAGTCCATGTACTCGTGCGAGGCTCGGCAAAGACTTACGTTGCGAACATAGATAGTGTCGCTCGGATCGGTGCCAGAAGCGGCGTAGTCGGTAAATGCGTTGGGTGCAGCAGCAGCAGCAGGCGTGGCATTCTGGTCGTAAGCTCCTCCGCTTGGTGCACCTCCGCCGCCATAACCACCACGGCCTCCGAAACCTCCTCCGAAACCACCACGACCTCCTCCAAATCCGCCACGGCCTCCGAAACCTCCTCCGAAGCCACCCCGGCCGCCAAAGCCGCCTCGACCGAACCCACCGCCACCGCCACCTCCGGCGTTGGCGAAGCGGTCCTCACGAACCTCTAGCGGGCGGCCCTGCCATTCAAATCCATTGAACTGTTGAATCGCGTTACGAGCATCATCGGCAGATTCGAACATGACGATTCCAGAGCCTTTGGGACGACCATCGTGGCCGAGGTGGACATCGGCACGAATCACACTACCATTTCGAGCTACACAAAGAGTTTAGTCGCTGATAAAACATGAAGATTTGGATGTGGGAGCGAACCTGCTTGACGGAACAGATCTTTGAGATCTTGCCAGCCCGCATTGTATGGAAGCTGAACACACAAGGTCAGTAACAAGCCATAGCCATAAGGGAAGTTCTTGGGAATAAGGTAAGACAAACGTTGGAGATGTAAAGCTGGCGGTTTCCACCGCTCATGCTGCCTCCCATGCCGCCACCCATGCTATAGGCGGGGCCGCCGCCGGGACCGCCGCCGGGACCACCACCTCCATAACCACCTTGCATGCCGCCGCCACCGTAGCCTCCGCGGCCTCCGGTCGAGCCTATGAAACGTGGCTCCGCCTCTCGGTCCTGTCCATCTTTAGCATTATATCGAACCGAGTCGGTCTTGAGATAGCCTTACCTCGCGAACGTAGACGAGTCGACCCATCAAGTTCTGGTTGCTGAGAGTGGCCACGGCCGTTTGCGCTTGGTCCCTTGTAGCGTATTCCACAATTCTGTAGTTTTGATTAGTTCTGGACATCAGGAAGCATCAAGAGGTCTGCCGCTCAGCAATACTGAGGCGGCATGGATAGCTGACTCACCCGCATCCCTACATGAACCCATGGACAAAGTCCCAACCCGTCAATCCATCAATCCCAACAGAGGCCAGAGGAGGAAAACCAAAAGAAAACCGGCCATAAATCACGTGTAAAAGCCCACCTTCGACATTCCATTCGGAAGCTGTAAAACATCGGCGAAGAGAACCTCGCCAGCTAAAGTATCACAGGAAGTATCAGCTGCCCCGTTCAATACTAATTGTAACCCCTCGAAGTTGACTATTTACCTTGTCGCATGAAGTCCTTGAGGTGATGCCACTTGACGTCGTATGACAGGTTGCCAACATAGACCCTACGGTCCTGTTGCGAGGCATCGCGGATGCTGCTCATCATCTGCTCACGTGCCGCGGCACGTTCTTCAAACGAGCGCTGAGGAGCGCCCGCAAACCCCGAACTCGAGCCAGGCCCTCCGGCGGGGGCTCCTGTGCCAGTCATGGGAGAACGCGAGCGTCTGTCTGTTCTACGATAGTCGTCGCGGCTTCTTGACCGGCTCCGTGGGGTGTAAGATCGACGTCGACCGGAGCGTCCGGGACTCCTGGATCGGCCACGACGCGGTGAACGAGACCTTTCACGCTGCGGTTCGGCGTTAGCTTCAGAGCTAATAGGAAACATGTGCGGGATTTAATCCGTGAAAGGAGTTTAGTAGTATCTACTAGAAATCCATGCATACAGAGGTTTGACTCTTTGCTTAGCACGATGGGAAATGGTCAGATTGGATAAGCAAACTACTCAAAGCCTGGGGAGAAATAGCAACTGCTTGCCCTTGATACTCCAGCAGCATTGTTGTTGCAACAGCGTACCCCACAAGCTGGCTCAGCAGCTGCCATCTCCAACCCCAAAGCTTAGGCAGTTGCAAACCCAAAATCTATTGCCCTCAAGATAGATCCTCGACCATGCACGGTCAGGCAGTGGCACATCATCTTGGTCTTGATTTCGCCACTGCCAGCACTTGTACCGCAGCCCAAGATCGTCCCAGCAAAGCGGGCTACTGCGATGAGTAGATAGGAGAATATGGTGATTGGAACAGGGACGTTTCGACATGAGAGAGAAGGCAACACTTACTGGTCGGTAGGTATCTCCGGAATCAGCTATAAAGATAGCCAGGTTAGATCTTGGATGTGATGATAACGCAACACAAGGAGTGTCGTTCGAAGATACAAGTGATCGAAAGATGTCGGGGGCTCAGAGTAGATAGGAAAGAACAAAGGCGCTGTCAATCTCGCGAACCGTGCTTGCATACGGAGGTTAAGAATGCCAGGTCCGCTAGTGGATCAGGAAGGGGAAGGGGGTTCAAGTAGTGGAAGGCGGGGACGAGACAGATGCGTATTAAAAGGAGAGTTGGGGTGTACGTGGAAGGGGCTACACTGCCAGTACCTAGGTAGCTGTAAGACAACCGGCGTGACTGTGCAGAGCACCGCGCAGAGAGCAGAGCAGGAGACGCTGATTGGGTAAGGGGGAAGGCGGGTAATACGAGATGCGGGCACTGCTACCACAGCAAACACCACCAAAGAACACGTTATGCAACGAAAGGTAGGTCGGAGTAGTAACACGTCAAGAAGCAGGCAATGGATTTTTGCATTCCCCAAGACATGCGGCTAAGGGAGGAAAGGGATTGGAGCAAGCCAGCCAGGTTGATGGCCTGGTAGGGCGGGATTAAGAATGGGCCCTGTGAATGTAAATGCAGGAGGAGGATGTAGGCTAGCATGTACGTGTACATTTCTAGCTTCCAGATGCGACTTGGAAACCTCGAGGCAGTGGAGAGATGAGGGAGAAGGTATAACGCAAAATTGTGTCTGTGGTGCTTGATGCCGTACCCAGTTCACGCTACATGAGCGACTTGAGAGGGAGGAAGAAAAGATCGGAAGGAAAATTGTAGGTGACACTAGCAGAATAAGATGCGTAGTAGGCACAGTTGTCGACAATCTGATGGAGAATAGAGAGCAGACAAGAGGAACGAAGGAAAACACAAGTTGTGTTGCGCGTGAGAGCAGCACGAGACTTACCCATGGTAGCTACTTTAGCAGGATACAACCGTTTTGTCCTACTTCGCTGCCTTCTGCGAGAAAATTTTTCTCTCTTTTCTTTTCCCTGAACAGTACAGGACTTTGGGATGTGACAGCACCAATGGCAGCAGCGCTCAGGCTGTGTGATCTGTATGGAGGGGTGAGTGAGCTTTCAGAAATGACAGGGAGGCGGCCATGCTGCAGGTATTGGGAAAGGACTAGGGAATGGACAGAAAGACAGGCAAGCAGTACAGGATGGGATGCAACAGAGGCCAGGGCGTCCTCAGCGTGAAGGTTGTGTGTGTGTGTGGTAGCCGGGAGGGTAGGTACCCAGGCACGCCAGGGTACCATGAAGGCGATGCATGAGAACCTTGAGAGCCGTATGCGCCGACTGCGACTATGGAAGCATCGATGGTGTGCCGCCATGCCCCTGTACCCGTAGCGTAGCGTAGCTCGTCAAGCCGCTGCACACCTGCATTGGGGGCCGTACAGCCTGGCGCCAACAGCAGTAACAGCCGTTGACCAGTGGGTGTTCACAGCTTAGGGTAGGTTCTTCAAGCAGCAGTAGGCACGCCATGACGCGAAGGGAAGCTGGGCAGGGAAGGGCCGGAGAAGACAGGACAAGCACACGCAACAGCTAAGCACGTATCAAGTCTAGCCGGCTGCATAGCACATCGAAGGCGGGTAGAATGGTGGATTGGACGGCATGCGAAAACAGCACAGGCAGGACTGGACACGACACGACAGGGCAGGGCAGGGCAGGGCAGGAAGATGACGATATAGACATGACAGCAGGCTAGAGGTCGGGTGAAGCTAGAGACGCGCAGGACGCGTGGATGGATATATTGGAGGAGGTGTATACATGTGAATGGGTGCTAGCGTGGGCAATGGATGAGTGCGGGCGGATCATGGATCATGCAGAGTGAGGTGGGAAACAGTCGGCGCATATGCGACCTCAGACGAGGCCGTTCGTCGGTACAACCGGACGGAGTGGCAGCGGCCGCAGCGGCAGCGCAGTGGTGGATGTGGATGGACGATGGCGAGAGCGACAGGCGACGGGCGACGGGTGGGTGGGAGGGTGGGAGTTGCACATACATACCTCGAGAGACAGCCCGGTGAGGCAACCCAGACGAAGCGAGGGCTGGCGAGAGGTGGTGGTGAGAATGAGGTACCGTGGCAGGAGACACAGGATGCACAGATGCACACGAGCTGGGAGAGACTGGTTGTACACGAGCTGAAGACCTGAAGACCTGAGGGTCGCGCGAGCTTTGTTTGGAAGATTTCGGGATGCGTGAGAGGCGTGATGGTCCAATGGGCAGGCCGAGCGCAGGCCAATAGCCCAAGGGGAAATGAGCGGCCGAGCAACGAACACCTACAGCGATGTATTCAATTCGGTAGGGCTTAGTTGGGCCAGTAGCAGAGTGCCCAGCTTCTTGTTCTGCCCAGGTCAAGGCTGGTTTGTGCTTGAGTGCGTGGGTGCGTGGGTGCTCGGGTGGGTGTGGGTGCGTGGTGCAGGTGCTGGAGGGAAAGCTGGAGCGGGCGACCTCAGTGGCTGGAGACGTCACGTCACGTCAGTCTGGAGTCCAGTGTAAGTACATGTAGTCAGTCAAGCCACATGGATGGAGTGAGTACCAGTGTAGGTACTTCTTCGAGCTTCGCTGGCGGACAGGGCTTGCAGCTGGCTGATTGAGCAAGTACTTAGGTAGGTAGGTATCTAATACTTCCACCCAACGCATGTCTCGCTATGTCGAATCGGGGAAACATGAAGTGCGTGTACCTGTCTCTCGGGCTGGCGCACGAGCAAGACAATGAAACGAAACAGCAGCCAGGGGTGTGAAGAAGATGGACGAGTCGGACGCGTCGGATCCTGCTGGCGCGATTGCTGGTCTAGACTCCTGCTTTCAGACTAGAATAGAAGCAGCACGATGCAGCCTGGCAAAAGCGGATATGCGTGAAAATTTGACCAACATCAATGGCTCAGCACCATGACTTTGCACCCGTAGAGGCTCTTACCTACACAGGGCCTGCCTTGCTGGAGGGAGCCACCCGAACCACCTAGCCCGTAATAGCGCATGGGGACAGGCAGGGGTGCAGGTGGTGGTGGGGTTTACCATCTGGGCATGGAACCTTAAGGGCGATCCATTCGGAGGTCGGGTTTGCATTTATCAATCTATCTTGTCACAGACACATAGGTCATTAATTGGCATATCCATGGACACCATCTGCAACCAAATTTTGCGGACAGCGTGACTGTGAGCTTCGAATCCACTTTTTAGGTACCTAGTGCTATGTGACCGAATTCGTTTGCCTGCCTCATGTGTGTCAACAATAGCAAGCATGGCCGCCCAAGATTGGAATGCAAACCTCCGGGTAACCAGTGCTCGGCGATATCCGGTTCGACCATACTCTGGGATCTGCAGATCCCAACCCTTGAAGCAAGACTCCCACCCAAGATGCCAAGCTATCAAAGTATATTTGTCTGCACTCGACTACCTTGCTCAACTCACATACGTATTGGTTTCTGTCCTCTTCTACGGTAGTAAGTATGTGTGTAAAAGTCACCCTCTGGCATCCAGATTCGTTGGCGCGGGCATGTGTAGTTGAAGTATTTATTCGCAGGCTGAGCAACTTGTGATGAAAGTACTAATACATGGGACGGAGGATCCCTTACGTGTCAATTTAAAGCCAACTTGACGTGTTTTTGTGGTGTTATACAAACCAGAATACTCATGTGCAGCTTCCTTTAACTGATATAGATGACTACTTTCTAGTGTTAGGCTTTCCGTTCTGCTGGCCAGTTTATCAGTCTCACGTTAACTTAATCCTAACTGGAATGGGCCAATGTACCTTTGCTCAAGAACACAATATACCGTATCTACTTCATCAGATAACAGCAACTGGTCTTGTCCATGGTGATTGTGGTAGTAACTATATCACTCATACTCGACAGACAATCTAGGAAATACTCTGCTTATGTTGTTTTAATCCTTTTTAAGACGTCTGGCGCGACACGCTTGCCCTTTCCTTGCACGCAGTTATTTATACACGATAGAGTCGATTGTATAAATACCCTGCTTACAACTAGCATATTCCACCTCACTTGAAATTAAAGTCATTGATCATGAAAAGGGCTTGACTGATAACCCGGTTCCTAAACGGTACTCTAAAGATCTAGTAGAAGATCGAATAGACTGAGATACGAGGACATTAGTAATAGTGATTATGATTAAACTCATATCTCGGATGCTGTAGCTTTCTTTTCCATGGCAATTATCGTACCAAATACTCATCGTTTTCTCACATTATTATTATATTATCCATCCACTTAGGAGCTGCTAGCACGCGACTTCATTAACCATGCCGTTGTCGGAAAGCAGCCGTTATTGTCTGGTACAATTACTGTTGGATTGGTATCTCGCAATGTCGGCCAAGGTCACATATGTGACTCGACTATATAACTTCATGTGCTGGAAACTGCTGTGGTTGTGTCCTCTAGGTAAGATGGAGGGTGGACTGTCCCAATATGTTGTTTCGGTTTTGTAAAACATATTGGTAAATGGCCCTGGGTCTCGTGAAGTACTTGGTATAGTAGCATTTAGGTCGGCGGCCTCGCAATATATATGCATATGCACACAGGGATCAATTGTGGCATTAGTTGCCGATGACATAAACAAATGGTGTCTGCCTCGCCCGCATCCAGCCAGCCCCCCGTGCAACGTCCAAAAGGCTATCCCAAATTAGTGTCAAGTGATCGCAGTGTATGTCAAAATTTGAACACTAGATCGGTATGGTTATGGCGTTCTCGCAACTCTCAATCCATATAAGTAAGTGTAGAACAGCCAACCAGCATAGCAGAAAAGGGGGAGATGGTGACTTGGAACGACATGGATTGTCCCTCATTAATAATTGTTGTGATCAAATCGATCCACGGAAAATCTATCGAGTTAGTGGTCTCGATCCTTCACTCGGCAGTAGTATTTTGCTAAGTACCGAGATGTGAATTTCAAGGCCTACATACCTAGAATATAATTACCCAACTGCTAACAGGACAGCACTACCTCGACCCCAGGCACCCCAGGCACCTCAGGGTGCTACGCTGTCCCAGCGTCACATTGCCGCAAATATCGTTGCATTCGATGTAGGTTACGGCATAGCCGAAGTGCTTAGTGGACTCGGAGGAGGTACAAGTGCCATGCGGTCCTGGACTAGTATGAGCTGAAAAAGGCGTTGATAAGGACAGCCTACTAGCCTAGTGACTGTCTGCTTCGGCCAGCATCGTCTAGCATGGTTAGCATATTATCATCCACACAAATTCACATTCATTTGTTTATGCTCCGTAGGTTGTCATAGTGTATATCATGAGTCCACAATTGCAATGTCAAAGTCTAGGTAGATTATGGGAAAACCCGCATCACCAGCAAATACCAGGAGATTGAGGCCGCCCATTGCGCCAAATCTAGGAGGAATGGACAGAAATCGGGCAACCGATAACGAGAGTAGGCTATAGAGTTGTATGCAGCAACGTTGCTCTTCTACCAGGATCGTAAGGTGTACAGAGGCGCGAATAGTAACCCAGGACCATTTACCGCAGAACACGATGACGCGTACCAAGTTCCAAGTAGCTCATCACATACCGCATGCAACGGTGGTCCCTCATAGCCCCCGGACAAGAACACAGTCTTGTCATATCTCCCGAATACTCATCACAAGATCGTGGAAGAGGTCGTAACGAGAACCTATCAGGCTCAAGGGGAATCTGATTTCAAGGCATATCTTGCTTAGTCTTCGCATGAACAAGACTGCGCACTAAGGAATGTCTACGACAATACAGGTAGTGGTAGACACACACCTATTCTATCTGTCTTGATCTTCTGGAAGATTCTGGAGAGATAAGTATATGCCAAGTGGTTCAACCGACACTCCTCCCTGTATCACACATGCACAGGACTCGAGCCACTTCACCCAACCCCTGTCCGCCTTGATCGCACACACCGAGCTCCCAGCATCAAAGTACCAATCAGGACTCACTCGTATGTAATATCGGCTGCCTGCTTATGCCCATAGACTGAAGTATCCAAGGCAGCACACAGAAGCAATGGACTTTGTTATCAGCGGAGTTTGCGATCATAATTGGAGCCGCGAGACGAGGACGGGAGCAGAAAACAAGGCAAAAAACTGCCTTCTTTGTACTCGAATAAGCACACACATACTTGGATGGAAGCACGATGTTGAATGGCTCTTGGTTTCTATGTGACACGATCGGTCGACGAATACCGACTTGAAGATTCCGAGGTTCTGGTACACACGTACTACCTACCCAATCAATATACTGAGACGTGATTCGGTTATTTTTACCGAGAAGATGCATGGGTGAGGATGATGTACAGAACAAGGCCAACGCTAAGTATACGCCTCTTCATGCAGCAAGTACAATCATTCTTATATCACCCTGGCACCCTGGCATGCAGTGTAAAAATCCATGAACCACTCATACTTCCATACAATAGGCTATCTGCTTCTAAGCTGTACATAATACTCTGCATTTACTAGGAAATCTAAAAGCATCTCAGGACCAATAGTGCCCCTGATATTTATCTATGCTCATGTCGAGTGCCGTTGCAAATAGTAAGAGATACATGAAGACGTTGGAGGTTGAAGACTTAGACGGCGCGTTAGCTTCAACGCAAGCTCGCGGGGAAGAAAGAACAGGTTTATTTAATCTTCAGGAGACTCAACTTACCTAGAAGCGACGCAATGATGAAGATGAAAAAAAAAGAGTAAAAATAGTCCAAATGAATCTCTTGCATTTCCAGTTGTTTGAACACAGAAATAGAATAAAAGACGCAGACGACCAAGCATGTTTAATAACATATTGGTTCAGATGATATACTAGTAAATGATGTCGATATGGGATATAGTACCCGCGTAGGTATCCGCCTAGCCAGGGATGATGGGTAGAAAAGCGGAACTGCAGTTTACCCATCTCGACATTTTGATATCGGAGCTCAAGCAAGCAAGCAAGCAAGCAAGCAGCATTGAAGCAACGAACACGGAAAGTGCCGAAAGCAAACCTCGAAACAGAAAACATAATGCGACCCTGAGACAATCGAATCACCTCTATCTATCCCACCACACAACCGCAAAGCCGTAACCACAAAAACACTTATCACACCCACAATGGCACCATCAAGGGCCTTCGGGCGCATACAACCTCTCCTCCGCCACCAAGCAACCACATCATCTCCCCTGCGCCAGCGCCTCCGCCTCTACCACTCGCACACGCACCCCGCGCCCCCAGGCCCCTTCAACGCGCACGAGTCGGCCATTCTCTCCGCCGCCTACAAGCACGTCCCGGAGCACGGGTTCACGGCGCACGCCCTGTCGCTCGGCGCGCGGGACGCGGGGTACCTCGACGTCAGCACCAACGTGCTTCCCCAGGGACCGTTCAGCCTGATACTGTACCATTTGGTGACGCAGAGGGAGGCGCTTGCGCCTAGGCGCGGGGAGATCTTGGGTATAAATGGAACAGATGGTGCTGGTGCTGGTGCAAGTAATGGTACAGGTGCAGTGTCTGTGCCGGAGAACGTAGAGCGTCTGACGTGGGCGAGGTTACTGGGCAACCGGGACGTGAATCATCGGTGGCAGGAGGTATGTCCGCGTTCCATTAGTCCAGTCCAGTCCAGTCCGGTCCCCTCCTCTCCTTTCCTGTCCCTCCCACAGACAAACGACCAAACTAACACCCCCACCAGGCCCTAGCAATAATGGCCCAACCCTCCCACATCCCGCCCTCGATCCACGAACTCGCCTTACTCTCCGACGAGATCCACCACCTGGCCGGCGACGCCTCCGTCGACCCCACCTGGTACACGAAGCGCGGCGGCTTATCGATGATCTACGCCTCGTGCGAACTGTTCATGACCAACGACCACTCGCCCCAGTACACCGACACGCGGGCCTTCCTGCAGCGGCGCTTGCGCGAGGGCACGTCCTTGTCCGGTGCTGTCGGGAGCGTGGGGCAGTGGCTGGGCTTCACCGCCAGCGCGGGGGTGAATGTGTTGCGGAGTAAGGGGGTGAGGATATGAGATTTGAAGATTAAGACGAAGACGAAGATGAGGTTGGGGGTGAGGTGAGGTGATGCGAATGCGATATGATACAACTTGAAAATGGTTTAAAATGTGCAAAGGCCATGAGCGGGGGAGGGACAAGGCAGGGAACAGGGCGAGCGAAGAAGAAGTAATGAATCCCACAAATCAGAAAGGGATGGGTTTGAGGGCGAAGAGCGAGTATGTGTATGAATTTGAACGAGACAGGAGATAACTCCAACGGGCAGACATAATGCCAACAACCCACTGCATGACTTATGTATATACACTTTGTATCAACATCTTCGGCCCTGCAGGCCACTTTATTCATGCTGCGCATCACATGCGAGTAAACAGAGCAGCAATAAGTTCATACCCATCTGCACATAGCAGGTAAGTATGTATATGGGTACCTACTCAGGCACCAAATCGTCCCCCAACCATCCATCTGCCTTATATATCCCATCCCTGTAGACCAGCGTGAAGCCTCTTCATCTATATGTCGAAGTCCATCTATGCCCAGGTCATACGCCGATACCTACCTAGGTAGCTATCCGATGAGACGGAAGCACTCAAACAGCACATAACAAACAAGCAACCAGACTCGCGCGGCTCGCCACTCCAAACGCCAACTTTGCGCACGAAAAATTGCTGACCTTTAAGATGCATACCCGGTTCCCCCATACTCGTACAATGAGCAAGCCATCGAACTCCTATAATCGGACATTCGCTAAAAAAAATAGAACGCAGCACATAGAACAGCCAACTCATCACTAGGCCATGCTCGACAAGCGTTGTTGCCGGGGATCCGTAAGTCTACGTCACATGTTAGTCAAAAAGAACCTCGTACCATTTCGCCAACAGAAAGAATCAGCGCATACCTGATGATTTTAACATCCTTGTCGAGCTTTGCCCGGCCCTCGATAGCATTAGGCGTAATGAGAATGAACTGCTTGCCCACTGAGCGACGAGCTGCGCCGATCTGAACTCCTGATTAGTATCCTTGTGATAGTGCAAGGGTGTCATTGCTTTTCTTCACTTACCAGCATGTTCGTGCTAATCGCGCGATTGACATTGTCCATGAAGACGTCGAACTCATCAAGACATCGCAAGGGTGAGCCCATGGCGTCCCAGATGGCGAGGAGTAGACATATCGACGAGAAGGACTTCTCGCCACCCGAGAGGGTCTTGGTGTTTCGTCCCCGACCGTCCTCGCGCCCCTTGTCCGGCTCAACGATGACCTCGAGCCTCCGCGAGCGGTGGTCGAGGAGGAGCTGGCCCCTGAACCCACGTTCACTGAGGAGGTAGCCGAAATTGCATCGCGCTTGCGCCGACACGTGCCTTTGGAATTCCCGATATTTTGCCAGACGGTCCATTAATGCCTTTTTCAGAGAGTCCGACGTCATGCGGATGTTCTTGACACCCTCTTTGGCGTCGCGGTACTCTTGGGTTGCCTGGACGGCCCGGGCGTTGATCTGCTCTTCCGAGGCACCAAGCTGCTTCTTTAGCTTGGACATCTGGTCCCGGATGGAATCGTATTTGTGCTCGATGCTCTCAAAGGTCTCGCCTTCGGGAATATGAACCCTCGTGGGTGCAATTGCACTGGCTTGTTCGATATATTCTTCGACGTACCCAGCTTGCCGGTCTCGGGAGAGTTCGGCTTGTGTCGTCGCACGCTTCGCCACTTCGTGATTTTCATGGGCCATATTCTTGTCAACCAGGGCGAGACGCCTGGTCTCTTGGAGTCTGCTGACCTTGTCATGGGCCTTGTCCACCTTCGCTTTGTGTTCTTGAGATGCCAGCCGGGCGCTGTTCAGTTCCTTCTTCAGATTTTCCACTTCCACGTTGAGTTTTTGTTTTTGAATAGCAGCTTCGGCATATTGGTTTCCGAATAGGTCTTTCTTTTCTTGATTATCAGTGAGATTCTGTTTCAAGCCTTGTAGCCTATTATCAGTACCTTCGAACTGATCGAGATCTTCCACAATTCTACTCTTGAGGACTTGGGCGTTTTTGAGCTCCTTATCAAGCTCTTTACCCTGCAGGCGGTGCTGGGCGGTGGCTTTCTTGGCGCGTTGGACGGCCTGCTCCGCAGTCCTCCTTGCCCCTTCCAATTCTCGATATTCAGCTTGAAGTTGCGTCGCAAGATCTTTGTAGTAGCCGATTTGGCTATCCTGATTTGTTTGCATGCGCGACTTCTGACCGAGGTTTGGTGTGATGGGCGACGTGGCTAGATTGCCGCGGATGTTCGTGACGCGAACCCCATGGCCCCTTTTCATTTCATGGAAGGCAAGGCATGCACCAGAATTTACAGGAGGGGTGCCAAACATGACATTTTCTGCCTCAGATCGGTCCTCAATAAGAAGGGTCTGGTCAATCTGGTTATTGATGATCATATGATCACGCACCCGCTGATCGCTGAACTTCAACACTCTTAGTACAGTATCGAACTTCGCATCAGGTTCATTGATGTTGTTTAGGGACGTCTTTCCAATGAAAACAGGACATCCATTGATCCGTAATCTATCCATGTGACCCATGAGGCGTGTCTGGTCTGGCTTGTTGTCCACAATGAAGCCACTCAAGCCACCTCCTAGCATCTTCTCGAGAATAGGCATCCACTGTGTTTTGGTGAGTTGCACAAATGTCCCCAAGGGTCCAATGGGTTTCCTGGAGAAATTGCGGTCCTCTTCGATCAGTCTGAGGAGTTGACGGATTCTCTGGTCAAACGCATCGAGCGGATCCGTCCGACTTCGATTGAGCTCCTGCAGAGTCGATTCCGCACTCTGGACCTCCTTGCGCTTTTGTGCTAATATCGCGGCGGGCTCCTTTGTTTTCTCGAGAACATCCTTCTCGTCCGCTTCTAGCTTCTTAAGCGCATATTTATGGTCTGCGATAGCGGCTTCGATTCTTTCCTCGTTCGCCGTGGCCTGGTCGAGTTCGGCTTGTTTCTCTCGTACTATTCCACCATTCATTTCCTCGAGTCTCGTTTCCTCTTCTTGTACTGACTTGCTGAGCGTTTTGACGCTTTCTGACAAGCCTTTGAGGCTGGTATGGAGTTCCCTCTCTTGAACATGAAGGACTTCCACAGCCTTCACGCTGGCATCATACCGAGTCTTCACTTCGTCTACATTTTCGTCAACTTGGCCAGCCTCTTGCTGAAGGCCGGCCACGCCTTCTTCCGTTTGGGCTATCTTGTTGTCGATATTGTCAAGCATATGGGCCTTTTCGGTTATGAGCTGCTCTGTGCTGGCGATTTCTTCGCGCGCTACAACGATAGCCTGCTCTTTTGCTCTCAGAATCTCCTCTTGCTCCTGGACTTGGGCCCATGCCAATTGATCCTTGTAGACACGCGCTCTGTGGCGCATCTCATGGGACTTGCTGGCGGCATCCCTTAATTTGACCGCCTTCTCGAATGCATCTCTCAGATAAGCAAGGTTCTCTTCGAGCTCAGTGAGCTTGCTTTCTTGGTCTTCGAGATACTGGGTCAAGGTTTTGTAATCGTCGTCGAGCTGCTCCAGCTGGGTGCCCTTGACGAAATAAGAATACTTCATGGCAGGCGTGGCGGCGTTGAGGAACTGCCTGGCGTTGTCCTGGGACAAGACGTTGAGGGGGTTATCGACTTGAAGACAGTACCACTCGACAATATCGTCGACCTCTGCTTTCTTGTTGGAAATGATCCTGCCGGCGGCTGATTTGACCTTGAAGCCGCTGGAGCCGGACTTGGTGAAATGGCGCTCGCAGATGATGGAGTCGCCGTAGAGGTCGGCCTTGTAAGAGTCCTCGCCCTGGTTCTTCAGCTTGACTATCAGGCTCGCATGCTCCTGGCCCTCCTTGACGAAGCTCTTGAGACTCCCTCCGCGGTTGGTGGCGCTGGCTTTGCCGCCGAGGCACAGGGTGATGGCGGTCAGGACGGCACTCTTGCCGCTGCCGTTCTCGCCGACGATGAAGTTCAGCAGAGGGCCGAGCTCGACGTGCAGCCTCTGGTGGCACATGAAGTTGATGCAGGTGATGGCCTCTATGATGGCATTGTCGGCAGCGTGGTTGTCGCCGATGATGTTGGGACGATCCTTGATGCGCTGAGTAGCTCGCTGGTCGTCCCGCTCGGCATGATCCAAGTGCTCGAAGTTCTGATCGCGTATCAGCTCGTACTGGGTGGCCGGGGGCGGTGTCGGCTGGCGGTCGACGTCGACCATAGGCTCATCGTTATTGTCGTCAACGTCGGAATCGGGGGCACGTCGCGCCTTGCGACCAGTGTTTTTGCCCGAGAGACGGGCTTTCTTGCGTTGCTATCTCTTCCTGTCAGTGCATGAAGCTGAAGCTGTGGTGGTGTTGTGTATTCGGGGTGGACCAACCGTCTGGTTTCGGAGACTGGAGCTGGCCGAAGCTTCGACGACAGTGTACTCATCGTTGGCGGCATCTTGGTCGAAGGCGTCATGGCGCGAACGCTTGCCCGTGGCGGCGGAAGGCATGGCGGCGCAGGTGACGGGGTCTCGACAGTTGCGGTTTTGAGAATGGGATGAGGGTTGGTCAAGTGCAGGCGGGCGCATGCATCGCGGGCAATGCACAATGCACAATGACTGAATAGAATATTCTCCTTCCCTCGTCGTTTGTCGTTCTTCCTCCTTGTTCTTGCAGAATATGAACTCAATGCCTCAAAGCAGACCGGGGTGGTTGGTGTCGGCTTGAAGTGTCTAAGTCTAAGTATGCTGGTGTGAATGAGTGGCTAAGTAAGTACTAAGTAGGTAGGTAGGAGTCCTCGATGTCTCGCCGCCGCTGCAGTCTGGTGATGATTGGGGGCACTGGGGGGTCGGACGCGTGCAAGGGTAAGTACATGTGAGTTGTCCCTACCCGTGGACGCGGTAACACGCGGAGCGCGCTAACCTTTTCTGGCCCAATTACCCCACTGAGAAAACATGGCGATTCTACACCTACCAGGCAGGTACCTAGGTAGGTACACAACCCCACCAGATCATGCTTCCAATTCCATTATGTCGGTCTCCACCAACCCAGAAAACGGAAACTTCCAAGGTTATGAGAGTGACCGTTTTCTCAATCGCGTGCTCTTAGATCTTTTTTCAACACGAGTGGTTATAACCTATGGCAACACCATGCCTTTTTAGTGCTTTAAATCCGTTTACATTGCTAGATCCAAGATCTTGAAATGAAACCCATACTTGACGTCAGGCCATTTCCTAATAGATATTGATGTGGATTTTCTGACTCAAAATCATCGTAACAATATCTCTGGGATATCCTCATGCAACTCACTCTTCAATGCCAAACTCGCCAAATTTAAGAAAAAGGCTTCTAGCTCTGGGCGCATAGTGCGCCTTCCGTAAAGGAATATTACATAGCTCGCTTTCAGACTCAACCACAGCAGCTTGTCCAACAGTTTGACGATGGACGTGCAAGATACAACCCAGGCCTCCCATGATGGAGCCGAGGCTTTCCCGCGAAACTTGCCGGACAACCAAGTCTCGTACATGCTCTTTATCATCGAATCATTCGAGCCGCGTGCTCTGCTGTCCGAACTCGAAAATGTGCGCAAGGCCGCCATGCAGCTATGCAACAGCATAGCCAAAGACTACATCTGGCAACGAGACTCCTTCCAGCTTTCGACCAAGCGAGAGGCCGGGTTGGTCTATCTACACGGCACCACCGACTACGGAGACTCTATCGAAGACGAGTGGCTGATCGTCTACATCCTCCGGACGTTGACCACTACTTTCCCGAACCTATGGGTCCGTGTATGTGACAGCGATGGCGAGTTCCTTCTCGTCGAGGCGGCCAACGTCATCCCGAACTGGCTGAGTCCGGAGATTGACGCCAACCGGTCTTGGATACACGAGGGCAAGCTGCAGCTCCTTCCTCTAGCTGCCAGCTCAGGCGTCAAACGACCCTTGTCTCTAGCAGAAGCAGTCGGCTACATCAGATCACATCCAGAGGGTGTGATACACTCACCTTTCGTCGAGGCTGAAGCGTTCTACCGCCTGGAGAAGTACCCAGGGAATATCGAGGCTTCGATGCACCATTCGCGCGTCACGATACCTAGGAAGCTGGCATACCTTCTCCATGAACAACCCGCGGCCATCGCACCCGCTATAGAAGCCTTCTATCTACGCGATCCCGTGGCTCTGAAGCCCCTGATGGCCGCCGTATCGCCCGACTTACACTTCCCCCCCAGGGACTTGGTGACAGTCAGTGTCAGGTTCACCAAAGTGCTTTTCGCGCAAGTCAAGTCCCAGCGGTTCACTCCGCCACCAATGTGGAGTGACCTCGTCAAAATAACCGAGGAGGAGACCGCCCCTATTCCCCAGCAGGAGCAGAATATCGAATCCCGCCTCGAGCTAGGCATGAAAGTGACCAGCGGGTTTGAGATGCTTGCCACCAGCGCGGAGAAGAAGAAGAGCCGCTTAGTGCGGGAATTCGCCATTCTTCTCGAGGATGTGGAGGAAGACGGAGACAAGATCCTTCCCACCGACGAGGAGATTACTAACTGGCCAGATGTCGACCGAGACGACGACGAGGCGTGGCTGGATATCAACTTTGAAGATTTCGACAATGAGCTGCAGGGAAGACAGAGAAGCAGTGCAGCGAAAGAGGGCGGATTCGGTGATGTCCAGACCCAGGCCGATCTGCGCAAGATCGTGTCACGATTCGAAGACTTCCTTAACGACGAGACCGCCGGGGTGGAGGGCGCGGAGCTACATGATATGGACCAGGATGATGATAGTGAAAATGGGGGAGATAGTGACGAGGATCTCAGCAGCGAAGACGAAGATAAAGAGGTCAGCTTCGACGAGGAGGAGTTCAATCGCATGATGAGGGAAATGATGGGGCTACCACCGGAGACCGGAAAGCACCTGCCCAAGGAAGACCCAAAGGATTCCTCTCGTGTTGTAAAGGCTAGTACTCCGCAGGCAGACGATGAAGACGAGGAGGAGGAGGAAGATATACGACAGCTCTCAGCGCAGATGGAGGCCGAGCTGAAGAAGTTGGGCGCACTCAAGCTCGATACCAAGCCCGAGAATGCCAAGGCGCTCGATTCGAAAGAGAGCGCAGCTGCCAGGGATAAAGGCAAAGGCAAGGGAGTTGCAGAGGGCGACGATGAGAGTGGTGAAGAGGATGTTGATATCGATTACAATCTGGTCAAGAATCTCCTCGAGAGTTTCAAGAGTCAAGGGGGATTGGCCGGTCCGGCAGGAAACTTGTTGGGATTGATGGGTATGAAGCTACCTCGGGACGAAGACGAAGATGAAGATCTACAAGATAAAAAATAGACATCCTGTTGTTGACCATGAGACTATGGAAAGCTGCGACTTCGACTTGAAACAGAGTGAGAGCTCCCAGAACCCGTCTGACTACTGGTCACGATCTACTACGTAGGTGTTTGATTTGCTGCTCTCGTTACGACTATCCCGCTATTCTGCCTCTTAATTTATTACCCATACAAACTAACGATATGATACCCCTGGAGTCCGAGGCTCACCCATTAACAGCATCATATGCCTCGAGTTGGATTTGCTGTGAAGTGAAAAAGCTACTTGAGCTATCCCTTTACATGTAAAAAAAAACCGATGATAGAAGAGTGGCCCCAGTATTCATGCAGCACCGAGTACCATCAATCTCGAGAATAGCACGATGGCTCAGAATGAGCCAGTCAGATTATTTAGATTCGGAATGTCATTATCATTAGGTAGGTAGTCTACCCCTAGTTGATTCTCTCCTCTCTGTACTCAATCTCGATTCTCAACTTGAAGTAACGATTCACCTTGTCCTTGAATCGCTTACAGTCATCGCAGATCTCGTTGCTGGTCAGTATGGCTGCTTCCTTCGATGAGGTTTTCGGCTCGTTTTTGCTCAACTTCATTAGCTCCTCGTGTAGTTCGATTTTCCCCTCCAACCTGCGCACCACCTCCTCTTGAGACCTCACCGACCTTACATCATCCTGTAACTCAAGCGCTGCTAGCTCTTTGTTAATCTTATCCAGCTGCTGTTTCAGTCTCTCGATGTCTGCCGCACTGCCAACGCCATCGCATTGCAGTTCATCTTCTGCATCCAAAATCTGCATGGGCAATATTTCCTTCCTCTGCTGCAAAATATGCACTTTTCCCCAGTTTTTGGACACTCCTCGAAGCTCTTCGAGAAAATAGTCTGCTTCGTCAATTGATTTCCCTAGCGCCCTGTTGGGGGTTTGATCTTCGGGAGTGAAGACGTGTCTGTCAATGAAGAACGCGATCAACTTCTTCTCCGCATGGCAAGCATTGAACTGGCCAGGCTTGTCTTGATCATAGGATGGATTCTCTTCCAACCGGTGGCCAACAATGGATGCTAAATAATAGACTTGTTCGGTCCAGGTCGGTGCGGAGGCGCGGTTCGGAGGTAGAGCATCGGGAGTCCAGCCACCAGTTGCCGTTATACGGGGAAACTGTGTGCCTCTGTCCAGATGGGCGGCAGTTTGCCAGATATTTGGCACATATATGTTGTGAATGGGCCCATGCATCGCAATGGCCTTCTCGGACGGGTTCTCGTCTCTCCATTCGCCAAGGAGAATAGCAATGCGTCGCCTGTCGTTGTCTCGCTCCGGCATGCTTTCTGTACCTGCTGGAGAACAGCGGTAGTATCTCTCCATTTGATTCCGATGAGATGGCTGCGCTAGATCCAGTGCACTGTGACCCTCATGATCTAGGAGGTCTTTGTTGGCGCCTGCATCGACCAGCGCTTCCACAGTCTCGATTCGCCCCCAGAGTGCCGCTTGCATGAGCGCGCTTCGTCCATCGTCATTGACGGCGTTGACGTCTGCTCCATTCTCTATCAAGAGTAGAACCATCTCATGACACTTTTCCGCTGCAGACATAATACAAGTAGTATCCCCCCTTTCGTTTCTGCCGTGCAAGAAAAGATGTTTCTCACTTGTAGTCGACAGATATTGATAGATACTGCTTAGTTCACCCATGACGCAGTCTGACATAGCGAGTAATATCCTCTTCTGTTCATAGGTCTCATCCAACATGCGGACAGTTACAAGCTCTCTAGAATCTTCGCGCAACTTCATAACTGGTTCTGTGACTGGTTCCGGGGCCGATAAGTTGATCGCGGAGCGGAAATGATCGCTCAGATCGTATTTGTTGTCTCGTGAAGCACCCGTAGCCTCGCTGCTGATGTCGTCTCGTTTTTCGCAGACATTAACGAAGAAAGCCCTCCTCTTGTCGATTTCGTAACCGACGAGTCCAGTAAGTTCGTCGATTGGAAATATGAATTCATATCGGCCACCTGGATAACAATGGGATTGACGCTTTCCGGGAAGTGCGAGCCCGTGAGAGTGAGTTCTTTCACAGTATGGACATCTGAGATATACATTGTGTGCATTCCAACGCTGCACTTCGATCTTGGGCCACGGTTCCACGTTGGCAGACATGGTATATCGCTGGAGCTGATGGGGAAACGTTCGGACACAGTATTTGGGCTGAGGTGTTCGTAAAGGGTATTGTCAGGCGAATGAAGCCCAGTACGCATACAGAAAGCAGTAGAGGTTCCTAATGTGAGGGGAACGATGGTTGTCCAACAGGCTCAGGTAAATAACAAGAAACTACCTGTCAATTTTAAACATGCCCACTGAGTTGTGTGCCTAAGGGGCTAGGTATGTATTCAGCTGGAAACTTCAAAGTTCAACAAAGAATTCTAAAGTTCTAAGGATGTGACCTGATACCTGTTTGACAATTAGCCATCTTTTCTGTCAGTTTATGTCTTTGCGCTTATGTTCTTATTGTCTGTTGAGCGACTTCCGAGAAGTCGCTCGTACGGACTGTTCCATGATGATGCTATGACCATGTATAGATACTTAAGTGCCTACTAGGTAGGTACTTGAATGGAAAAGTGGCGTAGTTAGGTCGCATTCCCATTATGACTCTATGGCCAAACCGATCTTAGAGGTATATATGTCTTGCCGATTTTGATGTTGCTGAGAGTTCGTATTGTAGATGGTAATCATGGTCTATCATGGATCTAGCCTAAGGCCTGGGTAGGTATCCGCCTGCCTACCTAGGTAGGATAATCAACAATGAAAAAGTATATTTTTGTTACATTGAAATAAAAAAACCCACGTGGGAGCGATGATTCTGATATTTTCATGATTGATCTTGTCATGAATTTGGTGTGTCGTCAAAGGTGCACAGGTGTTTGTTGATGCCTTTGTACAGGAGTTGGTGTGTTACTTAAGTAAAGTATGAAGGCGAGACCAATAGCAGGCTTGGCGCGGTTGCCCGCTGGGCTGGGCTGGGCTGGCTTGCGTCATAGCTTGGTTGTTGCAGCTCAACAGAGAGTCAACACCAACACTGCTGGGCCAGACACGACAACGATCACAACAAGACGGCAACATCGCCAACATGTGGTCGAGCCGAAGCTTGTCGGGTCTGCAGAAAACCTACGATGAGTGCTATCTGAAATGCTCCACTGCTGTCTATTATGAGAGCCAGGTAAGCTCTTGTCAAATGCCCCGCGAGTACTCTCACTTTCCCATGCCGCCTCGGTCTGCCCATCAATTGCCGTCGCATTGACTATCGCGCATGCCAAGCTAACCCAGCTCCTCCTCTTTTTCTTAACAGGGCGACGAGAAAGAAGCTACACTCTGCTGGAAGAACGCGCTCGACCAGATCCGCATCTCCACCGCCACCAGGAAGCACAATGACCGCGGCCCCAAGTCCGAGACGGAGCGCACCCTTGTCCAGAGCTTGCACGAGCTCGAGGTCCAATGCAAGGAGAGGATAGATCTTCTTGAGGCCCTGCGCCTGTCCCGCCAGGACCTCACCCAGAATGGACATAAACAGGGCGCTCTAGACAGCGAACCCAACCCTCAACCCGACCCGCGACCCGACGACTCTCCTCCTAAGCCCGGCACGCCCAAGGGCTGGATCGGAGACGGAACCATACCCGCCATCACCTATACCGAGCTGTCCAGGCCACCGCTGCCACAGCGCCCCTCTCTCGGTGCCTCTGTCGCCTCCAGAGGCTCGTCCGAGCTACGTCGACACTCGACCGACCGACTCCTATTTCCATCCTCCGAAGCCTCATCGTCCTCTGCGCGAGGGCCGTCACTACCGCCCTACGGCACCCGTCCGGCCGCCGCAACAGTCCCCAGAGCTTCCCCGAAGTCGACCAGCCCCGAACGCCACACAATGCGAACCACGCTCCGGTCAGGCGGCAAATCAGATAAGCCGTCCAGATCCAGTCGGAACACACCATCCTCTGCGACCAAGGGGCCCGGTGCCAGCAAAGCCGCCACATTAGCCTGGACCGCCCGCAGCTCCCACTCGAGGGCCAGTCTTGACTCTTCTGTTGCCTTGGATGTTCGGCAGTCATCGTCCCCGCACCCCGTCGCGGAACCACGGTTATCAGACGACAACAGCACGAGACGCAGTCTTTCCACACAACCGTCGTACTGGAACAGCCACACGAGAAGATTGGTCGCGACCCCCATAGCGCCAGCCCAATCCAATCCGGATCTACACTCGGACATGGAAGCGGCAGCTCCCCGTGTTTCAGGAGACTACAACCTCGATATGCCGTCGCCTCTCGCCTTAGGCGCTGCTTCGAGTGCCTTGAATGCGTTATCTATGCAAGATCGTACAACACCAAATTCGGCTGGGAAACGACGGCAGGTGCCGAAAAGGACAACAAATTCCGAGGACCAGTCTGCAAACTACAGTAGCTCTAGTTCGAGGGCGCCGAGGACGGCGCCGAAGCGCAGTACGTTCCCAGAAAGAGGATCGGGGGCAGAAGACGACTTCACCGCAGAGCCCAATTCTCTCAGGAGGCGTGGCAAGCCTCGCACTAGCCACCAGCCGGAGGCCGAGTCGACTTCGTCGGGGGAAGACAAGGCAAGGACGGACTGGCTCCAAGCGAGATCGAAGGGCAAGGAAAAGGCACTACCGATCGTAGATGACCCAGACGCCCCTTCCTCATCGGACAACACCACCACCAAAGACCTAACCATCAACACAACCAACACATCAAATACGACCAAAACCAACACTAAAAACGAGTGGGAGCTGAAGAAGAAGCGTGTTCTCAAGAGCCTGCCACCGGGCGTCGACGCCTCCGCCGCCAAAGCCATCTTCAACGAGATCGTCGTAGAAGGCGACACGGTGCACTGGAGCGACGTGGCCGGGCTCGAGATCGCCAAGAAGGCCCTCAAAGAAGCCGTCGTGTACCCCTTTCTACGACCCGACTTATTCATGGGCCTGCGCGAGCCTGCGCGTGGGATGCTCCTCTTCGGCCCGCCCGGCACAGGCAAGACCATGCTCGCCCGCGCCGTGGCCACGGAGTCCAAATCCACTTTTTTCTCTGTCTCCGCGAGCAGCCTGACGAGCAAGTACTTGGGCGAGTCAGAGAAGCTGGTGCGCGCCCTCTTCGCGCTCGCCAAGGTCATGGCGCCCAGCATTATTTTCGTAGACGAGATCGACTCCCTGCTGTCGCAGCGCAGCGGGTCGGGAGACCATGAGTCGACGCGGCGCATCAAGACGGAGTTTCTGATCCAGTGGAGCGATCTCCAGAGAGCGGCGGCCGGAAGGGAGAGTGCCGGGGACGCGAACCGCGTGCTGGTCCTGGCAGCGACGAACCTGCCCTGGGCGATCGACGAGGCCGCGCGACGACGCTTCGTGAGGAGGCAGTATATCCCGCTGCCCGAGCCGGAGACGAGGGCCGAGCAGCTGAGGACGCTGCTGGGACAGCAGAAGCATGGGCTCTCGGGTGGGGATATTGAGGAGTTGGTTGTGTTGACTGATGGTGAGACTCTTGCTTCTCTCCCCCTTTTTCTTTCGTTTCTTTATCACACACACACACACACTACTATGGTTAGGAACGGGAAAAAGAAGAATGCTAACTCATGCACTCACTATTTACAGGCTTCTCTGGCTCCGATATAACGGCCCTGGCCAAGGACGCCGCCATGGGCCCGCTGCGGTCCCTTGGTGAGGCTCTCCTGCACATGACGATGGACCAGATCCGGCCGATCGAGCTGGGCGACTTCAAGGCTAGTCTGGGCACCATCCGGCCCAGCGTGAACCAGGAAGGACTCAAGGAGTACGAGGACTGGGCGAAGCAGTTTGGTGAACGGGGTGGTTGAGGGAGGAATCCTTGTAGGTCTGCTCAGCCGAGGCTTCACATGATAGGGCGAACTATGAAGAAACGAGGAGATGAGCGTTGAATATATTAAGCAAGGTACAGGGGAGGAATTGCGCGACAGCCTTACCTACCCAATGAGCAATCCTATCTACAGCATTTTACATACCTAGGCACATATACATACTCTACCGGGCAAGAGGAGTTCGGGAGTGGAGTGGTGCACTTGCAGGGTTGGGATATATGATACTACATTTGATACCTTTCGATACCTTGAGGTATTTAGCTTGTGTGGTGCTAGGTGGTGAGCGAGAGCGAGAGCGAGTGCTGTACATGAGTAGGATAGATACCTAGTAGTAGTGTTACATTGTTGGCATAAATATACATATCATATACACATGTGTTGATGATGAATTCCCTCCCCAGTTCCGGTCCCTTGCCCAGTTCATCATACCCTCTTTCTTTTCTCTATTCCCCTCCTTCCCCCCCGGTCTAAGAATAGGTGTGTGTACGTGTGTGTATGAGAGGGGGGTTTTCCCGGCCATGAATCGTAACTTGGGAGGGCAATTTCGTCGTCGAACATGCCTCGTCAACAACACTCCATGTATGTTGTTGCGTATCTTGTGTTTCTCGCTTGGTTCGTTCAGCTTCCCCCAGATAGAGCACCGCGGTGGTGATGTTAGATATGTATGTATGTATACACAGTGAACAAACCAGTGGCCGAGAAAATTCGATTTGTATCTTGCTTCGTCTCTTCTTCTCTGCTTTTTTCTTTTTTTTCCCTTTTTCCCTTTTTCCTTTTCTTATTTCTTCCCCTTCCCCTTCCCCTTCCCCTTCGCAGCCGCAGCCGCAGTCGTAGCCGCATTCTCCTCCTCCTCCTCCAACAACGCCAGCTTCTCCGCGGCCTTCCTGCGCGCCTTCTCGACCCTGCGGACGGCCTTGCCGGCCTCGAGCTGCAGCTCCTCACCCTGTGTGACGTGGTAGTTGACCTCGCGCTTGAGGGCGCGCCAGGCTTCTCGCGCCTCGCGCTTGAGGGTGCGCTCGGCGGCGCGCTCCTCCATGGTGGGGATGCGCGGCCGCTCGTCGATGCCCACGCCGCCGTACGGCGCGATGATGTGCTTCACCACGTGCCGCACGTGCTGCGACTCGCGCCACGAGGGCGTGATGGCCACGACGTCGCCTTGGCGGAGGGAGTTGACGGGGTCGTGCACGAGCTTGTAGCGGGGTTCTTTGAACATCTGTTTGTTTCCAACGCCACCCGGGAATATGTTAGCTAGCAGGCCTTTAGATGTCTAGGTAGATGATGGTAGGTAGACGCACCTTGTGTACTCGCTGCTCCCACCTCTGCCCGCCCAGTTTCACCTTGACCGTCTTGTCCATGAGCCCGGCCGACACGACGATGCCGTGGAACTCCTTGGTTGCCCTCCGCAGGCCGGCCGCTATTTCCGAGGCCATTCTGTGATTGTGATTGTGATTGTGACTGTTACGGTGTTCGCTTCGCTTCGTCGTGTCTCGTGCCGTCTGTCTCTATCTCCTTCCCTCTCTCTGTCCCTCGCCTATCGCTGTTCGCCGTGCGCCTGTCGCCCTGGTCGGTGGATGGGGCGCCGTTGGATTAACTCGTTCTCGAGAAACGTGGAGAGGTCGTGGCGCTGTGAGGTGTCTTGGGTGGAATGGCTGTCGTCGCGAATTCGACAATTCGTCTATCTTCACTTTTTCTCGATATGTAGAATTCAGAATTTAGAGGTTCCTAAACCGGGGTAGCTCGTCAATCCATCATTGGGTGTGGTGGGGTGAATAAGTCCCAGCCTTGGCGCCGCCCGCTCAAGTACCTAAGTACCTGCCGGGACTTACACCGTTCCCGTCAAATACATAGGGGAAAGATGCGAGGTACTTTCATATCAAGTCGTAACACGTTTATTTTAGTATATTATGCATACTGTCTTTTTTATCAAAAAGCCAACCCTGCGGTATCCCCTATCTTACCTACCTACCTAGGTATCATGATTAAGACTATTAAGTATCAATGCCCTATGCTTCACACTATCGACCATTCTTCTAAGATCTCGGCCCCAACAAAGTCGTCTCCTCATCTACGACCGTGCTCCTCTCTTCTCTCTCCTTCACTTCCTCCTTCTTGGGCTTTTGCAAGCTCAACCATATTGCTGCGCCAATAATCAAGACACTGCCCGCGTAGCTCAGCAGCGCCGGCGTTGTGCCCCAGATGACCCGCTCGATGATGAGCGCGAGCACCATTTGGAAGTACTGTGTAACAGAATGGACTGATTAGCAAGCGAGCCGACATCAAGATTGTTTCTTGTGTTGTGTTTGGTAGGTAGGCGGGCATGATCTTAAGGGGAAGTTAGGTAGTCACTTACCGTCATATTCGTAGCCCGTCCACCCTTCTCTCTCTGAAGTCCTTCCGTCAGGAGAAACTGCAGCAGGAATCCCGCTACGCCAATAATGATCAGAAGAGTCCTGTATCGTTGAGATCAGTATTAGCATAGGTTTCATCTCATCCGTACCCCCAAGAGCAGGTATCAAATCACCTCATGGCACAAAAAAGACGAGAAACGAAAAAGAGAAACACACCATTGCAAAACCCCCTTCGGCAGAATAAACTCCAAGTCCGGATGAACCGCAATAATCACCGCCGACCCCACCGTCGACAGCACCGCAAAGTAATTCACGCTGATGAGCGAATGCACTCGTTTCCCAATGACGCGGATCGTGCTATACGCCGTAGCGGCCGCAAACGTGCCCATGATGGAGCACAGCACGGCAAGCGTGCGCTGCGGCGACGACGAACCAACTCCATTCTGGACTACCACCCCATCTGCGAGAAAGGCAAAAGCGCTTCCCGTTGCGCCCGCATCATCGTTCTCCGGCTCCGCTCCCCCAAAAATAAACGCCGGCCTCGCAATAAGCAGCACGCCCACCAGCGACAGAATCCCCGAAAACGCCTCCTGGAAGCGATACGGCTCCCTCAGCCACGCGTAGCACAGCAGCGCCGTGAACGTCGGCGTCAGGAAACTGATGGCCGTGGCATCGGAGATCTCGAGGTACGACAGGGAGTAGTACAGCCCAAAGAGCCCCACAAAGCCGGCCGAGCCGCGCATGATGAGCAAGGGCACCATGGCGCGCTTCCCGAGGGGGAAGTCGGGGACGCGCTGGTACCACATGTACAAGCTGCCCAGGATCGTCGTCGCCAGCATGCGCACGAAAATGATGTGCAGCGCGTGGAATTGGTTGGGCGAGTCTTTGGAGGTCAGGAGCTTGGCCGCTGTGTTCATCTGTACGTGGCGCCGAGCAAGATCGTGTTAGTCATAGTCAGTCAGGTAGGTGGGTATACATGAATGAGTAGAAATAAATGTCTTTCGAAACCGTGGTTGTGCATGCAGAAGGAAGTGTATGTAATGTTGGAAATGAGTGAAGAAGAGAATATGTTCTTCATCTTGCAGATAGCCACGAAGACGAGAGAACGAGACGGATATACGTACCACAGAGCCAAAAGTCTGCGCCAGAAACACCAGCAATAGTCCAAAGTTCCTCTCATAGAACTCGCTCGCCCGCTGCCTCCAGCTCATCGTGCCCTCTCTATCTTGCCCGTGCGATGCTATCGTCTCTTCATCTTCACGAGTTGCATCGGTACGAGTGTGAATGTGAGGTGATGTGGGGCGACCAGCAGCAGCAGTCCCCGAAGCTGTTGCGCTGGGCTGCTTTTTCCCAGGGCTGCTGGTGTCCTGCGTCCCGTAAGACATCGTGTCTTGTCCTGTCTTGTCTTGCCTCTAATTAAAATTATTTCCTCTTCTGCTTTGCCGTCGCGAGAGGTGGCCCGGTCCAGCGGGCTGCTGACTTATTTTTTGTTTTTCTTTAACGACGTTGTTCGACTATTTGCGAATCGGAATGAAAACTCAGGAAGGAGAACCGAGATTGAAGGTGTAGGTAAATTTCCCTGCCGACCCACCCCACCGTTGCTGAAAACGCGGTCACAAGGGTTCCCGATGCCGAGGCGAGGTGCCGGGCCGAGACCGGGGGGGTTATTACGGTACACGAACTGCCCATCTCCGAGTCAATGTGTACTGACACAAAAGAACAATGAATGTGCCCCCAATGAGTGTAAGTTTTAGTGTTACATGTTTCTAATTATGTTTCAAGTATTTTTCTTTGCTACAAGACGGAAAATTGAAAATTCACTCAATGTTAATTTTCTAGTTGGCGAGCGAGGATATATAACTGCGCCATCCCACCCACCTTTCCAATACAAAATTACGCTGATATCGCATGCTCCCAACTGTATACTCAATATAAAAACTCCACAAGCTAATAAAAGCCCTCTCACAGATCATTGGGAGGTCCGTAGAAAATGGCGTAAGTCAAGACAGCAAGTTCATTTGTGAGTAAAGAATCCCAGCTCGAAAAACATAGTAGTGAGTGTATGTGTCCTGGGCCAATTCCACACGAGCAATACCTTGAATTCAACCCTCCCCGTCTGTCACTTATCTCGCGGACATTTTGTTTCAATTGTAGGCGAGTTGTTGTACTCCAGGGATCTGAATAAGATAGAACGCCACTAGCTAGTGTGTATATGCGTGTATAGGCTAGGTGTAGTGAAACGCTGCATGCTGAAATTAAATGCATTAATGATCTTTTTTTTCTATCGTTGATGATATAATGATTCCAAAAGTGCCTGCCACATGCCTAGAGAGTGACAAGATTTCCAAAAAAGGGAATTGACGCAAAAAGCAAATTCCCACCCCTCCCTTATTTATGCTATGGTTTAGTCTTATGTAATGAAATATGAATGACCAAATTCCCAATCCAATATCATGCGTTATAAAGTAGAAAAAGAAGAGAAGTAAAAAGTGTATGCCCGCCATGCGGTGTGTGTGTAGTATGCAAATCTTTCGATGGAATCGTGTGTATCGTGTATAAAGTTAGTAGCCTCGTTGTTGCGTCGTGTGTGAGTCATAATTATCGTTCCGTTTTACCGAGTTTCTCATTAACAGTGTCGAGGTTCCGCATGCATCCCGATCTCATTGGCAGTGCTTAATTGCCGACCATAATCCGGTCATACTTCTGCAAGAATGGGAGATCTCTGGGGTTGGGTTCTGTAGAGGTTGTTAAGTTAGTCAAGCAGCCCATCTCATCTCATCTCATCCCCTTCAAATGAATCACAGGTTAAACTCACTAGGTCGTTCCTCCCGCGTTCCAACACAGCTGATGCTCTCACTCGGCGCCACGCTAGCCTTATCATCGCTGCTGTCATCGTCGTCCACCAGATCCCTCCAGTTCGTCTTCTCCTTGGATCGTACAGGGTACTCGCGGTCCCGGTGGCGTCGATCCCGATCTCTGGAGGAGACATGACTCGGGGCGTGGCTCCTAGGCGTCTTTGAAGAACGCGAATGTGACCGCGAAGAAGACTTGTGTGGGCGCGCAGTGTCAGTCGACTTCTCACCTCTTGCCGACACGTATGTCTCCACATCAGCTGGCGGGCGCGAACTTCTGTGCCGGTGGCTGCGACTGCTGCCCTCACCGTGGTCACGGTGCCTCCTGGAGCGCGACGACACATGACTACGGGTATCGTCGTCGTCATCGTCTTTGCGCGACCGCGAAGGTGCCCTGGAGTTAGACGAGGTGGCCTCCACCGGCCTCCGGCGCCTGGACAGCTCCTGTTGTAGCTGACCTGCGAAGTCAATCGGCGGTGGCTTATTCGTTGTCGTACCAGCATGGTTGCGGGGTTCGTTCTCCTTATCCCGACTCTCGCGAGGAGGGCTCGGGGGGCTAGGGGGGCTAGGGTTTGGTTCCCTCTTACTGACGGTACTCATGCGCTCGGTAGGCTCTCGCTTGCTAACAGAGGTCATACGATCAGGTTCCCGCTTGCTAACCGAGGTCATACGATCGGGCTCCCTCTTGCTGACAGAGGTCATGCGGTCGGGTTCCCGCTTGCTAACAGTCGACATACGCTCCGGCTCACGTTCGTCGATAGTGCTCATTCGATCCGGCTCCCTTTTACTGACGGTGGTCATACGCTCGGGCTCTCGCCTACTGACGACACTCACGAGCTCAGGCTCCCGCTGCTTGCCGACGTTGCTCTTGTGTTCGGAAAAGATGTTGCCGATGTTGCTCTTGTTCTCCACATCCGCGATCATGAGAGGTTTCCGAGGGGAGACCCGTGAGCCCGAGTTGACACGGCTCAGGGCGGGACGCTCTTCGATGATCTCCTCCACGGGCGAACTGGCTTGAGGCTGGCGTGTCGTGTAGGCCGGGTGGGGATACTGGTTCGACCCCGGCGGCGCATATTGCTCCGGATATCTGACCTTCTCGACAGTGCGTTCCATCTCCACGTAGCGGGGCTGTTGGTCAGATGGGAACGGTTCCGGAAATGTGGACCGGCGCTGCATGGGCGGTGGTGCGTCAAACTCCTGACGCAGGGCGCGGTCTTTCTCCTTCTGGCCAAGCACGTAGCTGATGCCGGCTCCGATGGCGGCGCCGGCAGCAAGAGCGCCTAGAGCAGCTCCTACTATGGTGCCGGTGCTGAAGCCCGTCGACTCTTCCTCCTTGGGCGGGGCAGTCTCGACGACGGACGAGGTGAAGCTACGCTTGATATATCGGTAGCCTCCCTCCCCTTCCATGGGTACTATCGATGCCAAACCCGGCCGCGACGGGGCCGGGGCGGCGGCAGAACCGACAGCAGATCGTGCGGCACCTACAGACGAGGTGTTCGCATCCAGGTTCCAGCCGAGGATGCGACCCCCTTGGCTAGTGGGTGGTTGCGAGTGAACATAGACGGCCTCCATGACGTTACCCTCAAGATCGGTGGCGCTTGCACGGCTCTCGCCAGTCGTGCCGTTCTCTTCTTGAAGTGAGATATGGGAGGCGCCGATTAGGTTTGCCCTCCGTGCAGCAGCGTAAAAAGCAGATACAGCAGACGGCGAGGCAGCTGAGGCAACTATACGGGTTGGGCGAGCTGCGGCACTGGCTTTGACTTCGAATACCGGATTCGGGCTGCCAAAGACGACGAAGGTTGGGCTAGCAGACACAAAAGTCAGGCCGAGGGGCTGGCAGACAGCCGAGTAGAAGGAAGCAGAGGGGGCGAGGTCTTTGACCTGAACATTCGGTAGCGCCATGGCCGTGAGTCGTTTAAAATAGATTGACAATGTGAGGTCAATGCTCCCAAAGATTGAGGGGAGCTATTGTATGCAATGTAAAGGAGGCCTAACTGTATGAAGCTGCAGTGTTGTTGAGTGTGGATGGGACAGGGAACCTTGACTTGTGGCGTCGGGCCAATCTGGATGACAACTCAAAAGCCCGTCTATCTACCTCACTGATTGTAGAAGGGTTCTCCTAGTTCTCTCTCCTTGGCTTCGGAATAGCGTCAACCGTGCAGATGATAGTGAGAAGGCAAGGTAAAATGCGTAAAACCTCCCGGAGACGACGGGCGAGTCGGTATATAGCAGCGCTCAACCTCGCTTCTTAAAGTCTCCAATAATTTTGGAAGACGCAATAAAACCCCAAGCCCTAATTTCACCCAGCCAGATTTGAGTGATGTCAAGGAAGCGCTTATCAGGTATGGATGCAGACCCTCTCGGTTGTCACTTGGTGTTGGTGTCGTGCCCGCGTAGCTGAAGTGGTAGCGAAGGGTGCCAGCTCCCCTCTTTGCAAGGTTGGCCACACGTGTCGCTCAACCAATTAATTAGAAAAAAATACGAAAGAGCAGCGCAATGCAAGAGCTTTGAGATGCAGACAGACGGTTGTGGTCAATGTTGTAGGGTAAATGGAGGACCTGAAGCGAAGCAGCAAGCCAGATCTACACGCCTCAAAACGCACACAACCCAATGTGTCATGTCCACCGCTCAGCACACAGCCAGCATCAGAAAGGTCGGTGGCAGCTGGTACACATGGGGCCCTTGGCAATCGGAGGTCTGGCTGGCCTGCCACGTTGGTTGCTGCCCTAACCTATCCTATTGGGTACTTGCACAGCCAGGAGTCCTTCTCCTGCTCGGAGGGGCAGTCGACCCGTGTTCTAAACAGTTATGTAAATGCCTGCATTAGTCCTGGTCGAGGTCTGTTATCCTTGGCTATAATTAGTCCACCTCTACAGTATCTGCACTTATAGATTGAGGCGGATCGCAGCTAGCAGCTCTGCCGCTGGAATGATAGGAACAATAGGCGCATGCCCCAACCACACGAGCCACAGAGTTGCTGCATGGGACCTTAGGTGGGCGAGGGTGGGCTCCCGCCGTGGTCCAGTCAATGCGTTCCGTTCACCGCAACCCAAAGACCCAGAGACTGGTCTCGATGACAGAGGGGCAGGTGGACGGAAGGTGGATGTTAGAGGCTGGGGGGGGGGCCCCTCACTATTACGTTGATACCGCATTTGACTGGTACAGCGTCGTTACACGTATCAGCGCCGGGGAATAGGAAGATCGTCTTCCAGTGGGGCTGACACTCCCCGCCTTACCCTACTTCGGCCCTATCAAGGCACAGAGCAGTTGGAAGCTACAGAGTACCTGAAAAAGGGAGACATTCGACCAGACTTTGTCTGTTCAGGCTCATTACTTACCTGGTAGGTGCTGTACATAAGGTACGAACCAAGGATGACTAAGTACATACCTTGGTAATCCCGAAATTTATTGGGTTTCGAATCGGATTAAAGAGCTAAGTAGCCTAACCCCAGTGCGAGAATTAAATGAAACTCCTTTGCTAGGAGACAATTGTCAACCTCTTATTATGACTCATGACCTAATTTCTCAAATAGATTCATACAGAAATATGGACGTCATAGTAAAAGGCCGTTAACAGTTAACTACGCAAACCAACTAACTCTAGTTATAAAGTATGTAGTACCGGTCGTTTATCGATTATCACGAGGGATCCAAGTTTGGTCCAGAGAGGCGTAGTTATCTGTTTATTGCTCACTGCCTGTCCAGCTGAGTATTATTCATTCATTGCAACTACAGCCAAGCCACTTCAGTCTCGCGTACCCACGTATCGACGAATAATCGACACCCGCCAGCTTAGCGATAAGCCGACAGGAGGTAGGTAGCGTGAGTTGTGGTGGCGAGCAGCAACTCTCAGTGGGCTGACCCATCGAATGCACACTCGTGTATTGCTTCCTCGTTTGGTTAAGCACAACTTCGCCTCTACATCTCAAATGCCAAGTTCCCATCCCCGCGTACTGTACTCGTCAACTGTAATGGAGGCCTCTGAAACGGCACAATCAACTGCAAGTTGGTTGGTGCCTGCCAAGCGATTCCCCTTGCAACAGTGCGTTCCCATCTATGATCACACCATCCATCCGCCATAGAACATGAAGCTCATCATCATAAGCGACGTGGGAATGGGGATGGAAAATGCCCCGATGGCCTTGTTTGGAAAGAAGGCCATAACAAAACACGAAGGAGAGAGAGGACGTTAGCAAGCCAGGTTGAATTGGCAATGGAAGATCTTCTGTTGAAACGTCTTGATGTTTTTGGTTATATGAACACAAGAGACAGAAAAATTCGCAAACCTAAACGCTGAGGATATCTACTACTAGTTATCACCAACATGCCGTATCGCAGATCCTACAGGTGTCCGTCCATTGCCGACCCACGACCAGTATTACCACTTACCACCGCCTGACCAACCGGCCTGCTCGCCTCACGCGGCTTTGTTCCGAGGGCCGACTCGGGGTATCATGATCACGACTCGTATAGGACCACGTGATAGTGGTTGCCTATATGACATCCCACACGTCCTCAGCTGCGTGGCAGAACTTGCTGCAAGCAACGCTAGCAGACAGACTGTAGTTGCTGATGGAGATCTTCTCGTCCACGAACTCGTCGGCGAAGTTATCGGATCCCTTGGCCATGGCACCGACAAAGACACATATGCTCTCCGCCGGCTTGAGGTTCTGGATGTAGTCTCTCGGTCTCACGATGTCCTCGTCGAAACTGAGGGTCACCTTGCGGCAGTTGGGCGGGAGGTGGTCGGTGATGGGGTTCTGGATGACGCGCAGCAGCTTCTCCTGCGAGTTCGTAGATCGGATGGATAGGCGGTGCAGGAGCTGGACCATCAGACCAGCAAAGCGCTTGAAGGTTCGGGGGATTCGCACGGTCGGGGAAACCTCGATCAGGACGCCCTTGGCGGTGTGGATGTAGATTTGCAGTCGGCCGGCCTTGTTGATGGGGGAGTCCAGCAGGGTGAGCAGGCACTATGTCAGTACAACAGCGTCAGCATGTTGAATGCAGACTTGGTATATATGAAGAAGGCTGGTTGGGCAACCGTTCATGAGGCATGATGACGCACCTGATGCGTAATGTCGGGTCGCGCGTCACTGATGTCGCGGTTCATCTTGCGCATGACGCCGATGTGTTCGTCGCTGTTGAGCAGCGAGTATTTGTCCTCTCGCTGCATGCCCATGCGGCCGGGCCCGCCGTGCGAGGCCTTGTAGGTCTCGAGGCTGGCATTGGAGAGGACGACGATAAGCCTCGGGGTGTCCTTGTCGCTCGAGGCGATGGGGATCTTCTGTTCGGCGACGAGCTGCGGTAGGGCCGGTGGGGGAAGCGATTGGGTGCCTGCGGGTGGACCCATTGTTAAGATACCCATTGTTAAGATATAGGTAAGGGATTCAAGTTAAGGCTATAGGTGAAGACTGGAGCAAAGCAGTTTGTCGTGACTTTCTGGCGATGGCGGAAAGACCGGGGATGGACGAGGTGATGAAGCGAAACTCGGTATGACGAAACAAATTGCAACTGAGACACTGAGGCTACCCAGATAGATTTGCTGTTTGTTGCCTTCTTTTCCTTTCGCTTTTACCCCTCCTTTTTTTATGATTTTGATAAATGATATGTGTGGATCAAGGAATACTGATTCACTCAGGAGCTCAGGGGCCAGTGGCAGGTGGGATGTTGTTGGGCTGGTTAATACTGAGGAATTGCAAACTGTTGCGTAGGTAGAGAAGAGGGACGAGGCGTTGGTGGAAGGCGGGGTGCTGCAGATGTCAATTGTACCCTTGACGATAACGTGACGATAATGCTGCTGCTGCTGATTGCCAGGTGCAGTGGTAGTGGTGATGGTGCTTTCACTTTTGATTTGCATTTACTTTGTGCATTGCTTTTTTAGAGCTGTCATGAAGTCCATGATAGCGGGGGCCACTAGTAACCCAAACCGATAAAGCGATAAATTTTATCAAACGATAAGATGCCGCGTTGAGCTCAAACATCGAATATTCATAGGGAGACAATGACTCACGGGGACGCTTTCCAGCACGGGGATATTCTGGGGAGGCAGACATTCTCTCTATTTCCTCTGTCGATTTTGGTAGGTGGGTAGGTACGCAGCGTAAGCGGCAGCAGACGGCCGACGGATATGTAGCTTCCCTTCTGACAACTCAGGTATTTGAAATTATTTGAAATAAAAGGTAAGACACCACCAATTGGTTTGGTCAAGCACGGGGCTGTTCTTAATATACCTGAAATATATTCCAATAGGTCAGAACGGAGAGTAAGTATATAGGTGCAATTGCAAACAAGGTAGCAAATGCGTGGGTTTTTAACTTCGATCTCGAGAGTCAGACAACTTCAGTTGAAAGGAGAAGACGTGGGGGAATCATGCGCAGTCGGAGGCCAGCGCCTTTAAGTTCGCCAAATTGTGAGTATAAAACCCCAAACAAAGGCTAGGTACTACAATAGGTACCTCCGTAGCTTACGCAGGTTAAAAGCTGGGCCACACACATGCCTACAGGTACCTAAATTGGTACCTACCCGGCCCTGGTCTAGGTAACAGCTGGGAAAAAACCAGCCTTAGTCGGGCCTCGGTATTAGTTTAAAAGATTAGCCACGCGACCACGATGCCATACTCTATATTTTTCACATAGCTACACCATAGCTCCAAGACTGAGATGAGAAACTCTGACAGGTGAGGAGAAATAAAATGCACTGTATGAAGCAAGAGAAACGAATTCACCGACTTTGTGGTCTTTCTGGTCTTTGGAGAGCAGACAGAATCATGATAACCTGAGGGTCGGCAACCGACCAAGACCCTGAATGAAACGGTGGTTGCTTAGTGGATCTAGCTGCGGTCTACTAGGTAGAATTGGCCTATCACACCCCCAATCTGCAAGGCTCTAGTGCATTCGGGCTTGGTGCTGACTTGATTAGCGCCGAATCCTCAGCAAGTAACTCTCCGAATTCTGACGGACTTCTCGGCCGACAGGTTACCAGCTCGCCAGCTGCGATCCCAACCGGCTATTGCCATTCGGGGGCCGAAATACTCGGGAGCATGCTGTTCGGCTCATCTCTACTTTATTCCCATCTACCACCATATTATATGGTGTCCGTAAAATGCCGGAAACCATCGCAATCTACTATTGCCGTATAAGTTGCTCACTTGCATAAGCACCATCTAGAAAAGCTGCTCAGTATTATGTAGGTACATGATGACAGGTTCCCAACATAATCCTATTTTCTCACCACCTGTCATCCTCCTTGGCTGTATCCATCCACATGCAACCCTGACTGGTACTCGGGGTAGAAGTGGCGATGCAGAACCACCTAGAGCCGACCTAGGCTCCAAACTGGAAGCAGACTGCAATGGTCTTCCAATCTGACTAACTCGGTGCAGTGCATATGTATGCAGTTGAAGCTGCAGTTAGGTAAAGTAATCAGAGAGGAACTATCTGGCCTCTAGTTCGTTAGGCCGGCTCATCTGACCCATATCTGCAATGCATAAGAATCCTTCTATCGCATAAGTTGTTATTTTCCCCAGTTCCTACCCGTTCACTAATCACCTAGGTTCACTAATCTCAGTTCACTACTACTAGGTAATCGGAAATCGAACCATGCATACGTACATAACTCGACAGAACGCTGCCTGTAGTCTGCCTGTCCTTGCAGACTACTGTTGAGGACGGATGTCTTAGGATGTCTTTTGGATTAGTGAACGGCTACTTATGAGACGACGCGGTGATTGACGATGGCATGTTTCATCTCAACATTTGACTCCCGCTGGTTCAATCAACAGTGAAGGCATTGGCCACCGAATGCTGGGGTGATCATATGACAAGGTGTACTATGAACACGTCGTCACGGTTCATATGAAGCCACATGAGATGAGGCATGAGACCGAGAACGTAACTGATTCCATATACGATGACATGAACTACCACGACGAGTGTGTATACAGCTCATGGATGTGGTCTCCACGCTGCACGTCTTAGAATGCAATCCGCGACTTGTTGCACACTCGATGGCTCAAATATCCTATCTTCCTCCCGCCCTTCAGAGCCTAAGCGATATCGAGATCATGAGGAATTGAGCTATAACATTGAGTTGCGATATTAACAGACATGGTATCAGTACTGGCCTGCTATCTCGAAGTCTTTATATGCCTTCATGCTCCCAGGACAAGTTCCTGATCTCATTGGTGCATAAGAGGTTGGAGAAGGCAACATATGTCATGGGAGGCAATAGATCATCGTGGCCTGAAATAAACACCACCGCAAGAAGAATCGAGTCCATCCCTTCGACATCTGGTTCATTATATTGAATCGATACCGAGGGCGATCGGTGCCAAGATCAACAAGCTTTCAGCCCCAGAGCGGAATTCACCCGCCGTGACCCAATCGATGCCACCCCACGGCGCATCAAGCTAAACCACCAACCTTGGCACGATGTTCTACAATCGGCAGGTGAACGCCCAGTGGCTTGAGTCGCTTGTCTCAATGTAGCCGCAACGAGGGACATAACTTGATAGCCAGCTACCTAGCGAAAGATATGACGTCCCCAAGATCGTCAGCTACCCCTGATCGGGACCCTGAGCTTGGCCAGAAGCAGCTTCGGGCTGAACGAATGATCGACACTTTCCGCCCTACGCTACCTACATGGCGCACGAGATAGCGAATTGGAGGATCGTTGATATGCATGTTGATGCCATGCTAGCTTTGATTCGCTCATGAGTCGATGGAACGATATGGCAGGTGGTTAGGTAGCTCTCGTCTATCATCTATCGTCTAGAGGCAATGACGATCCGAGAGGTGTTGCTATTAGTATAAAGCTCCTCCTTCGCCCCGTGGGAATAGCATCTACTTGCTTCTGACTTATCACGACACATCAAAACTGAGTGATAGAGCATCAGAACAGGCAAGATGAAGGCCACTCTCGCTTCCGCCCTCGCCCTCGCCAACGGCGCCCTCGCGGCTGTCCAGGGCTTCGACATCTCCCACTACCAGTCCAGCGTCAACTTCGGCGCGGCCTACAGCTCAGGCGCCCGTTTCGTCATCATCAAGGTAAGACACATATATGATGAGTGTGTGTATATATATACACACCACTCGCCATCATCACACGAGAAACACAGGAGCCCAACAAGCTAACCTCAAGCACACCTGCAGGCAACCGAAGGAACAACCTACCAAGACCCCAAGTTCTCCTCGCACTACGCCGGCGCCACCAACGCGGGGCTGATCCGCGGCGGCTACCACTTCGCGCACCTCGACGCAAGCTCGGGCGCCGCGCAGGCCAACTACTTCCTCGCGCACGGCGGCGGGTGGTCCGGGGACGGGATCACGTTGCCCGGTATGCTCGATCTCGAAGGCAGCTGTGTGTTATCCGCAAGCGGGGCCGTGAGCTGGATCAAGGACTTCAGCGACACGTACCACGCCAAGACGGGGGTGTATCCCCTGATCTACACGAACCCGTCGTGGTGGTCGTCGTGCACGGGCAACTCGAAGGCCTTTGTCAACACCAACCCGCTGGTGCTGGCGCGGTATGCCAGCAGTGCCGGCACGCCGCCGGGCGGCTGGCCGTATTATACTATTTGGCAGTTTAATGATGCTTATAAGTATGGTGGTGGTGCGTATTCTCTTCACTCCCTAGATTTAGGAAGTTCTTTTTTTAGGGCTGGAAACTGACATTGGTGCAATAGACTCGGACACCTTCAATGGCGACATGGCTGCTCTCCTTAGACTCGCCAAGGGATAGAGTGTTGGAGCGTTTTGACTTGGGCTGCTATAGCATAGATTCAAATAAATACAAGTACACAATTGAACGAAATGCCGCTACTCCGAGTGAGATGTCCATGGTTGTAGTATGTAAGGGGAATGATGGGTTGAATGTACTAAGTGTTGCCTACCCCTTATGCTTATGTTGGAGCAAATACTACCAATGTAGCATCAACTAAGACTGTAATCCATTGAGAGAGTAGATGTAATCATGCTTTTATTGTATCAGTTTTTATGATGTATTAATTTAAAGTGGTATTTGGTCTTCTTGTTTTCTTTGAAGTTGTGATGTTCTCAAATTGAGACAAAAAAGACAGTACCTGTTTACCAATCAACAACCCTTAAACAATGACACGGGTATGTCCTTAAATACCTATGCTGCAATATTGCGATATTGCAATGTTGAAAACCCCGATCATCTTGTTGTTGGTATTGTAACTGTGTGCAAGTCAATTGTGTGCAAGTCTGTTGGATTTTTGGTCCAGTTCTAGTTCCCATCACATATCTTGTACAGCTAATAGATTAATTACTATGAGTGGCTGCGGGTTTGGGAATGATTCTCAGAAGCTCGCAAATCGTGATACAAGTACGTACCTATCTATGGCCAGCAAGATGTAAACGCATCACAACAATCACAACACATACGTGCGCACATGCTACTTTCGACGCAGATTATTGCCCAAGCCGCAGAAGCACTGCACTGCCTAATATTTACCTGTGCAGTGGGCATGGCGGGTAGTTAACAGGCAGGTGCACAAATACAGCCTCTAGGTAGGAAAAGGCAACGCAAAAAACACTAACACCAACACCAGCTCAGAATGACACTCTTCACGACACAACATCATGCAGCAGAACCACAAGCATGAACAAGAAAAAAAGACTTACAAAAGCAGTCAGCTAGCAGAAAGCATTTGCACAAAGAGATAATCATCTATAAGGACTTAGGTCTACTAAGGACCATGCATGATGATGATGATGATGATGAAAAAAGCAAAAAAGTAAATTCCGGGCACGTGCCGGATTCGAACCAGCGATCTCTCCATCCCAAATGGAGCGGGTTAAACCTCTTCCCTAACGCACCCTCCCCACGACATGCGAAGTTTGGGTTGTCCCCTAACCTCTGTTGTAAATCCGTGCCCGTATTGCGGCGTATATACCCCAGGGTGCTGGGGGCAGATTGTTTGCTCGTTAGCGTGTTTGGGAGGCTGGGTTTGTTGAGGAAGAGGGAGGGGGAGAAGGACCGTTAGCGTAGATGTATTGAATGGAACCACGGCTTACCCGTGTAACGGTTTATCTGTTTGTTAGAGAGTTCGTTATAGGGTGCTGTTCACACGTTGCCTAACTCCCTAGGTACACACCTCACCAGTATTGAGTTTGTCATGCTTTACAGGTTACCGTTTGTAACTTAACAATAACACTTGGAGATAAGCCCTGGGAGACATAGGTCACACGTTCTTGATATAGAAGGCCCTCTTGCTTGATACTTTGAATCAAGGGGTTCCTTCCTGTCTCCTCGTTCCAAAGGATCACGGGCACATTGACAGAATTTTCTGCTGTGGAACCATAACAATATTGTACAACTCGAGAAAATAAGCACCTAACCTGGGTAGCTAACCAACATCTGTGCTCTGGACATGTATGCTTTGAGTTGAACACACAAACGGAGAAAAAGCGTATTCTCTTTCATTCATACATGATACAGGGAGTAGGTTCATCAGAACTTCTTTACTATCAGCCAATACTTGATTGGTGCTTGGAGACAGATGTTCAACAATTACCTCCTTGTTAGTAGGTAGCCGAGAGGTAGGTGGTCAGCCCGTATCAAGTAATACTTATCAACCGCTCACCTGATTTCTTGTGCTTGTGCTTGTCCTAACCTTTTCTTGTAGACCCTACTCATCCTACACTTACATGCAAATGACAGCACCCCTGAGCCCCAATCTAGATAGCTTGGGTTAAAGCAAGTCACATACATTTAAAAAATAAAGAGTTAGAGGGTATAGATAGATAGGTAGGTATATAAAACTAAAACGGATTGTCAAGGACCAAATCACACAACCAATCCGTAGACATCCACATACTAACTCACCCACGCCAGGAATCAAGCCGTAACGAATTTGAAAGTAAGCAAACCCAGTCTGCTACCGCTGTTGCTACTGCTATTGTCATTTCCATTGAGCTCAAAAAACCATAATTCAAAATTTCGAAAATCCTTCTTCCTAATCCCCCTAATCCCCAACAGGCCGAAAAGGAACCACGGGTATCTTACATTTCCATTCGACTAACTGAAACCTCCATCTCAAGCCATCGGCGGCCCACTCATCGAGCTCCTCGGGTACTCGCCTGGTACATGCGGGGTGCTGTTCGTCCTCTGCCCACCAGGTCTGACCAGCCCTTGCCCCTGCACTTGTCCTTGACCCTGAGCATACTGCGGTCCAAAAGTCCCGCTGTTCACAATCCGGGTCCCCTGCTTTTGAGAAGAGCCGTTCGCCATACCCATACCCCCTTGTGAGTAACCATTGTTGCTATAATCCACTGCCATCGGCACAGGCGTGGCAGCGTTGTAACCCTCGCCAAACGCCGGCTGGCCGGCGTCGAACGAGCTAGACAGGCCCGAATCCTCGCTTACACCGGTACTCGCGACGCTAGCTCTCGAGTTCTGAACCTGAGGCTGAAATTGAGGTTGAAATCGAGGCTGGGGCTGAGTCTGCATCTGGGGAGGCATGCTAGCCGACACTGGACCGGACACGACGATGGGCGCGTTGGCTGAGCGGGTCGAGTTGAATCGCTGAACTCCCGCCCCTGCTCCTACTCCCATGGGCTCGCCACTGTAGGGGTTGACCCCGTCTTCTCTTGCAGCATGCTCCATCATAACGCCGTGACTCGGCGCCTGAGCGATCCTGATATTCGACGTGTTTCCGTACGACTGACCAATCTGCGTCTGTGGCTGCAACTGATCATTGTAGGAGTAGTTTTCGCCGATACCAGTACCCGGCAGCGCTCCCGCGGCGGCAATGACATCGTGATCGGGGTAGGAGGTACCGTTCATCATCGAAGGTTCGCCTATGTTCGTCCCTGAACTAGTGGGCGAATTCCACACCTGTAAGCCCCGTTGCGCGTTCACCTGAATATCGGACGGGAATCGCCCACCTGCATGGTGTTGTTTCTGGTACGAATCCTGACGCGAACTGGGCGTGGTGACTGCGGGGTCGGCTGTGAACGGTACGTCATCTTCCTCGTCGATGTTACCGTCGCTGCTGATACTCCGTTGCGACGATCGCGAGTAGGTCCTAGCATGACCGCGGACGAAGTTGCTGAGTTCCTCGGGCGACTTCTCGGTGAGAGCTTTGATATCCTCGTACCAAGCCATCATCGTGTCGTGACTCTCGGCGCGGAAAACCCAGGTGTGCCCACGGTGCATGGTTCCCGTTTGTCTGCCCTTTAGTATGAACTTGTTGGAGGACCCGCCTTCTGATGAGTGCGAGCCAAGCTTCTGCTCCGGAAGATACAATGACATGACGGGAACTCCTGTCTTATCCGCAGACTTGAACTCGTGGAGATGTGTCGGCGAAAGGACATACCTGTCAATTGTCAGTTCTATCCGTCATATTATGCGCATACTACATACCATCCTGCCGTGTAACTCTTCAAGTACTTGCTCTTGCGCTCGAGCAGGCCGGCGCGAATTTCTTGACAGGCGTAGTGATCCTGTCCTGGGTAATGAATATGATCTGGTGTTCTGATAGGAATCTCTGGGTCCACGAATTGGGAGTCTCTCTGGACGAAGTTCATCCACTCGCGGTCCTTCGGCATGGCGATAGGGCCGGATCGGAGTTCGTCAATTGCATTGTAGCCGGCGTCTGCTTCCCTTTTGATAATACCGGCATAGGCGTTGTACGACTTCTGAATCTCGCCAACCACGATAGCTTCGAGCTCACGACCTGAAGCCTCCAGGTTGAAGTACGCCTAGAGATCAATGTGAGCCATAAAAATGTCGTCTCATCCACTTCAGGTTGTACATACCTGATGCAGGTAATTCTCCTCATCGAGCTGTCGCTCCACTTGTCGATCGACTGCCAACCTCAAGAGGTAGGGGTCTTGCTTGCCAGTTGTCATGGAAGGATCCATCTCGTTTTGTCCCAACACATCTTGAAGGGTCTTAACAGTCCTTCTTGTCGCATCCATCTCCTTGTCAACAGAGTTTTTGAAGTCTCCAGATAAGCTCTTGATCTCCTTCATCTTTTGGTTTAGATCGCTTCTCAACCCAGTGAGAGCTAGAATGACGTCTCCCTCTATCTCTTTGGCTTTGTTTGCCTCTAAGATGGATGATTTATGATAGTCCCTGAGGATTTGCAAGGCGTCATCCAAGCCTCCGGACGATAGAAACCCGGGTGGGGTCGAAATGTTATTGCAGACATTGGCGAGCTTTAGTAGCGATTTTGATCGGTGTTCGTAATGAGCTTGTATCTCTCGGAAGTATGCGATTAGGTCCTTGAGGATCTTGCGCCAAGCTAGTACAGGTCAATGAGTTGATCACGGAGACATAACAACATAGGATACGATGCGATTTCAATCAGCATGGAAGCTCATCCGTGACTTACATTGAAATCTTTGAGCCAGGACCTCGGTGGGCGCGCCTGAGGTAGGAACGGGACAGTGGAAGGCGCTGTGGATTTCATCGGGTTCATGTGAGCTTTGCAATGCCAGACTCCGTACACTTCCGGCTTTCATGCTTCTCCGACTGCTACTTCGCTTCAGGCTGCCGCTGCGACGTAGCGAGCTCTTCTTCTTGAGCGTGTTGCCTCTCGACAAGGAGATGCCGTGGGCGCTCGCGCTGTCGCTGGTGATCATTTCGGACCGCGACGAGGTGGAATTAGCACGCTGTAGATTGGGAGTCTGCGATTGCTGCTGATAGTACGAGTGGTGGGCGGCAGAGGGCCCGTCTACGATGGAGCTGCCTCTCACGCTAGCGTCCCATTCCTCGTTGAACCTGGGCTGGTGGTGTTGGCCATCGCCGGGGACAGGTGAGGCGATGTGGGTGTTGGCCAGGGTGTTGGACAGCGTCTGGTCCTGGACAGCAGCCATGTCTTGGGTCGGGTAGGGGAAGTAGCTGGAGGGCGGTCGCTGTTGCGAAGGTGAAGCAGCGGTGATGGGGCCCTGGGGGTCCTGTTGGGCGGTGTGGGTGTTGTTATACTGGCTCGGCTGGGTGTCGCTGGCCGGCGCGACAGCAGGAAGCGGAGCCTGGGCCGACGACATGATGTATTGACGCAACCACCTGCGCCTGGTCTTAGCTGGGGATCAGGATCGGCTGGTCGGCAAAACGTGGCTTGGCCGAGGTCGGGTCTAGTAATCCACTAGCGCTGGTTGAGACGAGAGATAGGGTTCGCGATGGCGCCGGTATAAGCGTCGATAGCTGTGGCCAGCGAGCGAGCGAGCGGCCTTCTCAGATCTGCCCCAGTGCAGAATCTATGTAAGTATCTAGCCTGGACGCGGGACAGAAACACAGGCAAGACAGGGAAGAGACACAGCCGCTTGTTAGTGTCAGTAGCTCGAGAGTTAGGTCGGTAGGCTCGGTAGGTTACACTAGGATGATGCACGTCGTTAGCGAGTGTGCATGTGATGCGACGGTGAGATGTACGTGGGCACGACAAATGAATGCTCATTGCTGCTGGTGGCGGGCAGAGCTTGGATAAATGAGGGCGACGAGGTGTGGACATACCTCCTCCCGGTGGCTTGCCACGTTTAATTTATGTCTCTTTGTCTGGTCATCAAGATACCTCTGCGCCGTGCGCAAAGACTTGATCGAGGGTGTGGATAGAAGAATGCAGCAGCAGGAGAGAGGGACAGAGTACAGACTACGTATCTCAGCGGGGCGTGTCAGTTAGCGTTGAAAGTTGCTGGACTGAACAACACCCAGAGACGTAAATGAACACGCGTTCGGTTGAACAAATGGTCGCATCACAGGTAAGACGGCGTCGGTGTTGTGCTCCAAATAGTTTTCGGCTTTTTTTATTTTTATTTTTTATTTTTTATTTTTTATTTTTTATTTTTTTGGCTTTGGGCTCAGTCAGTAAATGCGGGCAGCGAACCCAACGTGGACGGGATGGGCCTTAATTCTGGACAGGCCATCCTCGAGGCGTGAACCTTGAAGCCTGAACTCTATTGTCGTCATCAGTCATCACTGCACACCCCTGTCCGTTCTCCAAGTCGAGACTCAGTGATGATGATCGACCTACCCCAGCGAACCCAGCGCTAGCCTCTTCGGGAAAACCCTTCACATTTCCCAACCGGCCATGTGGGGGTAAGATTAAGTGTCCGGTATAGGCGTACCTAGTTGAGTGGAGGTAGATGTCGGCATATAGTATCATAAATATTTCTTTAATTGTAGAATAACTATTGTATAATCAATAAACTATATTTAAATAACTACTATATAACTAGGTAATAAGAAAACAATAAACATTATATATTACTTTCTGCGGGGGGTATAAACTACGAAGAACCTGCTTGGAAGTATCTCATCTTTTTTGTATGGCACCTCGGACCCGGATACTTAATGTGACTCCCCCGAGCCGGCGCCGTCCACCACCGCAGCACCAGCCCTCCTAGCGCCAATCATACCCCCACCCGCCTCCTCGCCAATGACAAGCGGGGTCGACTGTACATAATTTCAGAACCAACCTGCGATGACGTAGTGGCTTGCACCTCTATTCCAATTTCCAGTCTGTGTGTCTCTCGCATGTGCTTCAACATATACCTATATGTGTGTGTGTGTGTCTTTGAGCAGACTTGGAATCCAAAGATGCCTAAGAATGAATCCCCAAAGTCTAATAATAAGTATTAAGTACTATTTCCGAAACTGAAATCTCTATGTATTCATGCTCCCTGCATTCTACATATGTATGCGATAGAATATTGGCACCAACCACTGGGCAACGAACCACGGTGATCATACCTAGTACAGTACAAGATCGTACCCATCCGTCCGCAGCTCAGCAATGCGAACACAATGCGAACGTGCACACCCGAGCACCCAACAGGACAACATACATACTATATCAACACTAGGCATGTAGGGGTAAGATTAAGTGTCCGGTGTAAGTATAGTTGAGTAGAGGTAGATGTTAACATACCTATATAATAAATATTCCTTTAATTATAAAATAACTATTATATAATAAATAAATAACTTAAATAACTACTACTATATAACTAGGTAATAATAAAACAATAAATATTATATATTACTTTCTTCGGGGGAGTATAAACTACGAAAAACCTGGTTGGAAGTATTTCTCATCTGTGTGGCACCTCGAACCCGGACACTTAATGTGGCTCCCCCTTGCCAGGCTGTAGACAAAATAGGAAGCGGTACCTATCCCGATATCCTGATTAAGGTAGTGCTGGCATCAGGACTAGTCACTAGCTCAGGATGGTAGAAACTATATTTGTAGATCTTATCCAGGCACGAAAAAGGGTCGAGAGGGGTCCTGCTCGGGGGTCCTCTTGCCGATTCTCGAATCCGATCCCGAAATGCACTATCAGTTACTACTAAAGTAAGATATGAGAGATCCTCGTGCTGCGCCCATCGCCGGCAAGGGTCTTCCTTGCAAAACGTGTCTGTTGTGGATGACACGGCATCTTCGTCTCGCCATGTCCCGAATTGAAAATATTTCATAGGATTGCAAGAGCAATAAATACTTCTCACTCAACTTCTTGGACCCCTATGCAAACAGACATGCAACGAACTGACTCAAAACGACTGGACTCATGTCATAGCATGTTGTTGTTATTATATGTAGTATGTGGCGCTAATAGGCTATCTGTGCTAGCTAATCCTTCCGCTTGCCTTGCTGCAAGCGACGCTCAAGAAACCCCCGACGCCTAGCTCATTGTAAATGCAATGAAATGATGCATACAAACCCCATCATGCTTTGTTAGTACTGTTGAGAACGGTTCGACCCGTATCCTGCCCACCTCCTAGCTGGCCTTTCTATGCCCAGGATTGCTGCCTCAGAGCTGTCCATCATCACTCGGTGATTCTCTTCCATCAGAAGAGCCCATTTCATTAGAAGGAACCGGGATCACCAGAAGGGATCACCAGAAGAATCGGATTCGCCAGAAGAGCTGGAATCATCAGAAGAGCTGGATTTATTAGAGTCTGTTTCAATAGAAGAGCCCCCAGTCTCGTCCGAGGTCCAAGAAGCAACAGCAACTTTGGATTTGCCCACCCGGCGGGGCGGGGGTACCTTGGGCGGCGTCTTGGGCGGGCTCGCAGTCGCGCCCTGTATCGGTTTTCCATACTTGTGCTTTGGTACTTCAGGGGGTGGCTTTTTTGTCTTCTTGGGCGGGCTCGCAGTCGTGCCCTGCATCGGCTTCCCATACTTATGCTTTGGTGCTTCAGGGGCTGGCCCTTTTACTTTTTTAGCCGTGGAAGCTATTACTTTCTTTTCTATTGTCCTTCCTTCCACGGGAGATATGGTCGATTCGATCTCGCCCTCCCGCGCTTTTTGGCTGGGCGACTGCACGCACGGCTTCTCTGAGGCCCCCTACTTATTAGAAGAAGCCCCATTCTCGTCCGACGCCGAGGAGACAACTTTGAATCTGCCCACGCGGCGCGGTGGCGGCGCCTTGGGCGGGATCTTCTTCGGCGGGTTCGCAGTCACGCTCTGCACCGGCGTCCCGTACCTGTGCTTCGGTACTTCAGGGGGCGTTTTCTTCGATCTGTTAGGCGTGGGGGCCATTACTTTCGTCTCTATCGTCCTCACTTCAACCGGGGAGATGCTTAGTTCGACCTCGCCCTCCGCTTTCCGGCTGGGTGTCTGCACGCCCGGTTTCTCCGACACTTCGGCCACGTCGGCAACACTAATGCTACTGGCTGTGTCTGTGGGAGAGAGACTGATGCCCAAAATCCGACGAGCCAATTCCCCTGCGCTGTTCTGGTCCTCTTGGAGCCAATTCACCTTCGTCACACGGTCCACGAGCCGTAGCGTCGTCTCGTCTGCAGCCTCGAAATGTGTATTCCCTGCCCCTGCCAACAACCTCATGACCTTCTGTATTTCTGCCTTTTTGTAATAGGGCGGTTGGCTGAGCGGCGTGTGTGCAAGTAAGGGGTACATGACTCGGAGATACGTATGCCGCAGCGATGTCAGCTCATTGGGCAGGTCCAAGAGGTTGCGGATGATGACATCGAGGAGAACATGGAGGTCGTTCGTGTAAAAATACTCGCAGGTGGCAGTCGTGGTGAAGAGGAGATAGAGAAGTTTGAGGATGAGAAGCTGCATCGCCGTCTCTGTTTCACGGTTCAGCAGAAGTATGAGGTTTTCGCCAAACGTCTTGTATTGCGTGCCGTAGAGACTCAGGCATTTGACGACTCTGTTTGTCAGCGGCGCAACGGACGGGTCGGGCATAGCGACGGCTGTGGCGGATGCGACCATGTACTGCTCATTCAGCACAAGCTAGAGTGTGTGAGCCAAGGGCCAGCGAGTAGGGGATTGCATTGGCAACATACCAAGACTCGTATGATGGAGGAGTGGCAAGGATCGTTGACGTCGTCGGAAAGGATCTCGGTAAGCTGGAACAGATAGCTGACAAAACCGTCGTCGACAAGTGCAAGATCCTGAATGCGCAGCTTCTGGATCCGTGACATCTCGTATATTAGCTCGAGCAGCAGGCGGTGCAAAGGAGGATCGTCCTCTTTGCGGCCGTTGATGAGCTCTACGAGACGGTGGAAGCTATTCTCCTCTATCATTTTGCGGAATGTCGTTTCGTTTGCCCTTCCGTCGAGCAGCAAAAGGTTGGCTATAGGGTACAGATGCGCAGGCTCGTCATCTTGCAACAAGCTGTATATGATCTGGGTCCGCACATATTCTGCATTGGCCAGGAAGAGAGTGCCGCGAAGGAGGTGGTGGGAGCATATGGCCACCTCCTCTTCGGAGAGGTCGAAGTCGGTGCGGCATCGGGAGGCGAGCGACAGCCAGGTACGCAGGCAATCGTCGATGACTTCGTGGGCGTTAGCAGCACACTGCGTGGCGGCGATGGTGGCAATCTCTGTGAGGCAAACGTAAATATTTGTCTGTCGCTATTGTGGCTTGAGGCGGGCATCCGTCGCATAGGAGAATGTAGAAGGTGGAATTATGGAGGGGAAAACCAAGACAGGAAAAGGCAATGGAGATAGAGAGAGAGAGGGACAAATTAGGGAAATACGCACCGTTCCATAGTTGCTCCTCGTTCTCAATGCTTACATACTCGCCGCCCAGGCCGGCCATGGTGTCACAGGAGAAAGGCGAGAAGAAGCTAGCGAACGAGAGGGTCAAGTCGCTTCATTCCGAATTCTGGAGAAGAGCTGCAATGCACGTTATGTTATGGTCGTCGGTCTCGGTGTTGTCGTGCTCTACCGTTGAGGGCTCGGCACACGGAGCATTGAATGCGCGGTCGCTCAGTCCAACCAGCGTAGCATGTGTCCGTCGCGAGAGAAACGAAGGCCACTGGTACTTTCATCGGGAGTCTTGGAGGTGTTGAAGATACAAAGACTGCAGGTGAAGAAAAAAGCAGAGGCGTTGTTGCAACACCTACGAGGTGATGGGTACAGGTACAAGTAGGTTGAAGGAATCCATGATGAGACTAAAGTCAACCACCCCGCGGGCCGTGATGCCCAACGTCCCTCCAAGCTAGGTAAGTCCAGTAAAACACGGTAAAACACGTAGGATGTCCCCGACAGCGGCTCTAACTCAGGCACAGAAAGGAGGAGGCACGCCTGCAGCTGCCCCACCAAAGACCACTTGGACACTTGGTTCAGCGGCCCAGATCAGAGGCTGAGCAGACGTCACCAGACCCACTCTTCCTCCAGTATCCTCGTGGCACATGGCATCGTATCATGGATATCCGGCACCTGCAACGAGAATCCCATGGCAGGGAATACTTGAAACACTCACCCTATTAGCCGCCAACCATATGGCTGTTAACGAGTAGAAATAACGTTTTTAATAATCATAAGTCGTGTTGTACCTCTTCCTAGATCAACAATATGGACTTGTTAGTTTACTATAAAACGATTATTGAGCCTTGACAATACGCTATATAGACATCCATAATAGTCGACAGTACCTGTGTCCGTTTTTCTTCTGTAGCTTTTTTGTCTCATGGAACTTTAATCCATGAGGGGTTGTTTCGTTGAACTCGTACGGCTCTCGGCAGGCTTGCTCACGGGGCATGTAATCAGTGATCAGCAACACACAAAGGAGCAACATCAGCGACTTGACGTACATACTAATCTCTGACAAATAGAACCGCAAATTTAGCTACCGAAGTATTATTCATGTAATCGCTACCTAGGTATGTGCTGGTTACTTATAGTCTACCTAGCTAGCGACATTCTACTGTACATAGTGCCGCATTTATGTTCATGCGCTGGGTGTTGACAGTGTTGTATGGGTGTGATAGATGATACAGGCAGGGAGGTGGGTAGCTAGCTAATAGACCTAAGTATGTATTCAGCCACGTGCTCAAGCTCTTTGCCCAAGGCCTCCACGTTCGATCGAGCATCGGCCATGTTATTTCATGCCAGGATTGCCACGCAACTTGGAAGCCAAGTCAGGATGCAAGCCATGCTCGAGCAATTGTCAGCTAGAAGCCTATAGCGGACTCACGGGTACCACCTCCTATATCACCTTGCTCCACCTTGCTCGCTCACCTCGCCCAACTCGAACTTGTGTTAATGACCGGGCTAAGCGGACCTTACGCCTTTCCTCGCGCTTTCGCAGTTGCTTACGCTCTTGCTCTCGCTCTTGCGTAGACTCCCATTCTTGCGTAGACTCCCATTCTTGCTCTTGTGTAGACTCTCGCGTAGATGAGAATTGGCCGGAAACATCCTACATCTCAAACAAGCCAGCGAGACCATCCAGGGCGTTATTAGGGTCCGGATCGCCGCCGCCTCCGCCGCCGCCCGTCGTTGCATGACTGGTAGCATCCGGTGCCGTCATGAACTTCTGCGCCATCATGCTGCGTGTCGTTTTCCTCGACGATGTCGGTAATGAGGACGACGGCAATGCGCCTACGCTCTTAGATAGCTTCCCCATCTCCGACACGCTCACGCCCTTCAGGCTGCGTAGTAACTCTAGGATCACGGCTCGCTGTCCGCGGGAGCTGGTGTCCTTGGACGTCATGATCTCGATCCCCTTGTACACATCCGCTAATTTGATGTTCGGCAACGACACTAGCACATCCCGCGCCGTTGTGCTCAGGTGGCTGTAGCAGGTCACGATCGTGGCAATGAGACCAGCCAGCTCCTTTTGCTGTTCGACGAAATGAGGATCGTGGAGCGAGGTGATGCAGGCCATCACAACATCTCTCGATATATATTCGCGTACAGCCGATGCCGTCTCGGCTGGGAGCCAGGGGTTGACTCCATTGCCGGCCTCGGAACTCTTATCCGTCTCCATTGACCTTGGAGCGGTTGAGTGCACGGAGCCAAACTCGGGGACCACGCTTTTCAGCACTCTGACCATAATGCTGCAGCACCGTGTGTCCTTGACGCCTATGACGCGAGTGCAAAAGACGAGTAAAGGTTCCACAATGGAAGATCGCATCAAACAGAAGTTTCGCAAAGAGGGATACTTGTCCAGTCCTTCAGTTGAGCCGTGATCCTTATCTGTGCCGCGCAAGTTAGTACGAGGACTGTTATTGAGAAATGGATGAACTCACTTTTCCTAGCAGGATCGAGGAAGTCGGCTACCAGCATCACGGACGTGTATGTTAGCTGTCGGAGGATGCTCTCATTCTTCATCTCCTCTGTCAGCTCGTCGCCAGCGGAATCTACTACTTGCGATTGGCCTTGTCTAGTCCATTCATCGTTTACCCTAGCGTCTAGCTGTCGAAAGCAGGCTTCCAGTATGGGTGGCAAGAAGTGATCTCGCAGAGGCACCGGGCAGTTGTCGACCAGGAATCTAATCAGATTGAGTAGATTAATCAACTGATGGGCCGATAGACTCGAGGCATCGGCCAAGACGGCGCGAGCCAGCGGATCCGGGAGTTCGCTGAATCCGTAGAATTGCGTATCGAGGCGTGTCATACAGTAGATGATTGCATAGCACGACTCTCGTACATAACGGATAGATCCACGTATAGTCGAGGCCAACCCTTCAAAAGTGTGCTTCTTTCCTAGAACACGAGCGTAGAAATCTTCTTTGCTGCCTTCGGAGATGCCAGATTGCCAGAACCTATCGGTAAGTATTCTACCAACGATCGTCTTCATTTCTGGCGGGAGCACTTTCCAGTTCTCTGGAGAGTGCGAGGCATGAGCATGACTACAACCGTAGGTCAGCCATGTGCTTGTGCAAGAATTACGTCCACTTACCTCAAGAAGTTAAGGAGTTCGGGTAGGATGATAGGGAAACAGTCCTGCCACAAAATGGCCGATAACTGGTAGGCATCCTGCCCCTTTTCTACTTTGTCGACAGAGCATGTGAGAAATGACTTCGTTATGCGCAATGGTAGCCTCTGAAACAAATTTAGTATCAATGTTTCCATCTGGGCCGGTAGAACTTACGGTCTGCCGTGCTTCAAGCTCGTCTTGCAGGGCCTTGCCCTCATCGTCGAGTTCTATTGAGCCCCAATCTTGTATCTCATGTATTCGTTTACGAGCTACATATTCCTGAGCTTTATCCAACCCCATCAGCTCAGAAAAGCCGTCATGTGAACTGAGGCACTGCTTCAATTGAGGATCTTGCCACTGGGTTCCGATGGGGTCGAGGAAAGCTTGTAGCTTTCCGACTTTGGTATTCTGGTCTAGTCGACGGCATCGATGACTGGAACATGTTCAGTACAAATCTCATGGTGCGGAAGGATGCCGGGCTTACACAATCGTAAACAGAAATGTTTGGTACGATATTTGACGCTTCTCATCCAAGGTGCCAGACGATACCATTTCATTTACCTTGGTTTCTATCTGATCGTAGACATCCTGTGACACCAGTTAGAAGATGGGCATATCGTCTGGAAATCGTGTCACTTGCTATCAGGTGATCCGGCATCTTGACCGCTAGTCTTTGAAGCTCGACCATGCTTTCTGCTTGAAGGTCTTTAATAGCATCGCTGTAGACTTTATGTTCTGGATACGTAGCTGGCCAGGTCACAAGTATGTGTTCAAGGACCTTAAGCATGAACGACGGATTTCGGTCAAGAACAGAGGTCGAAAATGCTACCAAGAGTTGTAGTATCCGTTTCCGTATGAGAGGATCCTGCGACAGTTAGTTTGAATGTTGAGAAGGTAAATGGATCTAGACCAACCTCAAATCTCATCTCCAATAGACGATTGCACCAAGTCTCTAGGTTTTTTTCGAGGGAAACGGCTTCGTCGCTCTGATGATCGTCAGCGAAAAAATCATAGATGGGCTCAAGAGTGACGTGACATACATCCTGTTTACCATCACGTCTGAGGCTGGTCCGCCATTTGCTGCAACCTTTAAGGGCTGCTTCAATAACTGTCGCCCGAGCATCAACCCGTAACACAGGCTGGGATACTTTCGAATAGTTTGCCACTACACAATGTTAGCATCGCTCATGTACCAAAGGTCGAATCCCTTACTGTCAAGAGGAGGCGAGTCGTCGTATAGATGGGTCAGAACATTCTCAGTCTGTCCCAGTATATGTGTCATAGCATCCTCCACCTTTAAATTGACGATAGTCTCAACGACTTGGGAGGCATAGCGGCGGTAATTGCCCAAGAACATATGTCGTTCGGGCAAGGTATCAGTGTCCTCTAACAGGAGGCGAATGGTTGGGTTTTCGCTATCTTCGGGAAGACTCTCGTATCGAATGAGCCTAGCGCTACAGAGTTCTAGTAGGGGACCGATTACTGATCCGGTTGCAGCAATATCGGGGCCCAGCTTCGCATGGTTTAATAGACGACACCATGTGACTAGCACTGGTATCGAGACCAATAAACTCTGATTCTGGGTAATCAAGAGAAGTAGATGAAGGAAACTCATCAAGTCGACTTCTGATTGATCGGTGGGCAATACCGCATACCGTCGATCCAAATAATTGGCTAGGTAGGAAATGAACTAGAGCCCAAGTCAACACAAACAATTGTCCAGCAAAACCATCGGTCTGGATGTCGACATACCTCGGATAGCTTTTTGGAAAGTTGATACTTGTCGTCGTCCAAGTCGTCTACATCTACAACAGACCACTCGAGAAGTTGCCTGAAGAGGGTGACATAACGGGCATGAAGTAACGGCACTACTAGTTCCCGAAACTCTTGTTCGGTGAAGCTGGTGCGAGAATACAGTGCATGCAAAGCTTCCAAGGATGCCTTCATTCATTAGTTACTGAAGCCGAACGGTACCAAGCAAGCAACACTGACCTTCTGGACGTCGACATGGGAAGCGCGGAGACCCTCGCACATGACAGGCACAGCGCCCGTTACTGTTACTGCTTTCGGGATGACCCATGGCATCAGGCTATACAGTACAGCAAAGGCGCGAAGGGCACAGCTGCGCAGCTCTTCATTGTTCTGGACGTCGCCGGACAAGCAGTGTTGGAGCAACTCGACGATGCGCGCCAACCATCCCTCATCCCCAGACCGGACCGGGGGACCTGCTTCTCGGTTTGGGTGGGCCTCGAGCAGGACGGCAGCAGGAGTGATGATCTCCACCGAGGCCTTACTCAAGACCCTCTCGCGAAGATGGACGACCATGTCGTCGCCCACGAAGATCTCGTCGGACAGGGTCTCCAAGACAGTCAGCACAAACTCTTTATGCACGGCAGAATCGGGGGCCTGCCAAATCTGAACAAGAAGCGCGTCCATGTCCATCCATTCAGTAGCCCAGCTCCTCTTGGCAATCTCGACCCATAGCTGGGCTATCTTGTTGCGAAGGTAGACAGGGTCACCCTTCGCTACGTCCCGCGATAGCTGGAGCACCCAATCACGCAAAGCCGCCGCCTCAGGTGTCGTGTATTTGGTCCACTTGTGCTTGATAGCATGGTCGAGCAGCGAGAGGGCGTAGTGTCTGACGACGGGGGACTGGGACTTGTCGGCGGCCAGCTGGTAGCCGTGGGCTGGGGCTTCGGCGAAATCTTTGATGTTCTCGAGAAGGCCCTGGGCGTATTGGCGTTCATCGTTGGACGAGTGCGGGCTATAGACAACATCGAGGGCCTGTCTGATCTGAGGCAGGACTTCGGCATCGTGGGCACCGTTGGTGGCATGGGGCGCGGCGTGGCCGGCGAAGCCCGTGTCTCCGTTGGTCGGCTGCGCAGCCATCGCGGCGCGGGGTGGGGAGGAGCAACAGCAGCAGCAGGGTGGTACAGTTGACGGTGGACGGCGGCGGTGGGAGGAACAATAGGCGTCGAACACTCGCCTGGCTACTCTTGTCTTAGACGTGCACCATCAGGCAGCGAGTCACCAGATGGGCAGCAGGCACCAGACCCGGCGAGGCGGTAGGATAGATCGAGGTTGTGAGACAATGGGGCGCGAGTACGTTGGATAAAGTATGCAGCAAGAGACAGGTGTAGAAAGGTACGGTAAGGTGTGATACGACTTTGGTGATGCAGGAGAGGAGTAATGTCTATATTATCATGGTGCAAGTTGTGAAGCACACCCACAACCTCGCACCTGTATCGGAGCGAATAGAGAAAGAGAAAATGGCGGTAAAGTTAGGATGATGAGACCGTGAGACTTGTCCGATTGTACTCGCAGCCGGTGAAGAATTGAGTCAGAACTAAGCGAAGCGTCGTATGAAATTAAGGAAAGCTAGAATTGTTTGCGTGGACAGTTCACGTGGAAGGTGCCAGGGAGACATCAAAGGTCTGTACAATTGGATGCATGAGTTGCCTGGACGGTTTCTTCATCAGGTGGGAGCGTCAAAGCTGCGCAGCTCGCTGCCGGTACCTCAAGCACCTGCGGAGGTACCTCAGTTCCCATTATCTTCGGTGGGTACAGGCAGGACTCTGCAGTGCCTGCATGTACCAATCAGGGCTGAAGTACCTACTTAAAGTATCCAGGCACGCCAGGTACCTAAATCTTTGGTGGCCATATTGAGTTGTGGTGGGCATTAATTCTACGTACGCCCTCCCTCTCCCACTCACGCAAAAAAACAATATGCTCCCAACTACTTCCAAGCTGTTCGAGCCTACAACACAGATGCATTTATCTATGCTGGCTAAGAGGCTACCTCAACTCACTGGAGGCGGTCAGATACCAATGCTATATATACCTGCCTGATAAGCAACTCCGTGACGGTACTAGGTACTGTCATGAGGGTCAGTGTGATCGAATCTGCCTAGTCGCGCGACGCGCCTGTGGGACAAAGATCTGACCAACGCAACAGCAGGGGTGTCGGATCTACACATGCTAGGTTAGGTAGTAATTAGGTCGGGTAGCTTGCATGGGACTTTGCCCAGAGAGCAGCCGTCTCAGATGCTGCATCGTCAGGTTGCAGTCCCTTGCATATTTCATCTTCGTCAACGACAATTGCCGCAACCGAGCCCACAGGAGCGGTATTTCCACTGCCTAGGTAGTGTAACACACTCCAGTTTACTATATGACTGTGTATGGGATTATCGACCCCAGGATAAGGCGCAGCGCATATTGTGGCAAAGGCTATCTATTGTACGTCACGGAGCTCAAGCGGCTGTCACATGATATACAATCTTCCGATTGATATCATTATTAAATGCACTCTTTAAAGAGTCTATCAGAATTCCCATAGACATAGCAGCCGGTCATAAAAGCTAGTAGACACACAACGAAGGGTCCTGCTATCGCGCTCCGTCCCTGGTTGGAAGTCGCTGCCATAATTCATGCTTTGATGTTCCTCGAAACGCGCGAGCACTGTGATCTGACAATTGTCGCTGTAATCGCCTGTGATTTCGAGGATGCGGCATCCCGCGTGCATACAAGATGCCAAGATCAACGCCGACCAGCGATACTGCCGCGAAGCAGTATCGTCATTGTTCTCTTTCCTCGGATCATCCAACTTAACCAACTTCAACCTCCAGACGCCGCCGCCAAGGTTTTCATCTGCAAGCAGCTTGGGAGGACGAGCCATGATGCCGCCAACTTGAGGGTGGATGGAATAAATGCGGAAAGTATCGTCATAGCTGCCGGTGGAGACCACTCTCGATCCGTCGACATTGGTCAATGGGAGTGGTAAGATGGCAGTTACGCCTGCCATGTGACCTTTGATTGTGACTAGAGGGTGGATGATAGACAGACTATCACCACTGTCCTCAGAGTTAACTTTCAAGTCGTCATGATAATAGCAGGTTGTGCTAAGAAGCTTCGAGTCGTCGCCTCCCGAATATATCACTATCTCATCTGAGCCGAGTGGCACACTGTCATTTGTTTCATCCTGATGCTTGGAAATGAATGGCGAGAATGCCACCGTCCAAGCCTCGAGTGTGTGCATTATGACCGGGGAGGATGAGGTCTCATGTGCGTTCCACTCCTCGTCAATCCTCAATATGTGAACTTGAAAGTCGGAGGTCGTGACGGCCAGGAGGTCAGACCGGCTAGGATGCCATGCACAGGACAACAAGAGCACAGTGTCGTCGTTTCCAAGTGGTTTACAAGTAACCAGCTCTACTAACAGGACCGAGGATGATTGGGTGGGTGACAGGCGGAAGAAAGACAGCGATCCAGTACTTGATACTGTTGCCATAACCTCATGTTTGTCGGGATGAGGATGAAAATGCAGGTCTAGAAGTGCAGAAGGATACGAGAGTGTTTGGACGAGGGATCTGGGAAGCGAAGAACGACACTCGTCAGGAAATGGTCTCTCATAAAAGTCCAGAAACGAAAGGCTCACAGTTCATGAGTGTCATCAGCGAGCCGGAACACCACAAGGCTGCCATTCCGGCTTTGAGGCTTCTTCACATTCTGATCCTCATCCCTGTTGTCGGAGCCAGCATCTTGATCAACAGTTGTTGTTTCTTCTTTTTGTAGATTATAGGTACCAACTACAAAATGACTTGGATGAGCCGGACAGAATTCGATGCAGCTTGGTGGGAGATCCAAGATGAGAGATCGCGAAGAAGCGAGCACTCTGTCTTCTGATTCCATCATTAACCAAGCAAGTCGGTAGCTACTAGCGGTGGAGAAACATGAGAATTGAGATTATTGTCCAGTTGCGATAGAGTACCGCCAACCTTATGGATTGCAAGGAGCGTACGCGGGGAGAGCAAAGCTCAAAAAGCAAACACAGCTTGATCTACACCAGTCGGGAAGCTCCCCGCTCATCAGGGCGCTAAGGCTAGCGTCCTCTTCAGGTACCTAATCCAGGGTCTCGGGAGGAATCCCTGCTCAGGAATCCTTGCTTGGAATCTTGCAGGGCTGTAGGTACCTAAGCACAGTGTCTTGTCGTATCAACTTACTGTATCTCCCCTGGTGACGCTCGGTGACGTGCGCTCAACAAACACATAATCAGGCACTGTGGTGGCTACTTTAATGATAGGATCAGAAACGGAACCGTTCTTCACCGCACCTACTCTGCAGGCGACGTAATAGGTCGACTCCAGAAGCTGCCCAGATTCCGAAGAAAATACCAATCGATCATACTGTTCGATACACAGACTGTTCGGCGCTTAGAGGTCTATGCCAGGAGCAAGAGACTGTGCCTGATCACTGTATTTCAATGCCTCTAAACATGCCGCAGTTTCAACCGGTATTGACATCTTGTTGTTTCTTATTTTCATACACTCTTTGAACTTCGCAATTCTCGATTTGGTATCTCAACTACATCGATATCTGGGCAAGGCCGAAAACCAAGTCAGACGGGGATTTGCTTGTCTGCCCGGCATGGATGATCATGCAGCCATGGGCTCTGACGAGTCGGACTTCTATGGTATTGCAAACCACCTTCCTACTGTTCAGAACTATTTGTAATACCTGAAATACAGGCGAAAATGATCACGTTGCAGAGCTGGAGAAGAAAGTTGGGAGCTTCGACGTGAGAGGTTGGTGGCAGCAAGACCAAGAAGCTCTCGCAACACCTCTCAAGATTCAAGCACAAGGCGGTGCCATTACCAATAATAACAGCAATTCTCAGCTTCATAACCCCTACGCTGGCGAACCGTACGCATGGCAGCTCACCGAGACCGTCGACGCGTTTCTAAAGCGGTTGCCGCCCGCCACCACGGGACAGCAGAATGACTCGCCGTCGGAATCCTGGATCTGGATCTGCAACCCGTACATCAAGCGCAAGGCCCGGGGCGCCGCACAGAACCAGCTGATCCGCGGCGGGCAGGACGAGGTGCCCGAGGACGAAGACGCGGATCTCGCCACGTTTATGAAAGGCGGCGAAGGTCGGCTAGATCTTGCGTCGTCATTTATCAACGACCAGCTTCGAAAGCCCGGCGTCCCGCGGGCATATTATTTGAAGGAAGCGAAGAAGGCGGGCATGGATGCTGCTAGTGATATTCTCGGCTTGGCGAATCATTGTCGTGTGACGTGCGGCAAGGTAAGTGAGACATCTTCAGTGATCACCGATCACCGAGCTACCCACACCTAGGTCCCCTAGATAGATGGCCAGTCGCACAAGATCTCGGCAATGGTGCTGACTATAGGAACCTAGTGGCTGCTCTTCTGCACCGCCTTTGAGGTCAACGCCGTCTGGGAACTCATCGCCAAGGCGACCGCGCAGAACGAGCTCGGGATCGCCGCCAAAGTTGCCCCCAAATCGAATGTCGACCAAAGAATGGAACGCCTCATTTGCGTGTACACAGCAGACTTTTCGGACAAGAAAGACGTCATTCGCGTGGCCAATAAGCTAAAGCAACTCGGACTTGTTAAGAACAAGCCGATCTACTATAAGCCTGGTCAGTTTGACATCTCGTTCGTACGCGCCCCTGTCTCGTGCTGATTGTAGAGTAGACGCATACACATATCTTGGCATCGCATCTGGTAACCCATGGGAAATTCGAGCCTCCATCTACGACACGCGATCTTTGCTGGTCAAATGAACAGGGAAGTGTGCAATGTACTTGAGCAAACCAAAGGAACATAACGGGAAATGGTGCGATTGTGTCGGAAGCAGCTTGACATGACATAAAGCTACTGTTCGCTACCAATTTTTCCATACAGCACCGACCGTAAAGGGGATCTCAAAGGCATATTGAAATTTTCATGATTACCCAACGCCGCCCAATGCATGATTCTGTCCCTGCAGTGATCTGAAGCGTCTCTGCATGCGTCTCTGCATGGCCGCCCTACGCTTATGCCGAGCCTTAGCTGCCTTCTCCTAAAATGGAAGGCCTGCCTTCGCGGGAGCTGCCGATTTCAATAGCAATACCAGTCGGTACGCACTGTTGCCGTTCAAATAATACCTATGTAGTTTCTTTGACCTCAGGAAACCTAGTCGCTCGTAGAGCCTCATGGCAGGTATGTTTGTCTCTTCCGTCTCTAGCACAATCTCGTCGGCGCGGCGGCGGGCCATGGCGTCGATGGCTTTTTGCACCAGGGCCGTGGCTATGCCATTCCCGCGAAAGGCAGAAGAGACGGCTAGCATGGCTATGTAGCCTCGGTGGGTCGGCGGTGAGTGGGAGGCATGGTGTTCGAGCTTGCAGATAATGACGCCCAGGAGCGAGTCGTCGACAGGATTCAGAGCCTGGGCATAGGAAAAGCGAGGGTAAGCTCCGAGCGTCTGGTTCTCGTTCTCGCGGGTCCATATACGGACGTCGAATCGAAGCGGATCAGACTCACCATGAAGCACAAATGCGCCCATTGATAAAGGAAGTAGCGGTAAACATAGACGCTGTAAGGCTCGCTCAAGTCTTTGGAAATCAAGGCGCGGATGGCTGGTAGGTATTTCTCCTCGAGCGCATGTTCGTACTGCAGGTATCGCAGCTCGCCAAGAGGCTCGGCCGGAGTGGCCAACTCTACAGCCATAGTGTCATGTGCGGCGATGATGTTGACGAGAATGCGGCGTGTCGTCCGTTCGTCGGGGCTGGTGGTCGTGGGATTACGTATCGCCAAGGGATACTCAGTAGATGTTCTTGGCAGAGAATCAGCTCCAACGCACGCTGCGCAGTTGCAATTGGCAGAGAAACAGCCCACACAGCGCCGCCTCGTATGGCGGAAAGATGGGATGGAGAAAGAGATGACAGGCAGGGAGAAGGAGGGCAGTAAGCCGAGAATGTCAGAGACCCATAGCAGGAAACGAAGGAGGGCAGTAACACGCCATGCGATGCAGATGCCGTGACAGCTTGTCGCGCCAATGCGCTTGCCCATCCACTCATGCCCTCAAGGACGAGCAGAGCAGCATTGTCCCGCGCGCCCACCTCGCCCACCGCCCACTTCTGTCTGCCCACTTTCACATGTGAACGAGGCTGGTCCATGTTAGGCTAGGCATACTTATGGCGGTCGATCCGCCGGGAACGGTGGCTGTAAGTGCTTACCAAAGAGGCACGTGTACCTATTCGGTGCTATGGAGCACTGCATGCATGCACTTCTAGTATTTACAGGCGGTGACATATTGATACCTAGCCCGAGCCACTCACTATTTGAACCCATCAATTCTAAATTCAGTACACATGTTAGGGCAAATCTACGTAGGTGCGAATAAAAAGTACTGAGGGAAATGCGGTTCCTAATTGGAAGAAAAAGCATTAGGTACAAAAAGTACTAAGTTGTATCCAAATCGAGTTAGTGCTATTGCTGACTGACGACATCCGTAATATATCTAGATTTGACCCGGCGAGCTCAGGATGCGGAAGGAAAACGGTTTGGCAAAACGGTTGAGTTCGTTCCACGCTGATCTTTTGGCGGCAATGCCCAACGTATCAATCAAGCAATGGGGACATTGATGGCTGCGCCATGAACAGCAATTCTCGATTCGTCAAGTAGGTATGCAAGATTTTCAGCATCAGAGATCAGAATTCGAAATGTTTCGACCAGTAGATTGTTTTGGCGTTACTTCATAACGAGGTCTCGCGTCGCATGCAACAATTATTCCAGGTCCTCCAACCGAGACCACAGTATTTCCCCAAGGGTTTCGCACGTGTTTAATACTCTCCCTTAGGGTGGTTTTGTTCGCCCAGGCACAGAAAGGCAAGATGACACGGAAGGTTCAGAGATAGGATAGACGAAATAGGAACAGCTTTGGGAATTGATCGGAATGGCGACAACTAGCTTTACTCTGTAGTGGGAGATTGAGGGGTCACAAGGCCTGTTAGTCTTCTGGAAAAGCAATAAGGCTTCCGAACCCGGGAGTATTTCTGTACTAAAATACTAAAGGGAGGTACATCTTTAGCGGCTTAGGTTATAGCCACTAGAAATACAAGCGATATAACGCTTCTGAAATCTATTAAGCTAATATTATAGGGAAGCGTTATTTGTTCACAACTTGAAGGCTTATGAACCCGTCATAATTCTCGTCGCAGTACTCTTTAGCGCCTGCTTGCCTTAGTCTTTCGACAATTTCGAGATTATCGCCCCAGAGCGCTGCTCGAAGTGCTGTACACCCATTTACTTCAGCAGCAGCAGCGTTAACGTCAGCTTCAGCTACTAGTAGTATTTCAACAATATCCAGATAGCCATTCTCGGCCGCTGCTTGGAGCGCCGTACGGCCATCATATCTAGCAGCAGCAGCATTGACATTTGCTCCGGCTGCAAGTAATCTTTCGACAATGGCAAGATGGCCGCTCCTAACCGCTGCTTCAAGTGCCAAATAGCCAACACTTACAGCAGTGGCATTAACGTTAGCTCCGGCTGCGAGTAGTCTCTCGACAATATCGAGAAGGCCACGCCCTGCCACGGCTTGAAGGGCTTGATCTATCGCGTCATGCATATCGTTCATTAGAAAGATTCTAAATTCTACGGGACTGTGCCTCTCAAAAGCCTTGATAACGATATCCGTCTTCTCTTGGCTTGTTAATTCCCGGTCTGAAATAATTAGGCGTATTAACGCGTAGTGATCTGCCTTTCGGGCCCATTCTAGAATAGCGTGGTCATCCAACTTCAACGATTCGGGCTGCCATGGCTTCGATGCCAAATCGTGTCCGTTGATTATGATATTCCTCCAAGTAGTCCACATCTTTGATTTCATGTTATGGAACCTCTTGGTGTGCTGGATCCAGTTGGTTGACGCGTACTTTAGGAACGGATGTGCGTTGTGGATTGTTTGTGAAGTCGTGCTTGACTCATTTGAATGGTCCGAAGGATCATAATGAACAGGAGCTAAGGCCCCCCTGGATTCATATTTTTGCATAATCTTCCACAGACGCTTGAATTTCTTTGATAATGCTGCTTCTGCAATGTCATGCGGCATTGGAAGCTGAACTGGCTTTGCTTGTCGACTCAGGGTCGTTTTGAAATCGTTAAATTCGAGGTAGGTGACGCATATCTCACCAATAAAATGATCTGCCTCTTCAATATCAATGAAGAACATGTGGAGACCATAATCAATCGAATTCAGAGGCAGAGATGATTGTTGAACCAAGAACCGCTGAACAGTGTGGTGAGCAAACTGGATTGACCGACATTCCTCGTCAACGTGTACTAAATTCCCGCATACTGAGGCAATGCCATCTATGTCGTTATGAAGTCGTTCCGGCTTAGTGTATTGCTGGCTGATCTCGATTGCAATAGCTTCTCGAATCTCTTCAAGCGTAAGAGGGCGTGTCGAGGCAGCTATCCATGTGAAAACCTTGATAGTTATCTTCTCATGTTTTCGATCTAAGATTCGGCGTAGAACCCGACAGAAAAGCGCTTCTAGCGTCTTCGGGAGATTCTTCAGGAACTTGCGGATGTTTTCGTCACAGTCTTGCTCACAGACTTCTCTCACTTGAAAATGCACCCAAAGGAACCTGTATTATGTTAAATGCTTAGGGGTATAAATTATGTAGATGAGTTACTTACATGCCATCAGCACCTTGGGCCAATGCTTGTGCAATTTCCCCTATCAGTTTAGGGTCTCCAACTTTCAAGTATCCTTTTTGCAATTTTTCCGCGAGTTTTCCATCGATGTATGTAGTGATATCATCTGATACTTTTGAATTATTCATAGATACCTGATTCATAGAGCCGAAAGATCTTCGTATCTCTTCTGAAAGACTTTCGCGACTTGCCAAGAATAGTTTTGTGCTTGTCGTTGAGGCGACTAGCGACGATAGCGCCTTAAGGAGTTTAGTCCCGTTTGATTGGTCACATTCATCTAAACCATCAACTATGATGTATGATGGCTTTGATTCAGACGTGGTGTCGCGGAGGAAATTGACAACCTCATAGAGATCTGTATCATCTTCAAGTTGTTTTAGCTTTTCCTCCATTTCCCGAGACAACTGCGTCGACACCGGCAGTCTTTGCCGTACAAGTGATCTCATGATAGTTTCAGCCCTGAGAGACTCCTGGTCGCTATAGTGAGCAAAGAAGTAAGACACAAGAACATCAGAGCATCCTTTTTGGACAAGGAGATAGTCGACCACGCTCGCACTGTGAGCCATCCGTTAACAAGATGACAGGAGATTCCAGGTTGTGCGCTCACTGACGAAACAACGCTCTTTCCCGAACCAACTGCGGGCAGGTTAGCAAGCTACATACACGACCACTAGGTTGACTTACTTTTGCCTGAGCACCATAGAAGAGAAGAGCCCTTGATATCGTTCCACTTGCGGAACTCTGGCGTCTGGAAGATCCATTCTGTAGTGCTACAGAAACGTTTCCGTTGGTTTTGTTTGAGTATTCTTTCGGGATTATAAGTGCAAATCGCCTCTAGGAGCTTCTGCTTTCGTTCCTCTATTGCATAGGTTATTGTCAAGGTCGAGGGTCATCATCTCAGAGGGGATGTTTACGCTGATCTCGTTCTTCCCTTTGTAATAGGAGAACTCGGATGTATTCATTATCGCTATGTGCGCGCGAAGAGAATGTCCTGAGCAACGTTCTTCCCTTCGCGGCCTCTGCTCGTTCCTGATCTTGGAGCTTACGTTCTTCATCGTGCAGTTTCCTTTCTTGTGCATCAATGTGTGCCTTGGCAATGCAAATGGCGTGCTTCACCTTGTCGCTAGATCTACGGATTTCATCCTTATCTGGTTGGAATTCTCGGTTGAACGATGCCCAAAAGGCTTGTTGGACCTTTGTGGACCCTTTGGCCTAGTTAGAGATGCCTGTAGATGGGAAGGGATTTATCATACATGATGATGGACGCTGGATTACTTCAACAATATGCTTGCAGCACCGAATAATCGAAGCTTGAAAACTCGACAACGAATCCTGCAGCTGTTTTGAGCTACGATATAATGTTCCATATTCGGTAAATAGTGGGCAATGATGGCCGAGTTCCATCAGCCATTCAGTTATCGCCTCATAATATGAGGTATAATTAACAGCGATCTGCATTCATTTAGAGAATAATTAGAAAAATTAGAGGGAACAGTACTTGCTTGCATTGTTAACCGAATACTACCCCAGACAAGTGCCGCAGTTTCTGGATGCGACGACACGAAAGTGTCAACAATACTGCAATAGTCCCGAACACATCCCAGGATCGTGTAAAGCCGGCTGCCAACATTCTGACCATTTCTTCTGTTCACAGAATCAAGTTCTGCAGCAAAGACGTGAATCGAATCGGCATTGGGAACAGCGTCAGTTTCTAGCTTGAGTCGCTGGTCATCCGTGAGTGCGTCGAGGAAATCATTCACAGCAAGTCTGAGTCCATCTACGGGCGGCGCCAGAGTTATGCTCATGATGAAGTTGACAACAAATTCGGGTGCAAAGGGCAAATACGAAAGCGACCAGTTGGGTCGGCCTTGGGACCTAGTATATCCAGTTCATGCTATGCTGTACACGAGTTAAGTAGATGGCCTCGATTTACCTTCAGATACTGGTCAAAGATCAAGGCATCGATCGAACTAGGAGGACAAACACATTGATCAGCATTGAGACTTCAAGAGATAAGCGTATTACAGGGAAAGTTAATTCCATCTCCGGCTACATTCACATGTGTGTAATAGTACGAAACTATTCATAAACACATTATTTCATGGGCTGAGGCACAGCGTTATCAGTGTTTCCAGGCCATGCTAGGCATACTGGTACTTGGTAACACTAGGTTGCCTATATTTGTCTTTGCTATCATGTCTGTATTCTGCTTTCTATCTTTAATGTTCTACGCAATTGCGCTTGGGTTCAACTGTTTTCCCGTTCTAGAGCGAATTCCGAAAAGTTGCCCTAAAAGTCATTATTCAGACAGCCTTGGAGTCAGCATCCAAACCGTTTCGAAATGAAACGGTAAACTACCGTTTGACTCAGTTTAGTGTGCGGGTATTGAGGTGTATTAAATTGGCCCGTTTTGAAAGGTACATTAAGTACTTACGTAGGATATACCTTTCTTAGGCTAGACTTAGCCTGGAAGCGGCGGGCTTCAAGTGAAATTCCCATTTTATTTAGTACCCATAGCTACCTAGGTAGTACATAGATATAATGTTTTCACCCTTATCAAGACGTCTGACGCGACGCTTGCCCTTTCCGTGCACACTGTTGTTTGTACACAATAGGAATCAGTAGTAAACTACCTAGCACATGGATATAAAATATCAGAATGATGTCAGTGGGTAAATTCTTTAATTCAATATCGCAGCTAGTCCGGTAAGTACCACCTTTGTAGACCTATCCCGATAGTATCGCGCTCGTGTCCAATCGCGCCACTGTTATCTACCACTCGGTCCCCTAAGTTACTAACTTGGGTGCTTAGCCAAGCCGCCACTCCCGTTGCGATCCCGCTTCTGACGACGCCATCTCGAAGCCCTTCCCTTTTTCTTCCTGTCATGTCGAGTTCGCATTGATATGGCCTCCGAACTTCGTCGCCGCGCAGTCGGCGCCGAGCCGCCCCTCGACTCCAAGTCACAAGCCGCGCGCGACCAGAGCCCCGTAAAGGCCGGCGACAAAGTCAAGATCATCCACCAACGCGATCAATCGCCCGCCCGCAAGAGGAGGAGTACTTTAATCTTCCTTCTCGGCAGTCTGTTCGGCCTGATCGCTGCCGGTTTTCTGGCCCAGAGAAATGACCTCATCGAACTCCCCGAGCTCGGCGAGCTCAGCATGGATAGCCTCTTCGACATGATGCCCTCGAGCTTCGTCGCCGACCTGAAGGAATTGATTGTGCGTTTCCCCAGCTTGCGATTGGCGCCGATGCCTGAACTGACGTGTTGATGGCTGCATGCAGGGAAACAATGAATTCATGGAGAGCTCCGATGCCTTCTCCGTCGGCGTCAAGGCCCGCGCCGAGGGCCTCGGCGTGCATCACCCCGTTATCATGGTGCCCGGCGTCATCTCCACCGGTCTCGAGTCCTGGGGCACCGGCAATACCTCCCGACCATATTTTCGCAAGCGCTTATGGGGTAGCTGGACCATGATGAGGGCTCTGCTATCTGATAAGGAGGTGTGGAAACAGCATATCATGCTCGACAAGAAGACGGGCTTGGATCCTCCGGGTCTGAAACTGCGAGCTGCGCAAGGCTTTGACGCGACAGACTTCTTTATTACGGGTTACTGGATCTGGAGCAAGATATTCGAGAACTTGGCGTCCCTGGGCTACGACCCGACCAACGCTTTCACCGCTGCTTACGATTGGCGTCTGTCATACGAAAACCTCGAGTTCCGCGACCAATACTTCACGAGATTAAAGAATCACATCGAATTGGCGCAACAGATATCGGGCAAGAAGGTTGTCCTTGCATCACACAGCATGGGCTCCCAGGTGACATTTTACTTCTTCCACTGGGTCGCCTCGGAATTCGGCGGGAAGGGCGGCGATGATTGGGTCGACAAGCACATCGAGGCATGGATCAACATCAGCGGCTGTATGCTTGGTGCTGTGAAGGACATGACGGCAGTCCTATCGGGCGAGATGCGAGACACTGCCCAGCTCAACTCTTTTGCCGTGTACGGCCTCGAGAGGTTCCTGAACAAAGAGGAGCGAGCAGAGATCTTCCGCGCCATGCCAGGCATGTCATCTATGCTGCCGATAGGTGGCGAGGCAGTCTGGGGCAACTTGACCTGGGCACCAGACGACCAACCCGGTCAAAAAGAGTCGTTCGGCTCGTTCCTCAATTTCCGAGATGGGGGCAATTGGACGGTTCCCAAGCAGAACTTCACCGTCTCCAAGGCTCTGGAGTATCTCCTGGACACCAGCGAGGACTGGTACCGGGACCAAATCATTCGCAGTTACTCTCAGGGTGTAGCTCACACGAGGGCAGAGGTGGAAGTCAACGAACTACAGCCACGCAAGTGGGTAAATCCGCTGGAGACCAGGCTTCCCCTGGCGCCCAATTTGAAAGTGTTCTGCTTCTACGGAGTAGGCAAACCCACCGAGAGAGGATATTATTACCGACCGCCCGACTTTCCTCATCTCTCGAAGCTCAACATCACCATTGATACAGGTTTGATCGTTGATGACATTGACCACGGAGTCGTCATGGGCGAGGGCGATGGCACTGTCAACCTCTTGAGCACAGGCTACATGTGCTCGAAGGGCTGGCACATGAAGCGATACAACCCGGCGGGGGCGAAGATCACAGTCGTTGAGATGCCGCATCAGCCAGAGCGGTTCAACCCCCGCGGCGGGCCCAACACGGCGGACCACGTCGATATTCTAGGGCGGCAGACACTTAATGAGCTGATACTCAAAATAGCGGCTGGCAAAGGCGACGAGATCCAAGAGTCGATCGTCAGCAATATTCGCCAGTACGCAGATAATGTGAAGATCGACGATGATGAGGTAGCAGACTCTTATTAATGACATATTAATGGGCTCCGGGTGGCGCATAAAGACACGGCTATGGAATAGAATTATACACATACACATACGCATACACACTGGCGGCGTTGAGGCTGTTTGAATATTGGCTGTCGATACCCGATCAGGGAGGTAATGATATTTATATATAGAAATAGACATTGTCAATAATGCTTATTTTACATTCTGCAGGTTCAATGTGTGTTGCTTGCCAGTTTACTACTGTTACATCCTTAAGGCTCATGAACACGTAGATCGACTGACAAACAAGTAAGTCAGGTCGCAAGTAATCGCTCAACAATGAAACGAAATCAAACATATCGTTACGCATATTCAATTGGTAAGAATGATTTTCTTTACGGTTTAAAGTGAAAAAATTTGGTGTAGTTCGCTGAATCTTTTGTGTTCACCCTCCTGCAGACTGTTGCGCTACTAGTTGATCATGACGAGGTGAGATTTGAAGGTGTAAGACTTTGTGCACGGGCCAACTGGGCCCAGGGCTGATTTGCGCCCTTGAACATTAAACTTGCCGTGGACTCACCCAGCCATATGCGCCAACGTAAACCATTCATGATTCATCTCACATCAATTCACCATTTACACTGCGTCTGTGCATCTCAATCTCAATCAATTGCGAAAATGGAGACCAACGGAAAAAGAAAGCACGACTCATCAGGAGCTCAGGGTTCTAATTTGAAGAAAAGCAAGGTATGGTTGGTCATTCATGCGTAGCTCACCAAGCCCTCGTCGCAAATCTCACTATTGAATCTACGCAATTGACTGACACCCACCATCCATATAGGGAGGCAATCAGGGGAAATGGATGACTTCAAATCACAAGGATAAGTTGGCTGCGATGAAGGGTCGGAATCTCGAGGTCGGCGATGCGGGCTTCTGGGTCACTTGTCAGAGGCAGAAGGAGATGAGGGCGGCCGACGAGATAATGTCTCTTTGCGAGGATGTAAGGCCCTCTCACCTATCCGCCCAGTCGCATCACTGCCATGCTGTTATGGATAGCGTGCACGCTCACAGGAAGCTTATCAAATGATAGTATGGCCAAAAATTATTCGGCATCGACCCCGAACCCGCCGCCCACGGCAGCAATGGCCAGGACCAGGAAGAGCCAGAAGAGATCGAAGCAATGATCGAGAAAGAGCTCGCCGACCTGCAGACATCCGCGGCGAAAAAGCCTAAGCAAGGCCCCTTCGATCTGCTGCGAATGAACGTCGACTGCGTCCTCTTCGTGCGCACACGCGCGCCTGTCGACCCGATGGTGCTGACGCGCGAGATCTGCAAGGATGCAACGAAGGCGAAGGAGAAGAGCATGTGGCGGTCGCGTTTCATTAACAAGCTCACGCCCATCACACTTACAGGGAAGGCTACGGACAAGGGCCTGGAGGATGTCGCAAGGAAGGTTATGGGGGAGCACTTCCAGCTCGCGGACGGCGAGGGTGAAGGAGAAGAGGGCAGTGATGGCAGCTCTTGTTCGGTAAGACGCCAGAATCTACGTGATGTTAAGAGGTTGCTATAGCGGGGCTTTGCGACACGTAACTGACACCACGTGAAAAAAGTATGCCATTCGTCCGACTATTCGATCGCATTCGACACTCAAGCGTGGCGAGATCATCGATAAGGTCGCCAGTATGATCTCGAACAGGCATAAGGTCGACCTCGGCAACCCCGACAAGGTCATCATTATTGAGATTTTTCAGGCACGTTCCAACCCCGCAACGGAGGGCTCCCTCCACCCACAAAGCACCCACTGACCTGTGTTTTCAGACATTCCTCGGGATGAGCGTCGTTGAGCGAGATTGGGAGGCTATGAAGAGATATAACATTCACGAGTTGTATGCAGCAGCCCGGAAATCGGCAGCCTGTGAGAGATCTGAAAAGCAGGCTGGGGGAGATTCAGAGGAGCCCGAGAAGAAGGCTGGAAGCGAGCAAGAGGGCGAGCCCTTGCCAGTAGCTCAATCTTAGGTACCTACACTTGGCCCCTTCACGGCAAAATGGGCACAAAACCACTACAGCTCCTGCACCTATAAAACACAGTGTGTGACCTGATGTTGGTGCTAATTTTTTTCTAAATTGTTGCATCAAGAAGCAGGTTCTTGTGCTAGGCTATGTAGCAGTAGTCCCTTCCTGTGGATGTGTGCACGTACGACTAAGTGCAGTGCAGTCTTGCCCGTGTTACCTATCATAGTATATTAAGGTATGCAGTAATCCTAAAGTAGGCGACTGGAAACAGGCCGCACTGACTGTGTGATAATCACATACAGGTTGGGTTGACTCCTGGTATCCGTTGCGTCAGTGTGCTTCTACTGGACAACAGTTGCTTTGGGACCAGTCGGCCAACTGTACTTCATAGGGACAAAATTAATACATCAAGGTGAAGCTAGTTTATGCAGGATCCCGTACCTATTGATCACCAATAATGTAGCTCTTGCGTACTCTCGTGGTTGTGGCACATCCCCTATCTCAGGCTTGCTGTGCATAATCTGCACTCGCTATCCTGGGTCGTACCATGTGCCCAGGTCAGAGTACCTCAACGTCTTACAATAGATCCTTCTCGCCATCACAAAATGCAATTTACTCTCCCACCCATCCTCTCCTCGACGCCGTGCTCATCGTTCCTCCTTTTGCAGTCTGCCTTGCCCAAGACTGCTCCTCCGCCTTCCCTCGTATTCTGTCCTGCCCCGTACACTGACATGACGACCTCATTTCTGCACAGCACATGCTACCTGCCAAATGTGACCGGTTTAAGGTTCACTCTCGCTGCCAGCCACGCAACTATACTTCTCGCACCGACCATCCCTCAAGGTATGCTTTCCCTGCCTTCCGCCGCTCTACTTTCCACCTGGCAGGCTTATATTCCAATTTAACAAGTCCCCTTGCAACGAAACAGTCTTGTTTCCTAGTGGTAGGCGCACTAGAGAAATGGCAACTCGTCGGCCTCCTACATAGGTCAGCCGAAGATTCCGGGTTCAAGTCCCGGGTGTGTCGGATTTTCTTTTTTCATCATCACCTTTCTCTTCTTTTCCCTTCCCCTATTCTTCTCTTCTTCCTCATCATCAACCTTGTCTTTATCTCCAATACCATAGAAAAAAATTCGGAAATACTATCTTTCGGCTTCTTCCAGCTCCTCCCCTCTCGATTTCTCTGCATGGGCATCGGCTTAGGTGGACAACACGTAGCCTACGTTGGACCTTCTCAGACTGAACACTCGATGAAAATTTTCACATTATGGACTTCATGTACTACCGACCTGGATTTTCCAACACTTGTCCTTGGAAAGCTTCTAATATCAGTATTTTGCGATATCAAGTCATTCGCTGGAGTGTCGACCCATGGGGACATCCATGGAAGGTACTAGTGTTGGCCCCCCCTAAGTAGGCATGTACAGGCCGGGCGCCTCCTAAGTAGGTGGGAGAAGCCCGACAAGCAGTAGAAATCGGCACCTTGCCCCTACTCTTCTACTTGACTTGATTCCCTTTGTCAAGTGCTTTTGCACCAGAGTGAAGGAATATAGCAGTAGCCAAAGAGAATAGTAGGGGTTAGGTGTTAATTCTATTGATTACTGGGCTCTCCCATTCAGTGGGAGCCGCCCAGCCCTTATATACCCAGATCTAGTAGCCCAAACAGCCCCCTACAGGTGAGCCCCTAGGTCATGGCGAGGCTCTTGCTACCATGACACCTGACACCCTTAGTCCGGCACACCTGCCCATGACACGGTATATATTGGTTCGCTGGTATCATATTGAACGTTTGAGGCGAGCTTCACCTTCGAAGTAACTATCTCCGGGCGATGCTGCATGTGGAGCCACGTATGTATTACGCTGCACTGATTTGTTGCAAGGTATACAAAATGCATGTTTTCGCCTCCTAATTATTCGTTGGCGCCGTCGCCTGAGTTCGTAGAATCCAGTCGTAAAACACTGCGTACTGGCAGTATCATTGATGATACTTCACGCCCCAGGAGGCAAAGCTTTCGGGTTGGTGTCCGTTAGAGGCGCTCTTTATATATATATGACTGTCAAGTTGTCCAAATTCACTTCGCGACGTGGCCGTGAGGAAAGCGGAAGGGGCACCTGGATGGGTGGCTATGCATCTGAGGACTATAGCCAAATGGGTTCCCACGATGGCAACATCTGGAAGTTTGCAAACTTTCACTGGCAGCTAGCCACGCGATAGATATGTGTGTGTGTGTGTGTTTTAAGGTTCCATTTATACCCAAGTAGCTGACGCTGGTCAAATCTGAGTTGGCGATATTTTATCTGTAGGATGGTGTCGTGACATACTTATTACTGCTGCACTTCTGTTTCGTGTAAAATAATGACAACAGCACTCTCCTACAACTATTCGCTGTCGATATACTAAAATTTCATCTGAGGATGATATGAATGTTGTTATTATTCGTGATGATATATTTTCACGTTGTTGGGGTTGGCCAGCTACTTTTCGCCTCCCGTCCGTTTACCCTTCTCACCGCCTGTGTTCTGCATGCCCAAGAAAGTGCAGGTGGTTTTGTTCTTACAATCCAAATATGTCGATAGAACTAATCGTACTAAGAAGTATGCGATTAGACGCGATTCAACGGAGTAGGCACCACCAATATACGAGGATGCACAACCAAGCCGCTATTAGAAAATTGAAAATTATAGAAGATGCCAAGCAATACTAAGGTATACTCGCGTGGCATCAACAGCTTGGGATAGAAAAGTCTGCTGCCGGAATCCGAGCCTGCATGACAGCCCGCACGGTACTTTTATGTATGTGCGTAGCCGGATTTTTCTTTTCAATCCTTCCCGCGGCGCTGTCTTTTTGGGTAGAACAAAATGTGCGCAAGCGGCAGCTTTGCCAAGACGTGGGCGCACATTAGACAGAAACGAAAGGCCGAGGTTTTGACACTTGGAAATGTGCTCGAATTTCTGCCATTTTCGCACACCGAAAAAAAAGCCACAACTGAAAGCGTAGTCGGATTTGGTAAGAGGCAATGTTTCCCACCTCATCAGTCCGTTGTGGCTGAAAGAACCTGAGGAAATCCAAGAGACGGCAACCCAAACGCGCAGCATAGCGCGTTCGTTCGATAGTTATAGTGTGGAGATAGTAACTCGATGTTGTGAGCAGCGTCGGTTCTGTGAGTTAGTTGCGGGCTTGGCGAGTTTATTTCCGTGAAGATAACGTAAGCATGAGAACTAAAACTTTCACAACGGCTTATTCCACTTGGGTACTGACAAATTTTGACGATTTGATCAGGAACGCTAGGCATCTCATGACATAGACACCTACCTGCAAGTGCCAAGTTCGAGAATTCGATAAAGTAATGGCATTCTGGGAGCGAATTCCAATATCGAATGAGAGCCGAGCTTCTTGCCAAGGTATGTCGTGTCGGCGTCATGATTGGGCGTCGATTCATGATAAGCGGCTCTAGATGATAGGCTAAGGCCTTTGTGGCTATCCTACCAACGACGGCCTCGGACGGCTTCTTACTATTCCAACCAAGCATCCTCTAAATCTTCCCATTATATGAAGATCGACGTTAGATGCCTCAAATGCGTGTGTTACCCGTTGGAAAGACCGCAATCGTGCCTTGACTGCGGCAGTCTAGAATTTAGGCTCCCGGCAAGTAGAATTCCCCATGGACCTCCAAAGGCCAATTCTAGACCAAATCGCTCCAATGTGGTGCAACACCAGATGTTATTGTGATCAATGACACATTGTATGGAATAGTAATGAGTGGGCAGTCTCGGAGATTCGGTTTTTCTCTCGCCAGATGTCACAGTGTGCTACAGAATGGCCGTGGACCAAACAATATCACATGTAATAATGCATTCTGGAACGCAAGAGGGGAAGGATGATTCGGGATTTTTTTAACAGTATCAACTGATGATTACGACATATTGGTTGATGTCAGCACCAATCCTGCAGAGCCGTTTTCAAAGTGCCCTTAATTCCCGAAGGCTTAATATATATTGACCGCTCTCTTGCATGCTTTGGTACTGACGTTGGTAGCCGTGTCTCACGCAGCTATGTATGTAAGACCATTGGAACTGTCACCCTAATGACATGGCAAACCATATATGGGTGAGGACGTGTGGTACAGTTCTCCATATTTGGCTGCAACAACGCAAACACAAGAATACATAACCGAAATATAGAAGCTAAAAGAAATACTTCACTGAATTTCGTCAACGATCTTCTACAATGCCGCAATTGATTGTTATGGTAGAGACATGACCAATTGCATTGGTGTCGATAATAGATTCAAATAGAGAGCCAGACTGAGCGAAGATTGACGCTTCGAAATCATATTCAAAGTTCCTTCCAAGGCAGGTACCGATAATCCGTAGAGCATTGGATTTGATGGATCGTTGCCGTTAAGTCCATGACAGTGACAGACAATCTAGGTGCGCCGTAATAAGCGGCTGCCTGTTCATCAAATCTCTGTTTCCTGACGCATGAGCATCGATGATCGAATCCACCAACACGCACGACCTCTAAATCATCCATCAATTGGAGAGGGTGTCGGAGTCGTCAGTCGTGGGCTTTGGTAGTCATGATGCTGATTCCACAGGCGGAAGCCACAGAGCCGTCGTTATATTGCAGGCATACCCCCTTTCGTGCAGGATGGGCAATATCATGAGGCTCATATATAGCGATGCCCGACAACGCTAAGCCCTATTGCGATAATATTAACGAGAGTGCCGACGGGACCGAGTGTGGGTTACAATCCACGTAATATGGGCACGGTTGTCATCGCTATAGGAGACACTCGATTGGTTGTTGTGGGTGCAGGAATGGCTACGTCTGCCAACCCGGCATGAGTTGCAGCTGTAACCATTACAGCGGCTTCCAGGGTGTGTACGAGTAGTTGTAATCATCGTCAGACTAGATTGAATTCCTGCCGGCGCCGCCGACATTAAAGTAGACTAAAGCTCGCCCTGGCTACTTAAGTAAGCACGCGCCTCGTAGGCGCATATGTACTATTTACCGCCCACACCAAGCGCATGTAACATAGCATGAACCATTGAATGTGGTGACTACTAACGTGGTAGAATTAGACGGCGGCGACCCACCCATGCCGTGAGATGCCCGCGCCGTTTTGCCAGCCCGGAGATCTACGATTACAGCCTTCCACGAGTCTGACTGCAACTCATTGGTTTCTAGAGCCCAACTTCTCCCAGACCTTTAGTACCAACACTACGAGTAGGCCAGACTTAGACCCAAGATGTCGAAATATCGTGAATAATCAAGATCTGGGGCTGCCGCCATCAGCTACGCAGCCATTGATGTAAAACGCCATATGCAATGACATCGACACAGTACCTAGCAGGAACCCTATGTCTAGTATTAGTTCATATTTGGCGAACCATCTGGAGTCCTTCGCTGGCTAGCTAATGATAGTGTATTCCTCCTACTTGGTGCAGAATCATGAATTGGGATCTTGAGAAAACCCGAGTCCAGCCTATATGCGCTAAGTAGTTCGACACCATACCATTGCCTCAAGTTAGCTACTGTAACCGGGAAAGATGGGGCGAGATCTCGAGCCAAAAGAGCGACCGCCATACCGAAGGATAGGCTACCTTAGCGTCCGAGCTTGTGTCAGGACCTGGCATTCCTTCTCCCACTCAGCTGAGCAGATAAAAAGAATGTTGGTGAAATCAGGGAGAAAAGGAAGGATCAGGTTGAAAAATGAGTTGCGAAAGACCCTTACGTGTTCATTGTGTTAAGCAAAAGTACCGCTTTAGGTGAGACTAAGTGAGACGAGGGAGATGGACTTTGTCATTGTATAATTACACACCTGAGATACATGTGTACCCTTTTACCCACTCCATGGTACCTAATTTAGCTCCTATATCAGGTTGTAGTCGAGGTTGCATGAAGCAAACTGTACGTTACACTCAGCACAACCAGCACAGCAGACAGACTTGGTCCCTTGCAATAGACGTCTTTATCATACAACATGATACATCTATGCGCTCGCCCGTACTGGATTAGGTAAGCTTCCACGCCCAGCTTCGTCCCGAGCGTGGCATGCCGCGTCCCCACCGGGCGACATCTTGGCGAATCTAACGCTCACGGAAGTCTGTCCCTATTCGGGATGCTTTCGCTTACCATGAGCCAATCATGAATTTCCCGGCTCGCTTCTCCATGCCAACTGCGCCGATTTGGATCTCGACCTGGCTTCTCTTTGGCCAGCATTTGTTTGGTATCTCGGTCAGAATCATGATCAGCTCAAGAGTCAAAACCTTCACGTCTCTCCTATGCGACACATACGACACGCAACCTAACGCCGACCTCGCCGACCACGACGCCGTATGTCAATCATCTCCCAATCTCGCGAGGTTTGATGAATTTAATCTGCTGGACCTTCCCTTCCTAGCGTTAGATACCTAATCGCCTAGTTGGACTGCAAGGTCCTTCCGTCCGCTTCCTGTGTTTGTTCCCCCTTCCTAGCCCCCCCTGGCCCCCTTGGGGTATCCGTACTGTGATGCATCCATCGTCGACAATCCTGGTGTAAGTCCTCAGCACCTCGAGGTGGAGCGACCCGATGTCATCCGTTCTGACGTGACAGACTTGCACTAGGGTCCCGGTGCCGACCCCAGAAATGGTCGATCGTGGACCCTGAGCACTTTTGCTGCTTCCTTTTGTACTCCGCCGTTTGACAATGTACATACCATAGTACGTGTACGTCGGACGGACATGGGATGATAGGATATTTCGAGCACGAGTTGACCAGTGATCACAATATCTATGCTATCGATGTTGTGCTCGTTTCCCGTCGAGGATCTATCCCCTAGTCTCACTAAAATCTGCCTTGTTGTCGCCTGCTGACCGGCATGCCTGCTCTCATGTCCTAGGTCATGCAACTTCGCTTCGCTTGGTCCAATAGTGAACCCACCGGTCTATCTAGGCTAACTACCTCATACCAAGATGCTGAGCTATCACCACAACTGCATTTTAGCCACTCCACACGGCTCTTGCCAGGCCGCCATCGACTAACACGCATGCTCTGCATACTTACATCACTTCCAATTACAGTCCATGCTCCTACGTACGATCGGCACTGTACCATAGTGCAAATAATAAGGCCCCCGACCCACCACCACAGGCGAGCGGGTGCGGTCGAAGGCCCGCCCAACTCTGGACCAGCTGATCCAACAGGGTCCGAGAGGTTTTAGCTTTGCGATGGTGTGCCGCATTATACCAAACCACTGGTGCCACCGAGATGGTTTCCAGAAGTCTTCCTTGGGAGCCTTGGCAAGACCATGACTTACCTGTGCCTGTGCCTGTGCCTATGCCAATGATGTGATTACCCATCTCGTCCGGTTTAGGTAGGACGGACTATGGTTCGGTCAGTAGGTAGGCAGCTGGGTGAGTTTGCCTCTGTCAAGTGTACTCGTACTGTTTGGTCGTTCATTCGTGTCCGTGCTTTCCTTTCTATCATACTTGCACTTCTAACATTCGTATTGTGTCTTGTTCCGCCGCTCCCTCGCTCTTGGTTGGCTTCCTTGCATGAACACACTAGTTGAACCCATTGAGGCTTGAGTTGCTTGCGTTTCTCCACCTCCCATACTCGTAAACAAGCGAGCGAGTGTCGAGTGTGTGTACGTGAATAGACTAATTGTCAGAGATCCTGGCCGCAGTAACAGATTAAGTTAGCAAGCTGATGTTTGTTCCGCCCGCCATTTTCTGGTCGTCGCGCGTTCTCGAGTCTCATTCGTCGAACAAGCGACTCCGTAACCGACAGTTTTCGCCTCATGCTAAGAGCTCCAAGCCGTATCAAGGCCAGCAACGACATCCAACATTTACTCGCCTGTGGTAAAATGTAGCCTAGCGAAGCTCGTTTGATCTTTCGAATATCGCCAGTCGTTTACATTGCCTGTTTGCCTGCTCATTTAGTGTTTCAGTGGCTGTCCCTCTCGTTCTACATGAACGGATAACTGGCCGAGATAATTCATAAACCTTTGCGTTTTGTCATATCTTACTTATTCCTGCATTCGGCTACACCAACAAGTGGCCCTCAAACGTCTCCAAAGCAACTCTCATCCCTGGCTATTCTTAGGCCACTCATCTCGTTAAACGGCCATATTTTCGGCTAGGGATTGCAGTTTGGCCGTTGCAATAAAAGGGCGAATCTCTTCAAACCTGGTCTCTCCCCACAGTCCCAGGCTCTGATCTTTCCTTCGAAGGATAATATACTGCCGAGCTTACATTCACTCTCCACCTATCTATAATACGACGTGAGCAGTCATGCAGACCATGATACCACGTGCAAGGAAAGAATCGGCACTCCCAGACCCCGTTGGTGCCAGCGTAACCTCCCGTATCGTTTTCTCTTCCTCCCACACTGCCCAGCCTACTTGCACCATCTATAAAACGCCTCAGTCACAAGGAACTGCAGTCGAAGTAACATGTCCTACGAGAGGATTCCAATTGCCCACTCGCAGCATATATCTTGTTACACGAACGGACCGTTCGTCCTCTGTCACACCGATGGCCCGTCCTCGCCCGTCCGATTCGGTTCGGGCCATCATCGAGAGCGCTATACCAAACACGACAGTGGAAGCCATATCTATAATACCGACTAGAAACCTTTTGAGAACCTTCAGGGTCCAACTAGCCGACAAGAGAACATTATTGTTGAACTTGCCACCATCCTCTGCAAGACTACTGCGATCTGAACGATCGTTATTGCAGTCGGAAGCAGCTGTACTTGGCTGGCTGCTAGATGATGTTTGCCAACATGACCAGGGCAGCCAACGACTCGGCGAAAAGAAGGCCGTGAAATGTCCCATAAAGAGGAAGATCTCGGCGAGATGGCCAAGTCGTTCTTCAGGTGAATCATTTGCCCCCTATGATGATAAGCTTTTCGCTTTTTTGCCGGATCTGATAACACAAGCCTCGACACCATCCGAGACTTCACCAGCTTTCAACCTCTTAGAGCCAACACCTGGGGAATCTATATCTGGCTTAGGGGGTTCTCTTACACACCAGGAACGGAGATCGGTGGACTTCCAGAAAGGCCAGCTGATGCGGCGTATTGCCAACGTCACATCGCCAACAGGCAAATTTGGACAGCCATGTGCTGTGCTAAGACTACCTGGGACCCCCGAAGATCCACAAAGAGCAGCAGGGGACAGCAAGCCTAGCTGCACTGGTGTAGACAGTTGGAGGGAAGCGTTCCACCTACTTCTCGAAGGCGCCTTAAGAGATGGCGAAGACTTGGCAGTCACCATGAGCTACGAAAAAGTCAGGACGACATTCCACAAATTCAGCCACTTATTGGATGCTGTCACAACGCCTCGGTTGGTAGTATGCAGCATCGACGACGACGAAGTTGTGCTCGTGACAAGATCAAAAGAAACACCCCTAAAGCGAGAGCAGGGGGCCTCCAAGTCTCAGAAAAGATCCCCGAACATCAAGTCGGAGCCTGACGATTCGTCCGGCGAAGCTGTGACAGATGGAAAGCCATCGTCGTCGTCGTCTATCAAAGTCACAGGGCTACGAGACTGGAGCAACTGCATCTTCGGCGATCCCCTATTCGCACCCGTCTTCTCATACACAACTCCAGAATTCGGCAAGGGATTCGGGTGGCGCCGCAAGGATGAACTGGACACAGTCAAACAGGAAGGGAACGAGGATGAGTACGTGGGAAGCAGTAGCAGCAGCGATGATGGCAGCGACGATGGCAGCGACGATGATGACCGGGAGGAAACACAAGAAGAAGAAGAAGAAGGGATTACAATCGTCGAAGACCCGGACAACGCCCCGATACGCATCCTCCTGTACGAGTGCTACCACGCCACGGTGGCCATCGTGCGCCAGTTCTACCGCTCCGACGCCGACAGCAGCGCGCGCGAGATCGCTGCTCGCAGACGTCTCGTGGCGGCGCTGACCAAGCTTGAGCGCATCGCTAGCGAGGGGGACGATGCTGCTGGGAAGAGGATCAGGCGGCCGAGCCGTGATGAATTTCCTGTGAAGAGGCCGAGGGGGGATACACCCCAGTAAGGAGGCATGGCGTGGCATGATATGGTCCTTGACGGACTATTACTTTGCTTTCTTGAGAAGAATTTTACATCAGGCGGGTGACTGTGCTTTAACAGACCATGCATATAGACAGATGTGGGGATTATCTCTGAATTTCTTTCTCAACATCAAGACAAGGGACTGGAATGATGAAAAGGAAAGAGACCTCGGAGTTTGCCGGGCAAAGGAGTTCTGCTCATATCAGCATATGACCGTACACGTAGCATAGAATGAATGAATACACGTCTCTATTTGATGCATACAATTTCTCTGGCAGGCCGGACAGAACCAGTTGTTACTCGTGTAGCCTTTCCTACACTTTTCTCGATGATACATGGATAGAGGTCATGCCAAATATCTCTATCTGAACGGCTGACTTAATAGACGATCCAAAATAGTAAATAGTAACGCCATGCACTGTAGACTCGCATTGCATCATGACATCGTAGATAAAGGCTTTCTTTCCCTTATCGATGTTGACTTCGGTAGGGTACACTCTTTCAATATTGATTCATAGTCTACTACATCCACCTGCTACGACATCGCCCGACCAACACCTCATCAAGCATTGAACTGCCGAGCTTGTTCTCGTGAAAATTGAGCCCGGTAGAGCTGCGGATTGATTGCCCTACCACCATCAACAAATTAATACCCGTAGCGGTATACTCTTCACATGCAGGCGTTACCGGGTAGGCTTGGTACTATTGTCTTGACTTGACATCCCCTCTGCCCCTATCTACTGAAATCGAACCGTCATTCCCATCACGACAACAACACCCGAACCTCGCCCGCCGTCCTCGGGAACAAAGCCCTTAAGCTCGGCTCCTCGCCCTCATCACCACCACCACCACCACCACCACCACCACCACCTGCTTTCCCACCTTTAGCCAGCTCCTGCTCCCTCAACTCATCAGCCAGCACAAGCAGCGCCTCGACATGCTCAAAGTCAGTGCAGAAGCGTTCGGCCGCCTCCTCCGTGACCTCGCGCGCGAGGCGCGCGTCCTGGAGGTGCTTGAGGTTATCCAGAGCGTCCATGATGGCCGAGGGCAGGAAGTCGTCGAGGCTCTGGGACGAGGCCAGCAGGGCCTCGGGCTGCGTCGGCTCTAGCTTCGCGACCTTCTCGACGTCGGCTTTCACGTCGCCGCGTAGCGTAGCGAGGGAAGAAAGTAAAGGCTCGAGAGAAGACTCTTCGACGAGGGACTCGTATTGCGACTCTGCGAGCTTGGAAGTGTGTTGCGCGACAGCGGTTTGGATCTTGGAGAGCCGGTGCGAGGTGAAGTGCGCGTAGGGCTCGAGCACGGAGCGGGCGGTGAGCAGGCAGTTGAGGTAGAAGATGGAGTTGGACGGCGAGCGGATGCGGCTGGCCATGTTTTCGCAGCCGGCGAGGAAGGGGTCGAAGGATTCGGCGAGGATGGGTTGGAATTCGTTGTCGTCGTCTTCTTCTTCGTCTGAATCCTCATCATCTGCATCCTCGGCCTTTCTGTCGCCTCGTAAAACCGATTTCGTCATTGATGAGGCGAGAGAGGTGTCGTAGTTTTGCATGATGGCGGACAGCTGCTTGAGTGCGTCCTGCAGGAAGTCAGGCGGCGCGAGGTCCGCGGGGGTGTGCTGGAACTCGCCCTGTAGCGTGGCGATGTGGTCGCGCATGAGGGAGCGGAACTGGCGCAGCGCCTCGGACTCGAGGTTCGTCATCGACTGCAGCAAGACAGCGTCTTTGCTATCACTGCCCAGCAGCCGCGAGAAAGTGAATTTGTAAAAGCCGAGGAGATTTGCGACTTTGTATGCTAAAATAACGTCCTCGTTCGCTTGGATCACCTGCTCGATGCGCTGGCGCAGGATCCGCGCTGCACCCGACACATCGCGGTCGACAAGTTCGTTGAGCGCCTTCACGGCGTCGAACTCGGGCGGCCCCTCGTCACCTTCGTCGGCCATGAGGCGCCAGAGCTCGTTCTCTCGCCCCTCTTGCATGCCCTTGGCAATTTCGCTGGCGTCTGAGAGGAAGAGGGCCTCGAGAGCCTCGCGCTCGCTGACTGTGGCTGAATGCGCCCACGCGAGCATGTCACCTACATAGCGCAAAGAATCGTGGGCCGCGAGCTCGATAGGCTTGACTGAGTGGTCCTTAGCACCGGATGCAGACAGGCCTGTCAGGGCGAGGTAAAAGGAATCGGAGAGGACCTGTTCGCGGGCCTCGGCGAAGAAGTCGAGACAACTCTGGAAGAGGGAGGGTCGCTCGGCTAGGACCCGGAGAGCGCGGCGTACTGAGGGGTTGATCTGTGGGTTTTCGAGATTGAGAGTCTTGAACTCTTTCTGTATCCAGCGATACAGCTTCTGAAAGGCCGAATTCACGTTCTTGGACGTCTGGTCCATGATCTCGAGGCCCAAGGTCTGGTTCTCGAAGCCGAGAAGAACTTCGCAATCCTTACGTATGCGCTTCGCCTTGGCTAGCACCGTAAAGAACTGGTCGTTGACGGGCTCCGACGTTAATGTGAGCGAGGCTACCTCGTCGTCGGTGAGGACGAAGTGGTCCCGAAACGCCTTTAGCAACTGTTGCTTTGTCTCTACATTCTTCTTTTGCGTGATTAAAGTAGAGGCCTCTTCGAGGGTGGCTGCTGTAGCCTCATGTGATGCTGCAACATGGCTTTTCATCTCCTGGTAGCTTTTGTTGAGCCTGTCAACGGTAGCACCAATACGCCGTAGTTGCTACTCGCGGCGTCAGTCCTCCACCTCATTCACCTCTTATGAGACTGATAGTGTCACCAACTCACATCTGCCACCCGGCCAAACTCGCCAATGATCTGACCTGTGCTGTCAATGACATCCTTCTGAGCGTCTAGACGGAGCTGCCGCCTCGTCTCGGCGGTGTTGCTTGTGCCACGTGCATCGAGTAGTGCCAAGGTCTCGCGGAACTCGGAGTCGGCATATGAGGTTGAGAGCACGGAAGTGATTTTGGATGATAGGGGGTTTGCCCGGTTGGCAGAGCCGGAGCCCGGAGACAAGCTGGGGGATAAAGGGCCGGACAATGCCGCATCACGGGGCGGGAGCTGGAGTAACTCAGGGCCGTTGGAAGCCATGGTGTGTGATTTGGGTCGGTCCCTTTATTGTTTGTGTTCTCAGCTCAAGACATGACTTATATGAAACAGCGCATATTGTGGCAGGACTGAATCAGAGAAATCAAAGAAACTCGCCAACATATCATGAGTCTAACACATGCCCGTCCAATGTTAGCTGGCTTCAATGAGACATGAGACGAGAGAGATGGCAATGGGCAGCTGTTGGCGGCTGAGTCGGCTGGCTGTAGGTAGCCTATTTATGCCCACCTAGGTAGGTGCCGAGGGGACCTGTGCAGGCGGGCCAGGGTTCACTGTCTGGGCCCCACCCATCCACCCACCAGGGTCCTTAGGCACGGTACCTAGCTCGCCTAGCTGCTGCAGCCTGCAGGTGACTTCATGGCCACGCGCAGTTGATAGTGCGAGAGGTAGGTGAGATACGACAATTGAGGTTCTCGTCTGGGCGATTGCACTATCTTTCCTCAAGTAAAGTCATATTCGATCATCTGTGAACTTAGACAGGCGGCCTGACCTATATATGTACGAGTAGTCTCTTTCCACTACCTCTTTACTCATTTGTCGTTGGTTCTTTTTGTAGATGCCATAGCTCCATCGTACGTGAAGCTGCACACCAGGTATACCGAGTAGCTAATACGTCACTGCTCTTGAATTGGGTCAGGCTCCTTACTACCATACAACACACAACACACAACAACTTCATCTTCCCTGGTGCCAAGCTTATCAACTCTGTTCCCATTCCACGACGAGTGACACTACGCTTGCTGCCACAATCTTTGACCTTCCAGTCATGCCTATGCACACGCCTTGATCGCGACACTGAATCACGAACCAGGGGCCGTCGGCAACGGCACGCTCACTAACACGATGCCCAGCGATCTCTTCTCGCGTCTCGTGCCCAACAAGGACCAGCGACCCTTCTACCGACAGCTACAAGATGACCGCCATCTCGACCCCGACTCGAACAGCCCCCCCTCCGATCTCGACGAGGAGAACCTGGCCCACAACTTCCACGATGACGATCTGCCTCATGGCCTTGACGATAGCCAAATTTCCACTCGAAGTCCCGTTCTATCGTCACGTGCTGCTGTCCCGGCGAGGAATCGGCAGCGTTCGGAGCCGCCATGGGACCTGAACGAGGATGACGGCGATAACGACGTGCCTGCATCGTTGTTGGTTGAGGAGCCGAGCGGAGCAAGTCCGAAAGGCAAGGGCCGAGCATCGAGTCCCCAGCACACACGTCGCCCCGCCAGTCGCGGCCAGCCGAATCGCAGGAGGATACAGGCGCAGTGGGAGGCTGCACAGACGCAACAGAGATTGCATCAAGACGATGGATATGGATATGGGCCGATGCCGGGCCAAAACCACGCCGGTCTACCCAACAGAAGACCCGGATTGGTCGCGAGTCCTAAGGATAAGGCTATGTTTAGGTGGGCTAATGTCTCGAACCTCGACGTCTTCATCCGGGACGTCTACGACTATTACTTAGGCGCCGGCATGTGGTGTATCATGCTGGAGAGGGCTCTACACCTGATGTACGTGTCCCCGAGCCAGGGGCTTTCCCAAATATAGATATAATACTGACATTTAGGCAGAAAGGTGTTTTTCCTTGCAAGTCTCCTTACGCTTCTTACGCAATGCATAGACTACGGTAAGATCAGGCAGAGTAAGAGCCTGTCTCAGATCCTAATACCTCAGTGCACTAAGCATATGTGGGGTTTATGGAATGTGAGTCTCTGGATCTGCAGCTTCTATTTCGTTTGGAAATCGATTCAATGGATCCTGGATTTGCCGCGGCTCATGCACATCCGCGATTTTTACATATATCTTCTCGAGATTCCCGAGGAAGACATGCAGACGGTCTCTTGGCAAGACGTTGTCTCCAAGATAACCAGTCTCCGGGATCAGAATGTCAAGACGGCTACCAATATCACACCCTCGCAGCGCAAGTTCCTTTCGAAGCAGCTCGGAACTCACGTAGCAAGCCAATCGAAGGAGCGATTAGACGCCCACGACATAGCCAACAGGCTGATGAGACGAGAAAACTATATCATCGCTCTCTTCAACAAGGACATCCTCAATCTCACCGTGCCTTTCCCTTTCCTCCGCAATCGGCAAGCATTCTCGAGATCGCTTGAATGGACAGTGCAGTTTGGAGTGTTGGACCTCATCTTTAACGAGGGTGGTCAAGTTCACCAACGTGTGCTCAAATCTGATCATCGAGGCCAGCTCAGCCGGGAGATGCGGACACGGTTCGTCTTTGCGGCTTTGATGAACTCGATCCTGGTTTTGTTCGTGACGGGTGGTCTAGTGATTGATTTCATCTTCACCTACTATAATGTAAGCTACCTTATCAACGCCAAATGACCCAAATGACCCAAATTCGCTAATGTGTTTATAGGAATTCAAAACCAACACCTCCTCTATCGGAGCTCGGCAATACACACCGCTCGCAAGGTGGAAGTTCCGAGAGTTCAACGAGCTGCCACATCTGTTTGAGGAACGGCTGAACATGTCGCACCCATATGCCAAACACTACATCGATCAATTCCCCAAGAAGAAAACCGAGTCAGCTGCTCGGACTGTTCAGTTCGTTGCAGGCGCCTTGATAGCTGTCATCGCGATCATCGGCTTCTCCGATCCCGAGATGTTTGTCGACTTTGAGATCTTCCCTGGCATGAATGCTTTCGCATTTGTTGCCATCTTGACAACCATCTGGGCGGTGGCTAGAGGCATGATCTCGGAGGAGAACGACGTGTTCGACCCTGAGTTCGCGATGCGCAGCGTCGTTGAGTACACACACTACGAGCCAGACCACTGGAAAGGCCGGCTGCACAGCTTCGACGTCAAGACAGAGTTCTCGGAACTCTACAAGCCCAGGATCGCCATCTTCCTCGAAGAGCTGCTCGGCATCATGATAACACCCCTTATACTCCTCTTCGCTCTGCCGAACTGCAGCGACCAGATCGTCGACTTCTTCCGCGAGTTCACCATCCATGTCGACGGACTCGGATACGTGTGCTCGTTTGCCGTTTTCGACTTCCAGCGAGATGCGCGAGGCACGCGCCCGCAGCAGGATAATAACGTCGCCGATGCCCGCGAGGACTACTATGCGACCAAGCACGGCAAGATGCAGGCGTCGATGCACGGGTTCTTGGACAACTACGTCTACAACCCGCGCAGCGGCCTCCCCAACGCTCATCCGCTCGGACCGGCAGGCAGACACCAGTTCCACCCGCCTCCTGCGTTCCCAGGCCTCACTTCGCCGACGCTGGCTGCGGATATGCGGACATCTCGGACGGGACGGGGTGAACCATCGAGAGCTCGGGTTCCCGGATCTCAGCCGGCTGGTGGGAGAGCGGCGAGGTTCGGGCCAGGTGAACGCGTAGCGCCGTCGCCGATGGCCTCGATGCTACTAGACCCCCATAATCAACCGTCGTCGTCCATATCCATGGCAGCCGGGCGCACACCGCCGCGGTCGCGGCCACAACGGGGATTATTTCCTGGAGACAGCATCATCGAAGAGTCGGGCGAGATGAGTGGATTTGGAGGAGCAGGAGCAGGAGGTCGAAATGTCCTTCAGCGACAGACTACGAATTACACGGATGATGGCGATATCGAGGAGAGTGTTGCTCGTCTTGGCGAGTCGACGTGGGAGGGATCGCCGAGTAAGGGGCTGCTGAGTAGGGAGAACACGGGGCCGAATAGTGCGGATCACGATGACGGCCCGGGCGTGGTGACGATGCTGAAGCAGTTCCAGGAGGCGCATTTGAATCATCGGGGGGTTATGTGAGGATGAGAATGACGGTGCTTTGCTTGGTTTGGTCTATGGTTCGTTTGTTTAATTTACGGGACTAAACTGCATGCATGGTAGAGCGGGCTATTCGGAAGGGCGTGTCGGGCGTTGATTGATTGTTTGTCTTGTTGGGTTTTTCATTGCTTCTGTCTAGAGGAGGAGAGGAGAACAGAGTAGAGCAGAGTAGAGCAGGGGCAGAGCACATTGATACCACTATATGGGGGCAAGGTTCCTCTCCATGCCTATGCAGTACCTAGATAATAAATACATGAGATAATACCTCTAAAGGCTGACTGTGATTTTTATATTGATAGTAACGTCATGTAGCCGTTAATGATATAACATAACTGATTTCTATAAGTCGTCTGTTAGCTGGTGTAGCTTTCGCATCTCGTGAGTGTTTAGTGTCTTACATAGTAGTTGAGTTTTACTTCTTTTGGAGATGGTTTATATCTCTCTCAATCTTCTAATATCCGTTCTTGATTTACAAGTACGAAATGGGTTTGCATGGTTTGGGTAGATATAACAAACCGGGCCTGCTTATGTATCTAGTTTTCATTCCGATAACACGATGTGTGTTTCTCACCTCATATCAACTCAAATATCTAGCAAGCCAAGGCGTCGATCCCGGCGTTCCATCGGGTGGCGGTCAGAGCTCGGGGATAGAAAACTCTCACATGCAGAGGGGTTCGTACTTACGAAATTGGCTGCCCTGTTTCCGGGGTTGCAGACGAAGGAGGGGCAGAGAAGATGCGGAAGAGGTGCGGGCTTGGGGCTGACAGCGATAAGAGAAACAGCTCTCCAAAACAGGCCGACAAGCTACGATAACAAGTTGCGATACCGGCGGGGGACCCTGCCAGACCCTGCCAGGGCCGGTGGAGCGCATGCCGGAGTGCGTACTACGGAAAGTCTGCGCGCTTCGTTGATACTATGCTCATATTTTCCTACCGTACGAGGGGTATCCGACGCTATTCTGCAGATTGGCCGAGCCGCCAACCTTTAAATGCTTTTCTCCGGCCATTAGTCAATATGGAAAGGTAATGGACTAACCTAGCTCTATGGGAAAGAGGAGTAGGAAATCGAGGGGTTGACCAGGTGGTGAGGACATGACGCCTCCATTTATTGTAGAACTGCGTCCGATACTGCTCCTAGGCATCTACAGTATGTAGGTAGGTATATCAGATGGCTCAGATCTATATTACATCCACGGCATTACGCAAAAGCATGTCCATTCATGATCTTCGTATGGGACAGGCAGTTGCGTTGCTGCGGGCCCGGCGAGGCGGGTGAGCGCACGGGAAGGCACTGGGGGAGGTGGCTGGTGGCCAATAGGCAGGTCGCACCGGAGGGGGGGGGGGGGGGGGGGGCGACGTGCCGGGGCAGGCGAGGCAGGAGCTTGGCGGGTAAGCAGGAGGAGGCGCACCTGCGAGATTGTTGGCCTGGCTGGCGAGCTGGGCAGCTGGAGAGCGACGCTAGTCCGCAATGACGGTTAGCATCAAAAAGTTATCAGATCAAAATACCTCGACCTACCTCCTAGTGGCAGCATCCCCAGCCAGAAAGGACCCTCCAGGAGGTACCTACCTCTGTCATTGTCATTGCTGGCTTTTTCTCGGATCCCGCCCGGAAACGCAACGTCGCCGTCAGAGCGAACACAACTTAGACCCAGACCCACGAGACTTCCTCTCAGTCTGAGCCCAGCCAGCATCGTCACTGCCTCGACTGCTGGTTTCACGATTACAGCAACACTCGACACTTTTCATTCATCATAATACCACTTGCACCTGCAGTACCTACATGTAGGTACTTACCTGCCGCCGTCCCCGCCCTGGAGTACTCTGTACATATCGACGAACTACCCCGTACGGCTAGCGCATCCAGCGTATCCCGCATCACCAGCAATCGCAACACCTGAAATAACCTCATTGTTGGTTGCGACTGCCACCGACCCTTTTGCCAACACCGAGCCCTCATTGTCTGTCTGCCTCGCCTTGCCCAGCTCCGCCAGCAAACCGTCCAACTCCCCGACCGCTTGAACACACACCTACCATCCGTCGACTCCGAGCACGCACCCATACCAGTCCATAAGTCCTTGTGGAAGCAACCTGTGCCTCAGCTTGACACGGAGCACTTGTTCTCGCGGCGACAGCGCACGATACCTCCCCCCCAACGCAACCCTGGCGCTTCAACCCAAGACCTTCGGCGACGGCCCGACCGCTGTGGCCAACATGGCCCAGCCCACTGGCGAGCCCGTCGAGTACGAGTATGTCTGTCCCTGCCCCTCCTGCGCCTGTCCATCTCCTGCTGCCGCCAACTGGCCCTTCTGTCTGTGTGACTGACCCGGCTCTTGATGATAGCTATGAGGCTCTGCCGCCCAACTTCTCCCTCTTCCAGAACATGCTCGCTGGTGCTTTTGCCGGCATAGCGGTATGACCACCATGTGCACGCACACACGCCGTGCTGGGGGCACCCCTTTCGCTAAACGTCAGTACAGGAGCATACCGTCATGTATCCCGTCGATGCTATCAAGGTGCGTTGCATTGTCACTGCCAGATGGTCCAAGAGGCCAAAACACCCTGGCGTAACCGGCGTCACCGACCTTCATGAGCTAATTTACATGCGCACAGACACGGATGCAAATCATAAGTCCCTCGGCTTCCACCGCCTACAAGGGCATGATACAGAGCACGATGCGCATAGCGAGCGCTGAAGGCGTCATGAACCTTTGGAGGGGCATGTCCAGTGTCGTTGTGGGCGCCGGTATGCATCATCCTCCCACTTGTCCCCCCTCCCCCACCAAACGATCATCATTGTTGACAAAACCGCAATTGCACAGGCCCTGCTCACGCCGTCTACTTCGCGACCTACGAAGCTGTCAAGCATGTCATGGGTGGCAATAAAACAGGCGTACATCACCCTCTCGCATCTGGTATGCTCACCTCCCTGCTCTTTGTGGAGGAAGCCAAGGGCTGGGAACTAACATGATGTCGTAGCCACCAGTGGAGCTTGCGCAACAATTGCCAGCGATGCACTGATGAACCCCTTTGACGGTATGTTGGCTTAATATTCTTGCGCCGCAGTCTGCTGCGGTGCATCCCCAAGTGAGAGCCTCGTGTGTGTTCTCTAATGCGTCTTTGCAGTTATCAAGCAGCGCATGCAGATGCAAAACTCCAAAACCATGTATCGCTCCATGACGGACTGCGCAAGAACCATCTACAAGACCGAGGGCATAAGCGCTTTCTACATCTCCTATCCGACCACATTATCCATGACGGTTCCCTTCACCGCCCTCCAATTCCTCGCTTACGAGTCCATATCACTCTCAATGAACCCCACCAAGTCTTACGATCCGTTCACGCATTGCACAGCTGGCGCCGTGGCTGGTGGTGTCGCTGCCGCCCTTACCACACCTATGGATGTTATCAAGACCATGCTGCAAACGCGCGGAACTGCTAGTGACCCTGAGCTGCGGTCTGTGAACGGTTTCGTGGAAGGTTGCAACCTGTTGTACCGGAGAGAGGGCATTCGCGGCTTCTTCAAGGGTGTCCGGCCGAGAATTGTCACAACCATGCCCAGCACCGCCATATGCTGGTCAGCGTATGAGGCCTCCAAGTAAGTAGATGGCAAAGTATATCTGAAATGGCTCGATCTCTGCTGACACAGTCACGTCCTAGGGCATACTTCATTCGTACCAATGCAGCCGCGTCATAAGCTACAGATGAAAAATATAATTCAATCGGAGGATGTCAGACCACGCAGCTTCGGAACCCTGCATCGAATTCGAGCGACTTTTGCTCGTCCGAGGGCGAATAATTTTCACAAAAGGCCTATCTTGCAATCATAGTCCAAGCGACTCACGCTCGGGTTTCATATCGGATACCAACTCGAGGACTCACAAGACAGGCGCGGCCCAACCCCCCGGAAAGCCCACCTGAATCAAACATGTCAGATTAGTGTTAAGACCATTCCAATCTGGCCGGCTTTACCTGGTCGCCTAGATATTCAACGCCACGTTGATGGAAGTCCCTGCGGGGGAAGTGAAACAAATAAACAAGCAAAATTACTTTCAAACTCTTCATCATAGACTCCACGGATATACATACCGACGGAAAACAGTCTCCGGTTCCCCATTCTTGTTTAATGACGCAAGGTGCTTCGACCTGGTCACTGATTGAGATTTCTATCAAGAAACGATAAAGGAAAATGGTATCGATTCTCGGTTCGTTCTTGAGAAGCTTACACGGCGTTATGAAGTCACGTACAGTCAACTAATCCATTTTCTTGTTGGGCAAGCATTGTCAGGGGTAGTTGTGATGGGACGAGATGGGATGCGATGGGCAGAAAAGTGATTGTTTTGGTTGATTGGAGCAAGGGTAGACTTAGTGATTTACATGGTGCTTCGGCGCAGAACTGCGCGATTCTTTAGCAAGCGAACATGCTTGCTTGCTCGCTAAGGGTATTTTGCCATTGTACAAATAGACGGAAAATTCAAAGGTTAAAGAGGCTTGATTGTTGTCTCTTGAAATCGCGTGTGCTGGGGGCTAATTACTTAAGTACCTACTAGAGACGCTACTGTCTATGTTACTGCACGTAGGGATTCGATATGATTCTAACACTGCATGAATTGTGCAAGTCGTCTGCCTGCTGACTGGGGGACGTTATTTGAGTAGAGAGAGGTAAGAATTTTAGACAGCTAGTGAGTTGCAAAAAGAATGAGATCTACCCCTGGAAAATAAGTACCCGAGAGGAGTGGGTAGTCAAGATAGACACTTATGCACCTACTCAAGCTATGAGATGCCATGGTGTTCTTAAAGTTTAGGTTCTACCCAGCTTTGGTTTTGAATCGTATGTCGAAGTTCATAGTGTAACGTAAGGCCTCCTTTAGAGCTAAAAATGCAGTGAAAAGAGATGTGGTTACATTAACCCCCAATGTTGTGTTGTGTTGCACGGATGTTCATGAAGGTCCTCCTCTTACTCCTCCTCTCCTTTGTGGCTAAAAATGCAGTGAAAGTCTGACACGCGCCTCACTTTGACAGCGAGAGGGTCACCGATGATAGGCAGGTAGATGACCGGACTGATTACTTCTATGCAGGGAGGAGAGGGAGCTGGAGGAGCTCGTATGAGTCATGACACCTATCTATCTAGGTTTGTCTCTCTCTGTTACGGCTAAAAATGCAGTGTAGGGCAGACATTGTCGTTGGGTATCCTTACATTAGGTACCTAGGTAGGTAGTAGACACCACCTAAGTTATGCGACAATGGCCAAGTTATGAGTTCAGCTCTTGTCAACGGACATACATACAGACAGACAGGCAAACTTCCTTGTGTTCAAGTTTGCTTGAATGGTGAATAATATTTAATAGTGTAGATGATGTTAACCCGGGCTAAGGCGATACTCAATGATCTGAGTTTGGGAAGGAACCTATGAGAGTTAGTGATGGATATGGTAGCCTTTAGGTGCATATCTTGGGTAAGTAACGAAGAGGGAGAGGAACAGGAAATATTTGAAACTATCCCATGGAAGTAAGTGTCCAAGGTAAGGAAACATATCAGGTACTAATTCAAGCGGTTAGATACTGCTTGCTGTTAACTTACATACTGCTGTTACTCAGGTTCTAAATTTGGTATGTTATGCCTTGATTTGGCAATGCAATGCTACAGAAGCCCTCTCCTTTGGGGCTAAAAATGCAGTGAAAGCAGCATGTCGTATGATTTTCATGCAGGAAGCCCGAAAGATATCTATCGTTGTCTCCTCCTTTGGGGCTTAAAAAGCAGTGAGGCAACATCACAACGTTATTGGATGACTCCATTGCCGCCATTTCGAGGATGTCAGGGCAAGCTATTGACCGCTCAATGACATCCATGTACTTAGACTACCTAGGTGAATGGGTAATGTAAGCTTGACTGAGACCTACCCTCATGCACCAAGCGCGAGTAGCGACTTACATACTTACTTAGGTTTGTAGTAAGGAATCAAGTTTTGATGTGCTTTAAATTCAGGTCTCCTTAACGGAGACCCTGAGTCGAGGTTGAATTGAACTTTTCAATGATAAGTGATGATGAATATACTAGAGACACGAGCTAGGGAGAGAATCAAGAATAAGACTTTAGGAACTCATAAGATTTAGTGATTAATTTACATGGCAAGTGAGTAATAAAGAGGGAGAAAGAGGGAAAGGGACAGGAAACACTTAGGACTCCCTTAGAGATGTAAGTACCGGTAAGGGCAGAGAGCAACACTTTACTTCAGCTGTTGGATACAGCTTGCAACATTTCTGTCAGGTTTTAGTTTGGTGTATGACTTGATCAATACCAAGTATAAATAGGGTAGGGACCCTCCTTTGAGGCTAAAAAAGCAGTGTAATAGCCGCGGACGCGTATTTTGAAAACCCTAACCCATGAGACTGAAGTGACCGCTATTCCATAGGCTCCTCTGGGGCTAAAAATGCAGTGCAAGTTCGTTCACCGAAATATGCGAGGTAGATCATACAAATATCAACAGCCAACCTGGGAGCTTGATCGTGAAGTCCTAAGCGCAGGAGGAGGTCACCCTATCTGCTCCTTTGGGGCTAAGATGCAGTGAAGAGGCCCCCATTCCGTCGAGGGGTATAGAAAGAGGCCATGCATTAGGACACGTATATCTGTATTCTTCTTTAGGGCTAAAAACGCAGTGCAAAAGGAGGGTATAGTGGGCACAAGTATATGCCCATGAGGCTGAAGTGATCCCTATTCTAACCAATACTTTACAGCTAAAGCTGCAGTACAATGCCACACCAATGCACAACGTTGACTCCGGTGGTCCTACCCTATCGTTTCCCTTGGGTCTAAAATTGCAGTGGAATTGAACTAGTTGGGCAGTCGAAAGTGTTGGAAAAATGCGGCTCTGTGGCGGTATATTCTCAGTACCTAGTAGCAGTGCAGACAGGATCAGATCCGCGATTGCGACCTTATGCTTTCCTTCGGAGCTAAAAAAGCAGTGCGTGATACCTCTCACCTTGGCACTTTTGTGTACTACGCATAAGACATACAACTCTGTCCTTTCGTTTACAATGAAAATCGCAGTCAAACCAGGTGTGTAATATCATGTTAGGAGGCTCAAATGGCCTTATTCCATGTCGCCCTTTGCAGCTGGAAATGCAGTGGATATCTCACGGGAGCCACATCATCTACGGAAGTCATTAAATATTCACTCCTTTGCAGCTTAACTCACCGTTGGGAGATCCCCAGGACGCCCGAGTGGTCCGACCTTGGGCCCGCCTTTGGGGCTCAAAAATGCAGTGAAGTATAATCGATGACAGAGGTCCTTCCCCTTTACCGAGGAAGCCGAAGTGATCCTACCACATCAGCTCCTTTGTAGCTCAAGATGCCCAAGTGTTTCAACCTTATGCTCTTCTTTGGGGCTTAAAAAGCAGTGCAACCAACCATAAGTCATACAATCTGGACTTCCCCAGTAGCATTGCAGAGCCTCATATATTCGGCAGTTGCAACTGTCCACTTCAAGAGTACCCACCATGACTCCATACTTCCGCCACCTCCTCGACCAGTCGGCCGGGTCCTGACCCTCGACCAACGTCCCTGAGCCGGCTGACGTAAGTATGAAGCCCCGGCAGGTAGATGACTCTCCAGCACGACATTCCCACCCAAGTCAGCGAGGTGATTCAGTCCTCTTCTTTATATGTAGTCGAAAATGCAGTGAAGCTTCCTTGTGGCGTTAAGGGAGTCTGGTGAGCAATAAGGCTCGTTTGCTATCATTGTAATTTAGAGAAAATAAAAGTAATGAAGAGGCGTGACTTGAATGATCTATTTACTCTTCCGTAGGGCACATGCGGCTTCGATGTGTAGCGACAAAGGTGTGATGTCATCCTACGAATGTGCTGCTGTTACTAGCCTCGTGTCGGGTTTGACTTGAACTGTCCGATGCTATTAAGCGATGGTTTAGATGAGATGATATGAGAACGAGAGAGATAATCAGGGATAAGGGTTCAAAACCGGGGATATTTAGTAATGTATAATCATTGTACATAGTAGGTAAGTACCAGAGGGTGAGGGGGGGGCGGGAAGAGAAATGCGTGAAGAACAGATCAACTTCGGGATTGATCAGTTACCTGATATTATGGACGAGGATATAACTGGTGTTCATTCTTATAGTCCTGGGTCGAACGAAGCTCCGATAAAACCTCCAGGCACTCACCTCACAATTGCTCGCCTTTCTACTACTTATTATTATCACTCAATTTAATTGCGGTCTTAATAAAGACACTTCAAACCCAAACAACTGCATATACTCGTAACCCAAATATAAATGCATATTATCAAACAAAATCACAGATCAACACGCAATAAGGCACCAGTGTCAACCAAATGAGGATCCATGTATATCTAGAAAAGCGCTATTCCTCTTCATTCATCTATTCATTCATTAATTAAGCAGAAAAGTAATGTACGTGAACACCCCAAGCAACCTAGAACGGGAATCCGCCCGGGTGCCCACCACCGCCTTGACTTCCAAACTTGAACTGGAACTGCTGGCCGCCCTGCTGGAACATGAAGGGATGTCCACCTCCACCGAACGGACTTCCCTGGAAGGGGTTTCCCTGCTGCTCGTTCGAGTTCGGGTCATCGCCCCGATCGAACCGTGCTCGCAGTTCCGGGTCAGAGAGAACTTCGTACGCCTCGTTGATAGCAGCCATCTTCTTCTCAGCCTCTTCTTTCGTCAGACCTTGCTTCATGGCCTTGTCTGGGTGATGGACCTTGGAGGCTTTGCGGTAGGCCGACTTGATCTGCCTCTCGTCGGCGTCGTGCGCCACGTTGAGGACCTTGTAGTAGTCCTTCGTCTTGCTGCGCTTCAGTTCGATTTGTGCTTTTTGCATCAGAGGGTTGATGATGTTGTTCTTGTCGGGCCGCACCTCGGACGCCTTCTTGAGCGTCGCGACGCATGGCTCGAAGTCCTCGGCGTCGAGTTGTGTTTTGGCCTTGTAGAGTAAACCGTAGAGAGAGTTTTCGTCGAGCCGTAATGCCTCGGGACAATATGTGCTTGCTCTCCTGCTGTTGGTCTGTGTGAAGATAGGGAATTAGCTTGCTGCGCAGTTCAATTGATTCCGCCTCATAAGAGTAGATGTAGCTTACCTCGTAATACGCCTCGCACGCAGCCTCGACCAGTTGCGTCAACAAGAGACTAGGTGCCTCTCTGGGTATGATGCCGTCCTTCTTGAGCTCCTCAATCTGCTCCTTGACCTCATCAATAAGACCCTTGTCCTCGCCCGAGGGAACCAGCACCTTGACGGCGGACATAGGCTGTTTTCTCTCCATCGCTTTCGTAAACTTGGCCCAAGTCTTCTCCACGTTCTTCTCCTGCCGCATCAGCTTCTTGCACGTCTTGCTGTCCGGGTCGGAGTGCAGGCACTTCCTGATCTGCGTCAGACCCTGGTTCGTGTCTCCCAAGCCGTAGAACGTCGTCGCCGAGATCTTGAGGTGTGGTGTGGTGTCGCCTGGCCGCATCTGGAGAAAGTGCTGCAGGTCGCTCATGCCCTCCTCCACCTCGCCACGCTCAAAGCGACAATTGGCCCTCAGGTCTCGCAGGTAAGGAGCGCGGTTCGCCACGAAGATGGCCTCGCCTGCCTGTGTGACACATTCTTCCCAGTTTCCGGCGGCGGCAGCATCCTCAGCTAGCTTGGCAGCACCCTGTGCCTCGACAAGCTTCTCGAAGTCAGGCGAGTTGGTATTGTGGCCGGCGAGACGGTAGTTTTCCTTTGCAGCGTCCCAGTCGGCGGCCTTGGCCTTGAGCTTGCCGAGCTGCAGGTGTGCGCCCTCGAAACCGGGACGCAGCTCGAGGACCTTGTTGAAGTCGGAGGTGGCCTGGGAGGTGCGCCCCAGGGAAAGGTAGGTGGTGGCGCGCTTGAAGAAGGTCAGGTAGTCGGAGGGGTCGCGGGCGATGGCGGCGTCGTAGTATACGAGGGCTTCGCTGGTCTCGCCGCGGGACATGTGGCTCTGGGCCGACGACAGGAGTGATGATATGGGGGTGTCGGATGGGATGTCGGAGATGGACAAGGCATTGACTAGGCCGGATGAAGACAGGATGCTGGCTGCAAGAGCCAGCGTCGATAGAGGGACATGCATTTCGTTGAGGTTGTCGTTGAGGTTGAGGTCGATGACGGAATGAGCGCACAGGCGCGATGCGATGCGATGCGAGTTTGAGGTCACTACACCCGTCCAAGCCTGCGTCTCCCAAGTTCTTGTAGCAATAAGCGAATGTAATGCAAGGCAAGGTTTGGAAGATGGAAGACAAACAGATGGGAGGGAGAAAATGGGGAACGAAGGTGGGTGTGGAAGGATGTAGAGATGTAGGAGTTCACATGTGTCGAGGTAAACCCAAATGATGGCCTCAATTGTTTAGCAACAAGGTGTCCTGGATTCTCAGGCCAATAAACGTCAAGACTTTCTTGAAAGTGGTAGCAAGTAACTTTTATCATGCAGCAAGATACGAGTAGGAGCAAGTACCTGCTTAACAGTTAGCACCCCTGCACGTTAAGTTGGGTGCTTTTGGCCAGCTGGCCGCTTCTAGCTCATCCAGGTCGATACGTACCTACCGTATTGCACTGTACATACACTGTAGAAGACCCTATAGATACTGTTTCCCGAACTGTACGGAACGGTCCTTCCAATGCACATTCTACCGACTCTCCCACCACAAATAGAGACACCGGAATTCATATTCTACTACAAAGCTTACCTACCTAGATGAGCAAAGCTTTTTACAAGCTACCAATTTCACCAATCCTAGTCGTAAACAAACCATGGAAAAGAACTCACTCGATACTCGAGACACACTGTAGCTCATCTATGTCTAGCCAACTATTAAGTGGAGTACGTCTAAAGCACTTCCTAATTAGGAAACTCTTAGGCTGCACTCTCTGTCACATGTGAAAGCAACATCTAGGTAGATTCTTACACTCCCAATCGTCCAAAGGCAACGCAAGGCCTCAATTATCAAATATCTAAATGTTGCACATGAGAGATCTTAGAGCCACCAATGAAATACAGTACATGTTCCAAAGTTCCACATACATAATACATAGATGAGTGGGCTGAGAAGCAGAGCCAGCAAGAGCAAAGCTCAGTTGGAATCCGAAGATTTAAACACAGATTGCATTAAAGCAGTAGCAGGTTTAAACTTTCTAGAGATTCAGTTTATAGAATATACAGATAAGGGTCGGCCCTAACCTTGGCAAAATGCCGAGGACCATTGTTTTCGTGTTAGACTTCCAAAAAGATCGAATCTTTTATTTATTCAATTAATGATTACACTCGTTCATAACACCATGCGACACTGAGCTCACGAAAAACGTTATAATGATGTATACCTTACCAGCACTAGTAGTAGTAGAAGTTCGAAGTTTGAGTTGTGGTTCGTAGAGCTGAAAGCGAGGGGCAGAATCGAGGGGCAGTTATTACCCCCACGGACAGGCAATGGAATGGCGGGTCTCAGGTGCCTGACCTGCAGGGATCTCCAGGGGAGTGGAATTCCATTAGTTACCGCATCGTCACATCGTCACATCGTCACATCGTCACATCGTCACACCGTCACGACACACCGAGAAACAGAACAACCAACCAAACTTTCCAATCACCAGCCATAATAGTTCCTCCAGGCGGCAGCAGCGAGAGGAACATTCGCATCGCCACCGCCACCCCAGCAAGAATAGAATGTCCCATCTAGCGCCCCAAGCGGCACTCTTCTCGCCCTCGGTCGCCCGCGCCGCCGCCAGCACAGCCAAAGACTGGGCATACGTCGACTCCTGGCTGCGTCGCCAACAACAAGCCAGTCTTCCCAAATCCTCCACATTCCCCTCCTTCGAACGCAACCCCGAAACCCTCGAAACGCTTCTGTCTCTAATCGCGGCAAACGAATCCGCCGACGAGGAGCGCGACCGCCTCGCACGCCTCGAAGCCGATGCCCTGGCCGAAATCCGCAGCGCCGAGCAAGACAAAGCCTTGCGGCGCCAACAACAACAAGGGAATTACACAGACGGAGACCTAATAGCCGAAGACCTCCTTGAAGCCATCGACGCCGGCTTAACGAAAGAAGGGCTCACCGCCCTCGACGCACTAGCCGATGTGGCGATAACGCTCGACGCCGCTCGCGATCCGTCGCCCGCGAACCTAGCGGCGCGCTTCGTAGAGCTGCAGGGGCGGTTACACGAGGCCGAGAACCTTTTATATCGCCTGGGTTTACTGCAGAGTTATATCGCAGACGAGACGGCGCGCCTGACGCTCTTCGTCGAAGAGTTGCGCGATGGGCCGCAGTACCAGCTTCCGGCCAACCTACAACAGGAGGACGGCCGGGAGATTAGAAGGGGAGGGAAGACAGCGAGGGGCACCAGTGGGAAGGCATTACAAGAAAGAGAAGAGGATCTGCAATCTCTCGAACGCACCGTCAACCTAATGGCGTCCCGCCTCCCCGAGCTGCAGCGCCACGTCGAGAGCCTGGAGAAGGCCATCGGCACCCCGTCCCTGACCGTGCAGGACGTGAAAGAAGACGAGGAATCCTACTTAGATCTCCTCTCTCGAAAAAAGGAAGTCGATGCGCAGGTCAAGGCGTTCGCTGGTCTGCCGCCCGACGTCGAGGCCGCGCGGGCCGAGCTCGAGAACCTCCGTGCGCAGCTGCGCGATGCCACCGAGATGCGGGACGCCAATTTCGAGTCGCTCGTCGAGCGCGAGAGTCCCGTGAAAGTCAGGAGGACCTCCAAGAGATATTAGGAGATGACAAGCGAAGCCATTAATCAATGAACAATAATCCTTGTGAGCGCAAGGGTCATGACATGATACAACTTGATTTGCTCTGTGAACGAGGAGGGGGCAAACATACGTGATGTACGAAGAAGCAACAGTCTTAATGAGTGCATTACAATTATTAAGATAACCTCTCTTCCGCTGATCCATACGCTATACCTCGGGTATATCTACTACTGCTATTCTACGTAAAGTTCCAACAGTGCGGCAAAAATGAACAAAAACGACAGTTCCACCCTGCCAGCGCTGCCATAATGATGATGTGCTGTGCATACTCCAACCATAAGCCGAGAACCACAAACCCAGCTTCGATAATCGATTTCCACTCGGCCAGTACGCGGAGCCCCTTATCAGCGTAACGCTATCGTCTGCCGCGGCCCGCGACCGCTCCCAGTCGTCCAAACGGTCTGCCTAGGCCGCTTCGCTTCTGCGGAGGCGCCGTGGTAGAGTCCTTCGCCGGGTCCTTTTGCGGCACAGGTGGCGGTGGCCGTGTTATCTCCCTAGGGCCCATGCTATCGCCGATGCGCAGTTCGCTGAACTCCGGTCCATCATCGAAAGGGCCACCACCCAACAGTCGCTGTGCTCGTCTCGCCCTTTCTTGCACGCTTCTGAACTTTTCGAGTAGCTGATCCCAGCGGATGATGCCGTCTTCACGCCCTTTTCCTAACCTGTTTGGCCGATCGTAGCCAGAGGTGCCTGGGGTAGCAGCAGAACTAGCGTGGGAAGTATGAGTATCCTGGACGCTTATTTTACGAGGGGAAATGCCATGATACGCAGAAACTGCCTCCGCTACCGATCCTTGTCGAGAATGCGAAGACAGCCCGGTAGCAAGGCTGGCAGATGGAGGTACATACGGTCGCGGCCCCGTGTGCAGAAAACCAATGGAGCTAACACTGTTTAATCTGTTCTTGAGCGCTGCGAAAGCAGATGACTGTGGCAGCAACATAAGCAGCCCATACAGGCACTTGTACAAGTACGGGTATTTCTCCGGCTCAAGGAGTTGCAGACGCAAATCTGCAGATTTATTATGGTCAGACATGACTGCAACGACGTGAGAATCATTGATTGATACTGACATGTGAATACAGGAGACTCGATGAGCTGGACAAGCTTATCAATTTGGATGAGGAGATTAACCGTCATTTCAAGCTCGGCGCTGTCATCAGTTAGCAATACTAGTCGCCCTCGGGTCATGGATGTGATCTGACAATATCTGTAACAGGTTGTACGCAGCCTCATATGCCTGTGCAAGTAAGCATAGAGAAAATGTGGCCACGGCGTTATAGCACCATGACCGAAACAGGGCAACGAAGAACATCTGCCCGTCCTATAAGGGTGTTAGATCGTCTGTATGCGATAGTGAAGACTTGGCCATATCATTGTTATTACCTTAGTCTCCAAGTTCCTCAAGCGTTTGCGGAGGTCTGCCAGTTCAGGCGCAGTGATGAGGTTGTTGTTGAGATTCTGAACCATTATGCTAGCAAACTCAAGATCCTCTTCTTTCTCGATTGTCTCTGCTAGTGTACGGTAGATGCGTTCTGGGCTTAAATTCATGCAGAGTTGTCGAATGATTAGATTGCCTCGCGTTTCTAACAGCTTTCGATCAGTAGAGAAAAGCTGCAGAAGGCTGACCATGAAGTTAGAGAAATAGTCATCCTCGCTGTTCCGAGAGATTTGAGACAGGAGCCGCAGATCCATGGTAACAACAGCTTCAGCTGGATCGGACAGCGTCTTGAGTAAAGCAGGAAAGGTGCCATCGTTAAAGGCCACAATTTTGCGCGGCGCCTTACGGTGTAGCATTATGAGCCAGGTCAATGCCGCGACGCGTGTAGCCTCGTGGTCATTGAGAAACAACAGCGTCAGTGAGTTCACAGCAGCTGCATAGTCCAGATCGGGTTGTGGGATTGACATGGTGGTCGCTGGTGTGGGAGTCCGGCGATGATACGCTGGTGAAGGGCTATGTACGTCGAGTTCTCGTGCGCTGGAGAGAGAGGCTCGGCCACTAGCCGTGCCTTCGGTACGCTCTGCACTAAGAGATGTTGGTATCCGTGATGTCTGCTGATTAGATGAGACATCGGATTCGTCAGTGAGCGATACAACGTAGTCCATCAGCGAGGCGTTGACCTTAGCTGCAGCCTGGCGAATGGGTTCAACGCCACTTGCCATGGCTGGCAGCAGGTGAGCCAGGATTTTAGGCGTAAAAGGCAGAACTTCCTCGGGGCAAATGTCCATGAAGGAAACTATCCAGCGTAAACTCTCCTGTAGACCATCTTCCTCTGTGGTGTGTGTTAGTTACGCCTGGCTCACTCAACCATATACGTGTGGGCAAACTGACCCAGTTGAGAATCCAAAGTGGCTGTGAGAATTTCGAGGATGGCCTTGTAATTAACCTGTACGTCTTGACCAGGCACCCAATCATCCTCACTGCTGACTTCGTCGTCTTCGTCAATAACTGTAGTCGACGCGGTTTCTTCGACGTCCTCAGCGGCCATGCGGGCACTGCCACTCTCAATGGAATCCTCCCTTTTCCTCTTGGCGTCGCCTTTGGATTTCTTGCTCTCGGCAATTCCCCTTTTGACCCTAGCAATCCGCTTAATTTCGTTGAGGAATCTATCCAAACAATTCTGAGTAACAGCAACGACATCGGCGTTGTTGCCGCTCAAAAACTTGAGCAACCCTCCGAGGAATTCGGGTAAGTAGGTCACAAGCTCAAGGTCCGGGATGGAATCGAGGAGAGTGATCCAGCCCACAAGAAATGACCGTGTAAATGGGTTGATGACCCATATACGTTCCTTTAACAGGGGGATGAAACTGGGCAGAGAAAAGGCTGTGGGAGGACTGGTGGGAGTAGTGGTAGAATCCGGGTCGTCTAGATCCTTGGAAGAATTCGGGAAAGGACCCGTATATTCCAATACGGATACATAGGTAGCGGCGGATTCAGCAACGATATCTTTTACCAATCGATCGAGAAGTTCCGCGCCGTTTTTTACGGACAGTTCCGAGTCAGCGCCCAGCTGCACACGTCCAGTTTAGTCAGAGGACATACAGCAACAGGAGGAAACCAGGGGAAACATGACGTGTTGGTATGTCGTACCTTGCACAGGGCATCAAATATGTGATTGAAATACCTGAGTATTTCCCCTTTGGCAACCTTGGCGATGTTGTACATGGATTCGCACGCATAGTAGCGAACACGAGCATCCTGGTCGGTGAAACAGGCGAGTACTGGCGGTACTATGATCTCCAGATACCTCGGAAGTTCCTGTGAGGTCCGGGTCAGCCATGCATCGACGTTGGAAATGGTGAAGGGAGAGGAGCATGGCGTACAGGGCCGAGGGCAATAGCAGCAGCAGCTAAACCGATGAGGCCGCCGTTGCGGGCGTGTGGCTGATGTACCGCGTAGGCATACTCATCACACAACTGCTGGATAATGTTCTGGACCCTGTTGTACTCCTTGGCTATCATATGCTCTCGGATGGATCGCTCGAGCCTCAGCAAATGGTCAGCTGAGTGGTCGGCAGCTAGAAAGCAGCGAGGTCAAGATACATACTCCAGAGCTCCGGTTTTTCTCTTATCATAGAGCTTATCATTGAGCAGACGTGCGATTTGGGGATCCATGGCGGGTTTTGGCTTCCTTCTCAGCGCAAGCCTAAGGGCGTCGGTCACAAACACAAAAGTAGTCGTAGGCTTGTTGACAGGTTTAGGTGGAGGGTCAGGGTGCCTCTAGCTCCAGCTACCGCCGCCGAGGCTCGAGTTGGGGCGAAATTCTATCTCGTCAGACAGGCCACCAGGCCCGAGTGCTGAGTAGGCGAAAGCTATTGTGTGAATATATATGTATATGTGGATTGCCCGTGTTTGAGTATAGGTCCTGTATCAATAAGTTGGTCGGGGCTGCTGGAGTAGGTAGCGACCAATGATGTTGTTGATGTGACGATGTGCTGATGAGATGATGTTTTTGTTCGCAGGGCAGAGTCGTACTCTGAGGGTCTGACATGCTAGGTTACAGGTAGGACCGCGGCAAGGGGGGACCTGCCTACAGATCCATTGCGGGGCAGCAATAGGTAGGCTCGGTAGGCCCCACGAACAACCTAATTTAGTGGATACGCGCTGGAGGCAGGCAAGGCGTTAAACAAAATAGATGAGACAGTCTTATGTACCTTTTAAGTTAATACATAGTGTAATAAGTATTCCTTTAATAATAGAATAATTATTAAATAACCATTATATAACTAAATAAACTATATTTAAATAAATCTTATATAATTAAGGAATAAAAGGATAATAAAAGATATATCATTTTCTAAAGGGGATTTATATTTAGTAGGTACTATTAAGAACCTGGAAGTGTCTCATCTATTCTGTGTGGCCTCTCGGCAGGCAGAGGCAGGCTCGGCAGGCAGGAGGGAGGAACTACCCGTGCAGACCCATACCTAGTACCTCGTGGTTTCTATTTGAGCATCCGGCTCGTCCCTGCTAACTTTGTGTGAGCAGGGGACCAATTCAGATGCGAGGTATGACATCCATCGATGTGAAGGATATATAGTAAACCGTACCTAATGAGACAATCTCAGCAGGACACGAACTACCTATCTGGTCCTTAGGCTACGAGGTATATGCCGTCTAACTGCAATATCATGTGCAGACAACAATTGGTTACAGAAGGTTATGAAGTTCTTTAAAACTGCTATCGTCATCCGCTTTCGAGAGTTTAAATTCTTATTGAATGCATTTTTCAAAACAACTTGTGAAAGGGCTATTTAGGGTAGATAGGTAGTACTATGTTGTACCGGTTCTGATTGCCATATTACAGTCATACCCAATGACGTAATTGTTCTTTGTGGAAATGAGTGTCTGCACTTACATACTGTACCTACCCAAGCAGGTATTTATATCTCCCTCTGTGAGCGACCTACGTCGTGCTCGCAGAACCATGGAGCCATGATGCATATACGTTCGTTGTCGCAGACTTCTTTTCTCTCTTTCTATTTTGATACGTGAGCATAATAACCCAATAGACTGACATTTGAAGACAGGAAATAGTCATTGGTCATAAGGTGCAAGACGAGGTATACTAGTTTGGCAGATAAATTGTCGGATCTGCTTCCTCCAACCATTCAGGGGATAACTGAATATATATGTGCATTCAGAGTGATCATTAGGAGAACGTTGGCGCTACCTTACATCTTCACGTCCGATCTGTCAGGCGTGCCAGGTCCGCTTCGTTCATCATTATACATATGAGACGCAAACAGCTCTCAATGTCTTCATGGATTCCCCCATATTCCTATTATATGTCTCAAAGAGGTATATCGAGGTATATCATTCAGACAGACTAGACTAAGTGCAGTGCGTACGTACTTGATAAACTTAGGATGAAGCCCCTTCTTGAACTATTGATGACGAAAAGAACGGTCTAAGGCCGGTTGGCGTATTATTGAGATAAGATAAGCAAAGCAAACATATTCTGCAACGAACTACATTTTTAAGATAAGCAGGTAGGTAGGTAGTAAGTAGGGCCAAGCAACAACGTTAAGTCGCATTCGTGTGGTAGATAAAACTATCCGTATGATCACATACGTACGCCACAAAGCTCGTCAATACAACCACCTATGCCGGAGGCAATAAGGCAAGGCCCTGATAGGGAGGTAGGTTGCTGTCGCATTGCATTGTACTTGAGATAAGCGGCAGACATGTGCCGACAGAAGAACTGCGATCTGGATCCAGTCTTGTACACCCATTTAGCTCCTTCAACTTCGTTATATATAAGTTACATGCAGATAGATACTATACGCACACATAGGTAATTGGTGGCGTGCCCAGTTGAGATAGAGGTATCAGCACAGACAGCCACCAAATTCAGCTATGAGCCAAGCCTAAGAGGAGCCAGTCTCGAGTCCTGTTCGAGCACGTTTTTCTGTGTGGCTGTGGCTGTAATTTATGTAAGTAATGTGATATGTGGTATACAGTTTCTTCTGTCTGCAACGCGTGGCGGACATAATTTACCAGCGCCTGGGAAGCTGGAACCCAAGGTTGCAGTCTGAAACCCTTCACCACCACCTGATGATGCAATTTGAAATGTTGGTTCTTGAGCACGCTTGAGCTGCAGGGCTCATCACGCTTGTTCCCCATCACCATTTTTCTTCGTTGCTTTTTCTTCAACACACCCTCAGGTACCCCTGTACGGCAACAACTCCAGAACCTCTTAGCCTACTTACTACCTTCCTACCGTCCATACTAACGGGATTTTTCTTGATTCCCGAAGCGTAGTCTGTACATCATCTAGTCCACCTTTGGAATAGGCCTCCATTCGCTAATCTCAATAACATCGCAGTGGGCTCGCGTGGTTTGCAGCTTCGCGACGCTAGCTAAAATAAGTACGTAGGGCGGCCTCAGTCGGCAAGCCTTGCTTACCATGCATTGTACATTGTATCTTGTTCGCTTACATATACGTACATGCACAGCTATGTAGGAACCGGCACGTTGGAGGTTTACGTTACATCCATGATGCAGAGTAGCGAGGTAGTATGTAGTTCTCATGCCCATCCGCATACACAATTACCGGGGTACTTATCGAACAGGGGGTACATGTACTCATTCGTTAACGAAATAACTGTTGGTTCGCAATCTACATAGGAGATGCAGTAGAATCACATGATTTCCTCAAGCCGCCGTGACATCCTCCTCAGTCCCGGTCAACACACAATGTCCAATATGGGGTAAAAAATCCAGATCTCGAAAAAATTCTCGCGCAATATGAAAGTGAGCGAGCGACTAAATGAGCGAGTGAGTGAGATTAGCACCGATGTGCTAGAGCCTAGTCATCACTAGTTTCCCTCGCCAAGGCCCCCTAGCTTCCTTCTTCAGGTACGCACTCAACGGGAGTCTTGACCCTTTTCCGACTTGCTTGATTTCTTCTCGTCCTTATTTTGTGATTCCGAAGCGCCGCCGCTGCCGCTGCCGCTGCCGCTGCTATGTGCTTGTTCGTTGTTCTGGGACGTCTGGTAGTTGTTTCGAGCTGATATCGTGGCCCGTCTGGAGAAGGAATCCTACAGAAAAGAAAGTCAGCATCGCAGGTTCCAGAATCCAGAATCCAGGGTGATAACCGTAGATTGTGTGAGTTAGGATGGGAAGTGTCTTGTCTCGTCTGTCTTACATTTACGCCTCGAGATCTGGCTATCCGCTCGGCATCTTTGGCATCCATTTTCCGTATCTTCCGAGTCATCTTAGCTTTAACGGCCGAGGGATAACCTGCTCGGGCTAGTGGGACTGCAATGTATGAATCGGACAATAACTATATACTGTCTTACAGATGCCGGGGAATGTAGCAGTAGATTCAATAGTTCGCAGACTTCAAAAGACAGGTAGATAACTGAGATGATAATGGATCATGAAAGTTGCTTGATGCTTTCGAAGGGTTCAACCTACGTATATACTGCGTTCCTGGCCTCGTTTATTTATAAGGATCTAATCCTGTTTGTACCAAACAATCAAACTTTTCTTCCCTTTTTTGCTTTTTCCCTCCGGACTACGTTCGGGGTTAGTTCATCCCTTGCTTGCCTTCACACATTACGCACCAACCAACGAAACAAAACAAACAAACACTCGAAAGCAGCTTATCTCAGTACCTACAAGGCTTGAAACAAGCAAACATACTGCACATGTCCACATGATCCGTTCTCACCCGTCTCTAGTTGGGGTACATAACGTTTGGATACAGTACTTGTAGCCAGTGATCCCGTTTCCATAAAGTGCTTTGCTCATATTAGCGAATCCCGACAGTCTGGATCGGGTGTCCCAAGTCTCCAAAAGTCAGCCCACAGCACTCAACATCGTTCGCATGTCTCGGGAAGGATTCGGGGCAAGGTACCTACGGGGGAAAGGTGGGTAAGATTATAATATGTGACGAAATTCTAGATCATCTGACAAGCTAAAAGTACCGCAAGGGTGTCATCAAGATCATAATCACAATCATAGTCTCTGCGGTCTACGGCACAGCAGCTGAACAAGACCTCCAACGGTACCCGTTGCAGAAGTTGGAAAAGCAAAAAAGGAAATGGGGTCCAGGGAAAAGGGACTAGTCGAGCCTTATGGAGGACTCCATCGTTCGTGGTAAAGCACTTAATTACTGTAACACTACGACCTATGTCATCACAGCATCATGATCCCTGCCAAATATGGTATCACAGTGTCAGACGGGCCGCATCACATATTACATTCGGCCTTAAATCGAATCTGCTTTGATAGTGCTCAACGTTGGAGTTATGGCCCTTTGCTGATCTAGACTCCCCCAAAGCCAAAAAAAGCTTGAAAGAACCCAGCACTGCTTTGTAATCTTAACATCAGGTCAGTGATATCACTCGTTGAATCAAACAGGAATTGAGTCTAATGTGACATCGGAGTGCGTGGTCGACAACCGCAAATCAGTATCACTTAGCTGTCGATTAAAACAAAGGTTTCTGTGTCACATAGGCCAAAATCTTGAGTATCATATCATATACATATATATATATGCATTGTAACAATATAGCAATCACATCAGTGTATCAGCTCTCATGCCCATGCCCATGCAACGGATCACTACTCGCCGCAATGACCTGCTGGCATTTGGCCAGTATAGCGGCCTGTCTCGACACCTCAGCGAGCGTGCCCACCACCATCTTATTGCCATCCACAAAGCCATACAGGGCATAGGGGATGCCCACCTCGTTGCAGAACTCCTGCACAAGCTTCTGCGTCCTCCGCAAATTGTGGCGGGGGATGCGAGGGTAGAGATGGTGGATGACCTGGAACTGTAGTCCGCCGTGGAAGAAATCTAGCCAGGGCGGGCAGTCGATGTCCATAGTGGTGCGCAGCATCTTCTGTGGGAAGGACTCCTGCGGGCCCATGTCGGAGGTGCTCATGGCGAAGTGCGAGAGGCAGATCTGCGCGTGCACGGGCATCGGGACCACGTGGCAGACCATGAAGAACACGAATCGATCCCAGTTGGTAGGAATGGCCTTGTACATGATGCCGTAGCCAAACCAAGTCCAGAAGAAGGCTTGGCCCGCGATCTCGAGATAGCGGTGCCACCATGCCGGACCCTTGCGGGGACCCTGGCCCAGGAAGAGGTAGGCCCACGATAGCCGGTACAGATTGAGACGACCAAAAGACAGCAGGATGTAGTAAGAGTAGTGCTGCACTTTAATGGCGACCTTGGCCACGGCATCATATTCCATTATGCGGTCGTAGTACGTCGAGCGTAGGGACTGCAGAAGCCGGTGCGAGACGGCCATGAACGGCATGTGCTCGATATCGGGATCGTGCTCGGGCGAGTTGGTCACCACGTGGTGGACATTGTGGTTCTGCTTCCACCAGCCCAAAGACAGGCCACCCAAGAAGTCGGCGATTATAATGCCAAAGACGGAATCGGTGTGGAAGTCGTGCGTAATGCCCATGTGGCCGGCATCATGGGCCGAGAAGACGAGCTGGTGCCAGAATGCGCCCAGACACACGGCGCTGGCGAAATACCAACCCCAGCGCAGGAGTACGAAGGACGCGGAAGCAAGGAGGGAATAGCGGAAGATCTCGACTGCATAGGCCCAGTAGTTGCACTGGTAAAGACCTTCGTCCTTGATGCGCTGATGCAGCGCCCGGTACTTGGAGACGATGTTGTCTTGGGTCGCATTGTCGATTTGCGGGTACTTCTCTCGATCGAGGGCTATCTGCTCGTGGGTCAGAGTGTTGAGGAACGACATGCCGTCGTCTTTTGCATCGGTAGAATAGTCCGAGTTGGTAGAAGCGGCGCTGGATACTCCAGCAGGCGCAGGTCGCTTGCGCAAAGAAGCATCAACATCGCTGTCGCGGTCAAATACGGGGGATGGCGGGCGCGATCCAGCGTCGCTAGAAGCGGTGGTCGAGACGGACGAGGAAGCAGTGGCTGAACTGTCGGGTCCATTGTCGAAAACGTCTTCCCCAGCCTCGGACAAGGGCCTAAACTTGCCTCCCTGAATGGGAGGAATGAAGTTTGTCCATCTTCCTTCGACTTTTCCAATTCGATATCGGTTCATGCGCTCTCTCGCTTCGGCGGAGTGAAGTCTATGCCACGACCGACTTGATTAGCGGCGAGTATTCGCAGCTTGGACGGCTGTAGACTTACGCAGTCACCTCGTCCGTGGCATCGCGGCCAATCATGTGGCGGATGGCCTTGTCGCCGCCCGGGTGGTAAGGTGCCCAGGCGTCGGCCTTTATGACATATTGGTCGAGGATGAAGACCATGCGGCCATCAGCTACCAGGCCCTCGATCTCCCTCCTGGACATGGACGGGTATTTGTCCCCCGCCATGGTGGCTCCACCGCGTGATACGCTCCTTCGCCGCAGCAGCGTCGGAAAAGCAAGCTTTCGAGGCAGGAATTTGGTATTCTAAACAGCCATGTAGAATATTTCGAGATGATTGCCGCAGGTCAGAGGACGGTGGGCGAAATGTTTGAAAAGTTTGAAGTTTATAGGCAGACGACGCGGGCGGGAGGGGGGTTCTGGACAAGGAACGGCCCGTCGCAATAAGATAAGTCGGTGAATGAGCAGACACGATAAACTGACGATCAGAACCCACGTCGGTGCATGCCATCGTTCGGTTCTACGTTCGAGTACGGTACATTTTACCAATCACAATCAACCTTTAGGTTCTTACAGTAGCGCGCCACAAGTTGGGCTTAGCGTATTTGCTACTTTGAGTTTTAGCTGGACTACAGAGGTACTTAGTATGTAAGCAGCTAAAACTAGTAGGGCCTACATAATTGATATAAAGAATTATATTTTTTATCTAAACCTATAATTATTCTATGTCACGGCGTGATCAAGTTTTTGTGCTATAATCAAAGATCTTCTGGTGCAGTGGTAAATTCAATAACCGGCCTCAGTCTGATAAAGACACTTACCACGGGCCTGATAAAGGGGAGGGCTGCGATACCAACCCGCGACGACTAACACTGAGACTGAACGTGAACTTGAGCCATAAATAGGGCCATAAATAGGGGTGGGGAGTATGGAATGATATCATTGCCGATATTCGCAACTCCACCACCCACCGCAGCTTCCTGTATCGAAACGTTCTGCTCTTAGTCAGATTCGCCCCTGTTGTTCGCTGCAATGGAAGGAAACGCTGTCGCCAAAAGGCCGTAGGTCGAGATAGCCTATGCAGTCATTATTCTATGCAATGAGTGAAACTCCCCAATTGTGTTGGTAAGACAAGCACTTCGCTCCAACGATCATAAGAAAGGGTAGTAGAGCGTGAACAGTCTGTCGAGAGCGACTTCATATTGGCGACAGTCTTTTCGAGTGTGTCTTGACCAGGGTTATCTAATTACACATCATCATCTATTCAAGTGTATCGCCGTCACTTTTTATGAGAACTGCCTGCCTACCGTGTGGCATCGCTCGGTATGCGTGTTTATTGTTAAAAGCAATGAGCTCAGGGATGCTTCGCACTGGCGGTTCGAAGAGGCCCTCTGTAATTGTCACGAAACCAAAACCATAATCATTGTCTCGATGACCGATTAGTTTCAATAATTCCGGATTTGGAGGAATCTATTGTTCATGTAGACTTAAAACTCAGAGCTCTGGACAGGTCAGTCATTATCTTCCGCCGTCTATCGTCTTAGGTCAATACCACAGTGGATAATGGCTCCTGCAGACTCGAGTTTCGACAACATGTCGTTGAACTCAGACATCTAGATTGTATGATTAAATCATGAAGCTGTCGTTGTAAACAATGTGTGAGTAAATGGCAGACGTACGAGCTGCTCATTATAATATTCGTTGGGTTTGACAATAACGGTACCTGCTTGCCATTTCATCGAGTCCAGAAACCCAATTCTAAGGCCTTTGAAGAATTGGTGCAAGTTTTTGTATAGTCGTTATTGTCAAGAACGATGTTGAGGATGAAAGCGGTATCTTCTGCCCCTTTCACCATCTATCCTACCGAATCTCCGAGTCTGTTGTACCTCAACACACCAGAAGTCAATTCAGGGGCAGGAGATAGTCGGACCGAAAATAGGGATGCTCTGTCGGCCGGCATCATGATGGAACCGTCACATTCAGTTACCACTGCGATGGGAACCATGCTTGCTGCTACAGAAACAGCGCTACCAGATGAAGAACCTGCTGGATTCTATGCAAGTACTCTGTTAACACGTGTTCCTAGTCATCAAGATGAGGATGGAATACACTTACGCTATGGTCTAGAGATGTGTCGGCCGGGTCTACTCCGCCAATAACGTAAGGTGATTGGATTTGTCTAATAGCTTAGTTTGAGCCTGATAGATAGGATATGAGGGCCTGGATACCTTCCTAGGGTAGACCACCCGCCTCATATCTGGCTGCTTCTCGCATTGGCAAGTTCCTAACATCCATGTCAGTAATTTACATGGTCTTTTTCCAATGATACATTCCTCACTGAGAGATCAGATGTGCCAAGAAGTATCATGCCAGCATCAAGAAGCTGCCACTATTTAGCAGTGCAAGGTGTAACGCAAAGACGCGCCCAGACCTTCTGAACAATGTAAGCATTTTGCTTCGCAAACGTGTTCTTGAAGGCGAGGGCCCTGAAAGTGACTGGGAGACCAAAAGATCGTATCTAGAGCATTGAACCAGTCAAGTGTTTGATATTGACTGTCAGGGGAAAGGGGGGTTGAAGCTTCCGGCTGTGCTGTCGCACGCAAGCAAGGGATTGTCTCATCAATAGAAGTAGGATAACGAATGGCTATCAACACACAAGGGATACTCAACCATCCAGGGTAAAAAGTAAGCAATGGACCTTAGGACTCGAAGATGAGTAATTAGTAATAGTGGAATAGAACACAGACATTCATAACGGAACTCTTCGTCACACATGGGGATGGTACTGCCGTCCAAGCCGATTGAGCGCAAAATGTTCTAGCATCCGATTACAACTTGTTCCAAGTTTGAAGAGCATACAATTAATTACCCTTCACTTAAATACACTCCCACCGCTCGTGGTCAATCACTCAGTCCATCGTTTTCCAACCCTACGCTTGTCATTCCAGTAGCCGTAAATTCCTCGGAAGTCAGTCTATTTACATCACCCGAATAATCATGTCTACACAAAGCCCGGAGGGCGGAGATCACTTGATGACCTTCGTGACATCATGACCCACAACCAGCCTAATCTTGAACGATTCGAAGAGATCTACAAGGACATACACAACCACTCCAAGCCCGGCACTGATGAGAGCCGGATCGTAGGTATCGTCTGTAATCACCTAGTGACTCTAGGTTTCAAGATGGAGAGAGACATCGGTCTTCATCGCGTCGTCGGCGTCTATCGCAACGGCGACGGCCCTACACTTATGCTGCGCGCGGACATGGACGCCGTGCCCATACCCGAGGACGCTGGCGACCCGTCTGCGAGTCAGGCTATATTCGACGGTCCTGAAGTCAGTGAGAGGCCCGTCACGCATGCTCGCGAATACGACATGCAAATCGCATCTCTGTTGGCAGTGGCCTCGCTGCTCGCGAACACCTGTCCAAGCTGGTCCGGAACGCTCATCTGTGTGTTCCAGCCGAATGGAGAGGATGGAGTTGGTGATTCGGCAATGCTGGACGAATCTTACGACCCTATCCCGAAGCCAGACATTATCCTAGCACGGCACGTCAATCACCGGCGGAATCTATACATTGCCATCCGTGCGGGGCCTGGCGAGTCTGCGGCTGACTCCTCCCTCGTCACAGAAGAGCTTCAGGGTTTCTTTGTTGACCAATTTGGCGCGCCCGACGAGGAGGAGATGTACCAGCTATTTAGGAGCAAAGACTTGGCTTTTCCTAGTCTAACTTTACCTCATGACACCCCTCAGATGATCTTGTTCGATAGGGGAACTGCAGTCGAGAGATGCGATGAAGCTGCCGAAGAGGCCATTCTTGACGGTCTGCCCCAAATCCAAGCCATGTTTCTGGCAGCATTGTCATATCTGACTTGACCTGACGGTCAGTAATGCATCACGTCTTCGAGTGTTTTCCTAGTCACTACATACTAGAATTGACAGATCGAAATATTGTCATTGCTTCCTCTTAATTAAGGTTATCTTAGTTACAATGCCACTCCGGAACTAGTGGCTGTCACGACCCCTGTCTCTTCCCTCCAGGACAGGCGGCACATTAATGTTGCCATCCATATGGGATACTGGGTACATAATACGCGTATATATACTGTTACGAAACGACAAGCCAGTAGGCCTATTATGCAGGTCTAGACATCTCTCATGTATCAAGTCGTTTGTTACCCCCGCAATCAATATAAGTATTCAGATATGATACAGACCTCTCGTTGACAGTAGATCCAAACCCGCAATAGGACTAATTTTTACCTCTATGAAATCGTTAACGGAGGCAAGCGAGTGTATAGGCCTATGTATCTGATTCTCAAGCATGATGTATCGCACTAGGCGTATGTCTACAAAGCATAAAGCATCCAGTGTTCTTTCTCACTGGATTCCGTCGACCCATCTCAGGGACTTCCTATGACTCAATCCACATCTTTCGCACTGATCATTACAACATCCTTCGAATTTCTTATTTACTATGTATCCTACTATATACTAATTTGAATTATTTCTTCACATCAATCTTCTCCACCAAATCGCCCCCAATCCTCGCAATCTCCGCGAGGACCGCCTCCTTGTTCAACTCATACTTCTCCTTATCCTCTCCATTACCATCCCCTCCTGCAGATTTAGACTGAGGTTTGAACGAGGACGGCATATTCGCACTGAACCCCCTTGCATGCAGCTGCGGGTTCCACAGCGCCGCTATCGCGTTATCCTCGCTCCCACCATGAAAGAACAGCAACGGGGCCGCGTAGAGCGCGTTTAGCCTCCTCAGGAGCGCCGTGACGGGCGCCTCTGGTAGTGGGAGAGCGCCAGACCCACCAGTCTCGTCAAGGTTCTTGAAGCGTGAGTGCTTGGTGCCGTCATCGCGAAGGACGCCCTTGATCGCCTTAGACGAGAGGTGGATCACGACATCGTAGTCGCGGAGGCCGGAATGGAAGAGTGTGCGAGGGTCGAGCTGGACACCTTTGTCTTTGGCGGCCTTGGAGGCTGATCGAGCTAGCGCTGTCATGCGTGTGGCGACGACTCTGGGGATATTTTGCGTGTAGGCTATGCCTGTAGTATCGAAAGCTGTTGCGACGAAGAGGGTTGTACGGTTCATGTTCGTGTCGATCTTCCTCCAGGCTTCTAGTCGTGTTGAGATGTCAATGCGTTGGGCGGTAGACAGGGTGTCTGCAGGGTCGACGATCATGGGCTCTTCACGCCAATCGTATGACGCAAGCAGTAGAAGGGTCCGTAGGAAGCCTGTCGTAGTGGATGAGGGCATAGGGAATGGGTGAGGCTGCAAGAAGGCTTGTAGGACGAAAAGCTCAATGAGCGGCTCATTTAAGTAGTTGCCAAGTCGGTGGGCATTAAACCAGTGCTTCGTGAGACGTATTGAGGATGACAATGCAGGGAAGCGGGTGCAATATGTCGAAACGGTCTGGTTGTGAAGCGGAAGAATCGTGCTTCTCCACCTCGCAGATGACAGCAACGCTGCCGCTTCAGTACGAGCATGTCGATCCAGAGTCTGGTCTTTGGTTTGTCTATCAAGCAGAGTCTCTTCTTGATCGCTATGTACGCGGAGACGAAACGAAAACCCGTTGTCGTATACAATATCCAGAAATGCTAGGTTCTCGGTCTCGCGTTCTGCATCCTCTAGTCCCAAATGTGTTTCGATCTTCGGTTTGGCTTCCTCAAGTGAACGACCAATTTGCAGGAGTAATGCTATCTTCGCTCGTTGTATTGAGGCAATATTTTCTGGCCATTTCCCTGACGCTTCAAGTGACAGCATGGCGGCAATTGGAGTCGTGCCTTGTTTTCGCTGGTTAGGAGTTGGGGCGTGCAAGGACGCGTATCTCGTCTCTGGGCCGATGGCTGCAATCTGCTTCACAGACAGTGGCAGGTCTTCCAAATCTCGCACATCCTTCTCGAACACAGAGAACGCGGCCTTGGCAGTATCGAAGCTTGCCTTGTCCGTTGGAGATAGTGGAATGATGTTGGAGAACTCTTGACCATGAAATACAAGGTCACCTTCCGTCAGCTTCAGTCGCGACTTCAAGATATAAGTGATGATAGCCTGACAGACACCAAAATAACCCAGCGGGGTGAATTCGTTCCAATTGACAGATTCTACAATCTCACCAGAGGGAAACTGCCAGAGTTCGGCAATATCACCCCAGAAATCCCTGAACTTGGCCGCGTCTTTTTTATTCTCATATAGTGGCCCGAACTCTCGGCCTTGGGAGGCTTTGGCGGGGTCGCACATAATTCCAACGGAGAGGGTTTCCGTCTTTGCTTTTGCGGCCGAGGACGTGGCTTTCCGAGCTGTGGACTTTGGTAGCTGAATGTTAATTAATTTTGCTCGCTCGCCAAGCGCCTTCTTCAGTGTCCGGTATACGTCCTCAGCAAAGTCCACTTTCGACCCTCTTCCATCAGTGGCAATAGACGACTTTTGCGAGGCATTGGAAGGGATATTGATGTTGATGAACAAATCGAACATCTGCAGTGGTTGGTTGACTTTAGTTATAAATAGCGAATCAAATAGCTCCACTTGTGGGTCGTTCATGGCAGATAGCGACAGCTTTGCATGTTCGTTTAGCATAAAGGCAGACCAAGATGTCATGTTGAACAAGACATTCACATCTCGAGCTGAGTCGTAGAGGACCGGACCGGATTGGCGTAGGGTCTCCGGCGCAGCAGGAGATGACCCGAGGATCACAGCCTTCTTATGCAAGTTTGATGATGCGAGATACTGCACAGTCGCCTTAAACAGCTGCGAGGCGTGGAGCGAGGATGAGAGAATTGGTTCATCCTTTCTTCCGCCGGTCTGGAGCAAAAGTGCCATCAATACCGCCCAGTGAAAGTGACCAAAGCCGCCTTCGGCGACGTCGCCCCCAAACCCGCGTTGTTGGAGCCAGGTACGGCCGAGTATGCAAGCATCCTTGAAGGAGGCGCAAGTGCTCGATGCGCGATGAAGCAACTTCAAGTACGGGACGAACTGGCTCTCGGCTTTCAGGGTGTTGTTGTAAAAAGGGGTCGGTGTCTTGTTGTCGCTGGTCTCCCCCGGCCCATTCCGGCGGATGGCGTTACTGGTCGCGGACAGCTTCGTCGCAGGGAAATAGCCTTCGGGTGCGTTGGGTATAATTCTGATCTCGTAGCTCGCTTTGGTGCTAGGCTCTTTCTTCCCCTTCAGAGCCTTGTCCTGCGGTCGAGCAACAAGAATGGGGAGCAGGGCATTGCCGTTGAGAGTTGTGTATACAAAGTCCAAGTCGGAAAAGTTGTTGCGCAGGGCATCAGTGATGCAAGCCAAGAAGAAGGCTCTCTTGTAAAAGTAGCGATAGTCGCGGTAGTCCTTCTCGGAGAAAAGAGTGGCGGGCATGACGGCGATCATGTCAACAGCAAAGCTGGACTGCGACTTGGTCATGGTCTGCGAGGCATAGGACCCGACCACGTTGATGTGGGTGGGCTTCTCGAAGGAGACCTTGTACGGGCAGCCTCTCGCGGGCTTCGGATCTGGGTAGGGGATAGCTGTGCGACTTGTCTTTTCCCAGCGTGTGGTTGCTTCGTCGATAGGAATGGGACCGTACTGCTCTAGCCCTTCGATGGCGTCTTTCAGCTGGCGCAGGGTCTGGTCGAGTGCGGGAAAGGCGCTGGAGTAGTCCAGCTTGACCTCGCTCAGTAGCTCGTCGGTTTCCAGCACGAAGGTACTCGAGCCCGAGGCGCCCATGGACGACGATGCGGCGCTTTGGAAGGTCGGCCCGCCATGGCTATGATCCAGCTTCCGCCGCTTGGGCGAATGGGACTCCATGTTGGCTGTTATAAGAGAACTCCTCGAGGTGGTACGAGCCACAATGCGCCGTGGATCGTGAGCCGTTGCTCGTCGTGCGAATTTGCTGATAGTATCCAAGTTTCTTTGCTGAATGATTCAATTGTCCCGCTGCCATCTTCTCTGGAAATCCGTAAATTTTGGGAGCCGCACGCTTATCGATTAAAGCTTTGGCTGCAGGGGTCCATCATCAGCCCCCGCCAGCTACCTAAGGTTTTACCGTCCCAACCTACCCGGTGCTACTTAGTACACCTACCTACCTTAGGTACCTACTAACCGTAAGTGGACAACAGAACGGTTTGCTGCCCAGTGGATGCAACGGTAGTGGCTATCAAGTCCGTTATGGGGTGCTGTTGATGTGTTGCGCAGCATACACAACACAAATCAACGACTTCGTTGCAACTTACAATTCATTGAGGATGGAATAGGCACTGTTTGTAAAGTGGCAGCTCCAATAACGCGGCAATCGCTATGTTCGAATTGCGTATGCATCATTGCGTGTTTGCGTAAGCTCAAAGCATTCCAAGTCTAGACAATGCAATTGCCAACAAGGGCGGGGAGGACCATGATGGAATTAGGTATAACCTATCCGCACCTGACTGAGCGCATGGGAATCAGACCCAAAGTCTCCGATCCTCCAATGTTCTATCCTTTGACAGTTTTGTGGTACGATATTGCAACTACCTAGGTACATTCCGTAACACCACAGTTTCCACAGCTTGGGCTTGCCAGGTAGTTAGATTGATGATCGATGAACAATAAAAAAGACGTGACAAATCTATATAGGACGGCGTGCTTCGGTAACCCATAGAGTTTCGTATTCTGTTCAATCGCACTTGCAGATTCTAGAATGGGGAGCTCATCAAGTAAGGAGTGATCGCCCACGTAAACAACCAGAGCCAAACAGCATTATTAAGGGATTCTTCCACTTCCACCGGTCGTGGCTCGTGACTGCCCTCCCAATCTTGTCGAGCCAACCCTGGAACGGTCCTTCCCAGCTTATCAGATGCCCGATATAAGGTAGTGAGTCTTGCAGGTGAATGGAGTGAAGGTTCAACTCAGAGTCATGATTTAAAGCCAGAGCCTGTAGATGGGTAGGTTTTAGCAAGAGAGCTTCACATCCAGAGCCATCATGGCAATAGCACAGGACCTGAATCTGCCTCATATTTCAAGCTTCCCAGTAACGAGGTGACATTTCATCATCTCCTGATACTGACGAAGTGTAGAGTACAACGTACCTACCTCCATAGTTCACTACATGTAGATCTGGCCACTCTTTCTCTGCCCCTGAATAGATAAAGCCCGTGCATGCTATCTCGTGAGGTTGAATAGACTCAAGGTTTATTTCGAGGCCTCTTCGCCGCTTCTCAAGACTTTAAGGAGAAGGAGGCGCAAAGCACTCTGACTGGGTTCCATCGTCAGCACGGTCCCCAAAAGTGACGCATTCGTAGCTTCCCTTGCCCTAGATATTCAATCCGGAAACTGCTCCCAGCTCGCAAACGCATCATCGCCCTACCTAGATAGAGTCATTGTCAACAGAATAGAGTTCAAAACAAATCAACAATGTCCCGAGTCTCGCCTATATAATGGGGCTCAATGTCTACCTAACTTTTTTCTCCTTTCCTCTCCTCCAACTTTTCTCTCGATCTCATACCACTCCATCATCTAATCCTCTTGAAGCCTCAAGCTGTGTTCATCACTTTATCCCCATCCCTTTTATTGGAACGTGTTCATCGTCTTGATAGATGAACAAACAAACAAACACACGCCCACACACCCACACATAGCCCATTCTGCAACACCAGCCCCAAGACCAAGCAAGACACTTACTTGCCTTTGCCTTCCAGATCCGATCCCACCACCCAGACGCCTCAGAGCTGTCTCGAACGGTACGGCAATCTCCCCAAGAAAGGGTGCTGCCATACCCTCCTCACAGACGGCGTATATCATCATTGGCAAAATGCAGGCGGATGAGAATATTCTTTTGGAGAGTCGAAGAGGGTTATCCTTGGTGATCTAAATATCCATCCTGCAAGTTGTTAGCTTCGGCTAACCCCTCTCTTCGCACATTTAGGACGTAGTCGTCGTCGTTCTCCTAATCATCGTTACTTATTCGATCGGAAACCTCTGGCCCGGGGCAACAGCGGGTTTGACGTTGAGGTTCATATGTCTGTTTGTCGGACTTGCTGACGCCTTGTGCTGAATCGTTGTATTTATTGTCGCAGGAAAGGCACCTGGCATGTGTTCCCTTTGGTCATGTAAATAAATGTAGGTAGGTAGTCTTGGCAAAAATGTTGCGCAACAAAAGAAATCAACGTTCCTAACGAAATGAATGGCTCGGAGCGTGCATACCTGTTTCCCACTAGTGTCAACTGCCAGAAATTGGATATCACCCAAACTATGGCGGTATTAGATGTTGAGCCTCTCAATCTTGAGCTGGCCGGCCGGCCGGGCCCCGGATATGTGGAAAAATTTACCTTGGCAGTCAACCGGAAGAGCCGACATCGAAGGATCGTTGGGGGAGCCAGTCTCCCGTCCATGTTGTTTTGGGGTGGAGATTGGGAGGAATCCCTGGATATTTGTAGGTAGAATGTCCGCAAAGGTGCCCGAATTTTAGGTTTCGTGGCGACTAAGGTTGCTGCAGGTGGTGTGGTACTCGTACGAATACAATACACGCACCACTCACTACATAGTACAGCTGTGGTCTCATCGATTAGCAGTACATCTAGCATATGCAGCGTGATGCTATTCCCACCGAGTCTCCCCCGCTATCTTTTGAGGGCGCGCTTGTCCTATGATTTCAGCACTAAAAATTCAGAGGCATCGCCAATTTAGTCGCCCTCGGGGCAATTCTCGCTGTTGTTGCGTTGTACAACCGTTGTCTCGTACTCAACGTGCCATACCATTTCGCTTCGCACCATTGGGGATAGCATTATCCCCGGCACCTTCAATACTAGCAGGAGTATTCTTGTGGCGAGTTGCGGGTACGAGTAACTGGGGAGCAATGTTAAAACTCTGGACCTCGGAGTGTTCTTGTGACGTTGCCGGCTGGTTAACCACCTGACGACTTCCTAGGAACCGTATATAAGCCGTAATACCAGTAATTTGCGTTATGTATCACCGTAAAATTATAATACTACTAGGTACATGTACCTACTAATACGAGCTGAGTCGAGCCTGAGCAAAATCACTGCAGCAAATGCGCTAAGCCTAATTTGCTATGCGCCGCTTAGGTAATTGACAAAACGTAAGGTAGCCTCGGCACCTAGCATGCCTAGGCGCATGCATCTTACAACAACAACGTGGGGTTCCAAGCCATGCATCTCTAGATCTTGAGCATCGAGATGCCTAGGTACCTAGACAATTGGAGGCTAATTTCGCACATTTAAGTAAGTTCTATTGCAAAGGCGAGGTGGTGATCAAAAAAAAGTTGACACTTGATCTGCAGACTAGCCCCACAGGTACTTCTGGAGCTGGAAAACTTTCTTCCGTATATTTCTGTTTCTAGTTATTATTAAAGCTATTCCGATATTTATAGTTATTCTAGAGCTAAATAAAAGCAACTTAACTAGTCCTTAATATTCTATATATTTTAATAATACTTGAACTTTATTTACTAATTATAATTATATATGCTTCCTATTTTCTGTTTTTTATCCCTCTGTTATGTTGTATTATTAAGGGTGGCAATAGAGGTCACTATAGTGGGCCTGCCAAGAAGGGGTGTCAACTTTTTTTTGATCACTGTCACGGCGAGCGTACTGAGAAGCTGGGACAAAGCCGGCAGCAGCAGCTAATACTCTATTGACGAGAATATCAAGACTAAGGAGAGAAGGAGAAGAGAGAACTAGATACAGCGAGACAGTGTCTCTCTATATACGTATTGCCCTATGCGAATCCTTTCCTCATCTAGTAGCAGCTTAGTCATGTGATAGGTCTACTGGCCGTGACAATCACCACCTCGCAAAGGCTCATGCGATTAGCTAACGCCTTTCAGGAAATACTCTAAAGAAAGACTGAGTACTGGTGAACTAAGTACCACCGCTTTCCACGTATTAGTATAACCTTAGGCTTCACGATGCACCGGGGGGGCGGGAAATAAAGTCGCCTGTCTCTACATAGTATGGGTTAGGGTATTTATATGCTCATCCGAAGGCGCAAGTTGATTGTCGCAGCCCTCTCAAAGCAACCATCTCGGATCAGCATTGACAATCGGTCTTTAAAACTTAGAAGTACTAGATTTAGGCAACTGACCTATCTGATCTGTAGGGCTTGTGTGAGCTATGCGAGACCGATACCATACCCGATGCAATGCGAACTCTTACAAAACCTGAAGGTTGTTGATTGTAAGTGTCGACTCGGGAGTAGGTATTTAAGTATTGCCCATTGCCGCCATTTTCCGTCAAGGAGCCGAGCCCCCACATTTCCCCAGTTCCGCACCTTCGTGGGGCCTGCAACCATGTCACCTCATTGGGCAGATCTGGAGCTTTCAACGTCGAACAAGGGTCGTCCTTCAGTAGACAGGCTCGTGACAGCCATGCCGACAGGGTCCAAATTCACACGCATAGCCGACAACAGCACCCGCGATTCGGAGTGCAGTCGGTGCGCTGGGCGCTGGGCGCCATGGGATACATACATCCTAGGGTGTAGCTTCATAGATGTCTTCGGATTTACTCAATTCGTTGAACATCTCGCCCGAAATACAATCTCTTAAGCCGATTGGCACTCCCAAGACTTATATTGTACTAACTGCCCGTCCCTTTGTTGTTTGGGTCCTGGTCGAAGCTGTAGCCAGAAGCTTATACAGTCAATCATTGCCCCGAAGCATCACTGACACTTGACACACTAATTGGAGAGCAAGCCTTGGGGTTTCACCAAATGAGCGACGGCAGATAGCTTCTGGTACACCAGCAAATCGTATCATCTCACTTTCAGTCTCAAGGACAGCGAGGGTCGTGATGCCTTCACCAGCAATGTGTATGCGGACAATGAGAGCTTACTCTCGTCATGGCTCCAACGTGAGTAACTTGCAAGATTGCCCCCATATCGAGTTAATTAGTATCCAATGGGCAAGGCCTTTCACTCTGATACTATGTCTCTCCGCATCTCAATTCACCTTCTTCATTCTCATTTTCTTCATGTCGAGTATGTCTAACCCTCCTCCCAGCACGTCCGCATCCTAGCCCGTGCCTTCTCCGCCACCTCACGCCGGGCCGAGATCAACAAAGTATACCCGTCCGCCTCGGCGGCCCTGCAGGACATGCAGCCCAACAGCACTCTGCTCTGCGGCGGCTTTGGGCTCTGCGGCGTGCCCGACACCCTCATCAACGAGACGCTCAAGAAGCCCGAGATCACGGGGCTCACCGCCGTCTCGAACAACGCCGGCACCGACACCTCGGGGCTGGGCCAGCTGCTCAAGTCCAAGCAGATCAGCAAGATGATCGCCAGCTACATCGGCGAGAACAAGACCTTCGAGTCCATGTACCTGACCGGCCAGGTCGAGCTCGAACTGACGCCCCAGGGCACCCTGGCCGAGCGCTGCGCCGCCGGCGGCAAGGGGGTCCCGGCCTTCTACACCCCTGCCGCCTTCGGCACCGTTGTGCAGACGGGCGACCTGCCGCTGCGCAACAACAGCGATGGCACCCCCGCACAGTTCTCCTACCCCAAGGACGTCAAGGTCTTCAACGGCAAGTCGTACCTCCTGGAGCACAGCATCGCGGGGGACTACGCTTTTGTAAAAGCGTACAAGGCCGATAAGCTCGGCAATTGCCAGTTCCGCCTCGCCGCGAACAACTTCAACGGCGCCATGGGACGCAACGCCAAGATGACCATCGTCGAGGCCGAGCACATCGTCGAGCCCGGCGAGATCCCGCCAGAGGCCGTACATCTTCCCGGTATCTACGTGAAGAGGGTCATCCAGAGCACCACGGAGAAGAACATCGAGAAGTACACGTGGACCAAGGACGAGAACAGCAGCGATGCCAACAAGGCGCTCGGCTCCGGCGAGACGGCCGCGAAGCGCGAACGCATCGTGCGGCGCGCCGCCAAGGAGTTCAAGAACGGCATGTACGCGAACCTGGGCATCGGCATGCCCATGCTGGCGCCGGGCTTCGTGGGGCCCGAGGTCGAGGTGCAGCTGCAGTCGGAGAACGGCATCCTCGGGCTGGGCCCGTACCCGAGGCAGGGCGAGGAGGACGCCGACCTGATCAACGCCGGCAAGGAGACGGTCACGCTGCGCCCCGGCGCCGCCGTCTTCGGCAGCGAGGAGAGCTTTGGCATGATCCGCAGCGGCCGCATCAACCTGACCATCCTCGGCGCCATGCAGGTCAACGCCACCGGCGACCTGGCCAACTGGATGCTGCCGGGCAAGGTCAAGGGCTTCGGCGGCGCCATGGATCTCGTCAGCAACCCGAGCGCGACCAAGGTCGTCGTCACCATGGAGCACACAACGAAGTCGGGCGGCGCCAAGATCGTGAAGCAGTGTGCCTTCCCCCTGACTGGCCGGGCCTGTGTGTCGCGGATAATCACCGAGCTGGTAAGTTACTTTGTTGCTACTTCGATACATGCTATGCCGTTCCCCGTTCCCCGTTCCCCTATCTCTGATGTCTAACATTATTGTCTACTGTAGGGCGTGTTCGATGTCGACTTCACTCATGGATTGACTCTTATCGAGATCGCGGATGGCGTGACTGTGGATGAGATCAAGAGCAAGACTGAGGCACCTTTCCGTGTCGCTGATGACCTAAAACCCATGCTGTAAAAGCTTGGCTCACCTCGAATGCAGAGCGGTTGTTTGGTCAGAATAGGTATCTGTTAGCTAGCATGTATATAGGTAATGATCATCAAGAATTACGAACCAAGTCCGGTGCTATGATACTATTACAGAATACAAGCACCGAGCCCGAAAGATGTATCACAAGTATATCTCAAATGAAACATAGAGGAAGCATTATGATTATAAAGAATTCCGCTGATCCAAGGAAATAATGGTCATCGAAACGGATCCAAGACATTCTTAAAAGCACCCGGGGTAAGTGGGAATACAAAATTCAAAAGTCACAACCTCGATGCTGTTCACCTTTCCGTTAATCACTGAGACTTCCTTCCTCTAGCAACCTTCATCCCAAACCTTAGATCTCAACCCCACCATCCATCCATCTATTCCCCTTCCACCTCAACCCCAACCCCAGCCCCACCAACCCCCCTATCACTCCCCTCAGCCCCAACCACACACCCCATCGTCTCATCCTCATCCAGCGTATCCCCATGCCTGATCACCTCCGCAAACGCCGGCAGCAGCACCGCCTCATCGACCTCCTTGCACACGCCTCGATCGACATGGACTAGATGTCCGCTGCGCGCCTTGTCCGCCATAAGCATCGCAGCCGCGCGCGCCACGGTATCCGGCGGCTGGGTGTAGCGGCCGTGTTTTGCAAAGACGGACGCCCGCACCATGCCGGTCCCCGTGTAGCTGGGGGCCACGCCGTTGATGCGCACGGGGATGTGGTTGAGGGTCAGGGTCCGGTGCAGGCCGCGCACGAGGCCGATGACGCCGTGTTTGGCGACTGCTGTTTGTTGGTGTGCGCGGGTTAGTTAGGTAGGTAGTTAGTTGGGTTAACATACTCGATATACCCGTTCTTCGTATCTGTTGATTGTATGTATGATGCTAGTGCAGGTTGTTGGACACCCATCTGTTTCTGCGGAAAAGCAGGCAGGTAAGGCAGATGAGATGAGATGATACGATATGCTACGAAATGGGGAAGGTAGGTCGGCTAGCCAACTCACTCACCATAATCAACAGCCCGAAAGCGCTGCAACGCCGTGCTCGACGCATTCATCACCACACTCCCACCCCTCGGGTTCTTCCTGATATAATGCACCGCCAGCGTCGCCGTGTTGATGGCGCCTTTCAGATTAACATCAATCACAACGCCCGTCGGCTCCAGCGGATCGCCTTTATCATCCAATTCAATCCCCCGGACATAGTCCGTGCGGTGCCCTATTCCCGCATTAGCGAAGACGTGGTCGACGCGCCCGTGAAGCTCGATGGCGTGCTTGAAGGCTCCGACCAAGCTAGCCCAGTCGACGATGTTGGCGGCGCGGAAGCTGAATTGCGATGAGCTTGAGGCTGAGGTTGAGGATGAGGATGAGGATGGTATTGCGCCTTCGGGCGGCGAGTTCAGGTCGGTGCCGATTACGTAGGCGCCGAGGGACAGGAGGAGTTGAACTGTGGTTAGCCCGATTCCCGAGGAACCACCTGTGCGGGGATCACGTATGTATGTGAGTTACCAGCAGGTGATGTTGTGAATGATATTCGGGATATCAAGGGGAATCATACCTGTGACGATGACGACGTTATCTTTCAAGCTAGATAGGGACTCTTCGTTGATGACGACTTCGGCCATGTTGTATCTATCTGAGCTATACCTTTGGTAATGAAGGAGTCCTCACCTAAGCACCTAGATAATCAAGATAGTCGAGAATTGAGCGCATATACTTCGATCGCCCTCATATATCACGTGTCAGATCAAGGAGGAGGAACTTTCGGCACAATCGATCCTCAACTCCCTGAGCATGCAGACAGGACAATAGTCGGCATTTTTATATCATGCGTGTGTGCTGGTTATAAGCCATGAGACAGACAGGTAACCGGGTACGTCAGTATGAGGAAAGATGTAACCCCGGAAAACATGGGGTTGCACTCCCATCATTAGTGTCGAATGCTCCGAGCGGTCTCGGATGCTTGATTTGCAACCCTGTCCGAGACCCTGGTCATACAGCAGCATGGGGGATGAATCCGTTCGCAGGTGTGCTCGTTCTAGGTAAGTACCTAGTAGCAGGAGAAGAGATAGATATCCCGTAAATGAGGTGACTGACTATACCAAGAGCTCTCTCACTGCTCGTTCGTCATCATCTTGGCTTCTGGCTAGCCGGGAAGAACCCCGCGTCGCCCAGTCGAATCCATGTAGTATGCTCGGAGAAACACAAGCGCACTCGACATCATCGTCTTTCGGCGTAACTAGGGAATCCTCGTCATCATCGGGTCTCTATCCGAGATGAACCAACTCCTTTGTTGGCAATCACAGTGGCACCAAGATGCTTTACAGCCAATATACGCAGCCAGAACACAGTAGCAGCACTCATACGACAACCACAATTCATTCAAAAGAGCGCATATAGCTCGCCAAGTTATTAGGATTTCATTAAGTCATGGCTCAGACTCGGCGGCTCCAAGTATCCAAAAGGGGTCTCGCTGACCGACTGTCCAACTATGCATACATCGTGTCTCATGAATGTCGGCTCGTCAGGGTAATAATATACTTCCGCGCTGGAAAAAGCTGAACTTTGATCCTGCTATAGCAGTTGAGAGGGAACCGCCCTGAATGAATCCAAAAAGTGCGTGGAAACCCAATTCAGCCAAACTCCTCGATTGGAAATCCAAGCGAATATCAGCGCAAGCCACCCACGGAACAAGAAACGACCAAAATTTCGAAGTGGCGGATTCTCTACATGACAAATAGCAGGTTGGTATCTGGTCAAATTCGTTAACAGGTCATCTCTCAAGCATCGTTGGGGGTGGGTCCATACTAAGTGGGTGACTACAAGACAGTTGAGGCTTTTGCGTATATCTGGTGGCAAGTTCGTCACGGATGCTGTTCAACAGCTGGACGTAGCTCTGCTGAGGCTTCTTCTTTAGGGCGGTGATGAAAGCCCAAGACATGGCGCCTGTGGCTTGAGATGCGATAGTGGCATCCGCCCTGGAATTTCTGTTAGCATAGCAACCTCAAGGGCCAGGATAGCGCTAAATGCAGTGAGAAGGGCAATATGCCGCAGAAATCCGCAGCGCCAACGTAACCCGTCGCCCTAGATACAAGATCGCGGCGTAAATGGCTGCGACCTTGCATCTAAGGCGTAAAAAAAACTATTTACATGTTCCCATAACTAGGATCAAACTTAATTTCTTCCATTCCTGGATCATAGGGCACGGTCCAGGGGGCCACCCCATATGCCGGAAATTCCAACAGCGGATGTGTAGTATCTGGTAAAGGCAAAGGGTAGGGGAATGTAGTAGAGGGGTATACGAACGAGGTTTGATCATCTTTACTTCCGGAAAGCATTATAACGTCCGCGGCCGACGTTTTGGTCGCCAAGGTTCGGTTATGGGCCTCTTCGCCACCGGATGCCTTTTTGAAGAAGCCCATGATGTTGTTGGCCACGCCACTAAGATCACCCTGGCTATACGAAGATATAACACTGAGTAAGCCTTGGCCAGCCTCCTTGGCCAGATTGGGCTCTTTGAGAACACCTTGAGTAGAGTAGATGTAAGGCAGATCCAATGCAGTGCCAGAGTGGCACGAGTCGAAGATCGCTGTGAGCCGGACGCCCGCCTGTAGTGGGCGGACCATAATTCTATGCATCTCGTCGTCGGTGATGTGGCCGACTTGGCGGAAATCTACTGGGTAGATAACTTCGTCATAGCCATCTTCCTCGTCACCGTCCAGGTCTTTGGTCTGACCACCGTGCCCTGAAAGTCCATCAGTCATGTTGTTACAACGGGGCAAACTTCTCTGGCATACCTGAGTAGTGAAAGAACAGCGAGTCGTTGGGCCTCGCATCCTTGACCAGCCAATGCATGGCTCGGAGGAGATTCTGCTTTGAAGGCTGACTCATGGGGTTCTGTTGGTCGTCGGTCAAGATGACCATGTCTTCTCGCTTGTAGCCAAAATGCTCGACGAGATAGCCCGACATATTCCGTACATCATTGATGCAGCCCCTTAGCTGTCCGCGCTGACCAAAATAGTTTATACCTACGAGGAGGGCTTTCCGCCGGCCACTGCAATTGCTGTACCGAAACGCATAGTTTTGGGGCGCGCCGTGACCGAAATGTTGTGGGCCGGCCGGGGGAGGTGGCGGTGCGGCGTAGTTGCCGTGGTTGTACGAATTCGCGTTCGCTGTGGGTGCTAAGGAAGCCTGTTAGTCATGGCCGCCCATATTCGATATCCAAGAAATGTTCCGTCTTACCTGGTTGGCCATACTGACTGGGAGCGTTGTAATACCCGCCAGGTTGCTGAGGCGGTGGTCCCTGTTCAATGTTAAAGCGATGCCTCTTGTTGGCAAACACAGCAAGACAGTGCGTACCTGGCTATAATACGGTTGCTGTGGGGGTTGGCCGTAGCCGTACTGCTGAGGAGCACCACTGTGAGGAGCACCGTTGTGAGGAGCACCGCTGTACCCTTGAGGCGGTCTGCAAATGGCGCATTAGCTAGGGACGGACCAAGGAGTGTAGTGAGCAGGTAGAGACAAGGGGACACGATGGACATGATAAGCAGAACTTACTGCTGGTAATAGTTCCCCTGCCCATGATACTGCTGTTGCGGCGGGGCGTATCCGCCGGGGTAGCCGCCGTTATACGACATGTCCACAACGAGGATTGAACGAGGTCGCTAGACAGGCGTAGATAGTTATGAGGTCGTCAATCGTTCTGTCCGGGCGACAGCTCCGGCGAAGAGCTCCAGCTGGTGGAGTAAGCTGAACTCGCAAGAGCGTCAAGGCGAGAGGGTGGCAAGAAGCGACGGCAAAGATGACAAGCTAGCTTCTTGTTGGTGGGATGTGTTGGGCGTGTCGGCGAGGAGGTAGATACCTAGGTAGGTGGTGATGATGAAAGATTCGATATCGTATGCAGGTATGCGCTGTGGATATAGCTCACGACAGCGGTGGGCTGGCTTGGTATGCCAGACTGGGAAAGGCTGCGGAGGAGGCGGTGATATATAACCGTCGTCGGTCTCTTGGTAGGGATAGGAGCTGCAGACGGGAGGGAGTGATGCGCAATGAGGTTGTCTAAGTATGCAGCACAGACGATGATCAGTGCTTGCAGGTGTGTGCTGCTGTGTGCATTGCGTCAAGGCGTGAAGGGTTGTTGAAGAGGCCCGGTGTTGACAAAGAAGAAAGATTCGAGAGGCTAGACCCACCGAATGCCAAGCCGTCAATGATGGCAGCAGCAGCAGCAGCTACCTACCTCCCAGGCGGGCCAGGGTACAGAAGAAAAGACTCGACAGGTACTTGCAGTAGCGCCGTGGTTGTGAGCGGCTTGGCGTACCTGTCTTTGTCGAGCGGGCTAAGCCAAGGGAGGGGGGGAGAGGGGCACAGGGGATCGCCGTGGTGCCAGTGTAAGCGCCGGCTTGCTAACCGGAGCTCAGATCTTGAAGCGATACAGTATTCTCTCAAAGCTTCTGAACTCGCTCCCCACCTCGCCCACGACGGCAAACGCTGACCGTGCACATAAACAAACCCAAGGTGTGATCCTTGACCAACACAGCCCTTGCTTGCGAGCAGTGATTGTCAATCTTTATTTAGGTGCAGCTGAGGTGGTACAATATGCTTTTCTCTGGGCTACTCCGCAATCTAGCCTGGAGGTTCTGCAATGCAAGGGGACGGAGAAATTGCTACAAGTGAGCAACGGTGTTGAGGCTGTGGACGTAGTGTGCTAGGAGGCGCCGAAGATGCAGGACAGAGTATGACCTCAAGACGTGTCGCCAGAGGAGGAGAGTCGGAGTTGTTGCTGGTAGCGGCACGCCGTAGGGCTCGAAAAAGCGGGGACATGAACAGCGGGGACTACCGCGGACACAGTACTAATTGACGGGCGTTGGTCATACTATCCCCACAACACTACTAGGTACTAACCTCAGCTATTCAGGCCTCGGAATGCGGCAATCGCAAGCTCGCGTAGCTATTTTCCATCTACATGGAGTACAACGAGCCTAATACGCGGAATGTATTCGCCTGCAATCGTATCGCCGCACATCACTCGAGATGGCTTGGGCTTGTGTATGTTGAACAGACTTCTACTGTACCTACCGACCTACCTAGGTACTTCCACACCCACCCGTATACCCGTATTAACCCATCTCAGGGAGACATAGATCCTCATCAGATCACCCAGAGTGCCAGATCCAACTTTCGAAGTCCAGCAAACTTGGGAGAAAACGCAAATAACTAGCTTAGAAACCACGGCAACCACAAGGCAATCTTCCGTCGCATATCTTGCAATTAGCGAACAGCCAACAGAATCACCGTTCGACCCATGTTGATGGTTCACCCCTAACCTTGTAGGGCTGGAGCTGGGGTCCAGGGTGCGCAGGGACAGGGAAATTCCTGTCAGAGCTTCTTGTGTGGTTCCCAGCAGAGTTTCCTGCTCTGATCATGAAAATCATGGGGTTGTGTGTGTGTGCTGAGCAATTGCTGATCAATTGTTGTTGTCGGTGCTATCGTCCACAGCCCGACCGCATGTACAGCTCTACCCAGCATCACGATGGTGATTAATTTTAGATATCGCCATGCAGTCTGGAAGAGGTGACTAGTATGATATCATCGCCTCGGCCGCAACACACGTGTCGCCGTTGTCCGTCCCTGCATCGGACGGCGCCTGGACGATGCGGCCACGGAGATGCTGTAGCCGCGGCCGGCAAGCCCGTGGCAGTACAACACCAAAGACGCACACGCTCACACTACTGTGCTCCAAAACCGCGATGCAGCAAACGTTGCCGACCTACCGGGACCCTTCATTCATGTTTGTGTGCAGTCGAACACGTTTTTGTCGGGTCTCGCTCCGTTTCGGGCTGGCGATACCACCCCCAGAATAATGAAAGACCTCATACGTAGACACAGCAAGCGACGACCCACGTCTCATCCCGTCACGCCCGTCTTCTCGCTGGACAAATAGAATGCGCGTAATAATTTCCCATCTGCAGCCTGGCTGAATGAGGTAATCGACCGGGGTTTCCGTGTGCAATGGCTCACCTGAAAAGAGCCTCTTCGCCCAATCATGATGGTGTCCTCGAGCCAGCCCACAGCTGTTGCAACCCAAATAGCATTAGAGGCATGCGGGAAGCTTGCATTGCTGGATTTTTTTTTTGCTGTCTGCATTGGCTGTCGACATGACCACCACTGCAACCAACCCCCATCGAATCGCGGCACGCTAGGTACTTACGCAGGCAATTGGAATCGTTAGCCACCTCCCTCTAACACGGGAGCCACACCTCGAGCCACGCCTATGGGCTTGGGGCTTTCACAGGCCACACATAAGATCAAGGCGACATGAAGCTTTCCGATATGAAGCACTTTGTGGACATAATGCAGAAAAATGTAGAGTAGAGGACCGAGTGTGAATCGAACATACATCCCGCGGACCTGCAAGCCGTCGCTCTACCAAGCTATTAGTCCTTCCTCGCTTGTTCCAAAGCGAGGCCCCCACCATTAAAGCTATGTGGGGCTCTGGGAGAGGAAGCACTCTGAGGTAATAAAATAACCGGACCTCGGGATGTAACCGGAGGTAAGACATGATACCTCTAAAACAACGAACTATCAAATAACCAAAAAGAAATATGGGAGACTTAGGATCGAATGGGAATTGAACCCATGACCGACCGGACTGCAGCCGATTGCTCTACCACTGAGCTACCAATCCCTTGGGTTCTTGTAGTAGTCGTCGTTATGATTTTGGACAAAAGAGCATATCAATGTGTTGGTTAACAACGCAGGACAGGTTTTTTACTGTCCTATAACTCATGGCAGTTGACTAGCTTGTACGACAATGTTAATAGGAACCTAGGCAGCCTGTCCAGCTTTCTGATCGAGGCCACTTGGAGTTAGTTGAGCTTAATTCAGCAGAGCTTTCCTCCAGGGCTGGCTACCTCCCGATCCTTGATGGACTTGGTGTGTTCAGACAAGTCTACTTGAGCACTCATTCTGAACCTCCCACTCAATTGTGTCAACACGCATATACTAGTTCGTGGCAGTGACATAGCAATCTATGTAGATGCAAAGGCAGCTCCGAGAATTAGCTAAAGTGAAACTTAGGTAAGTTAGTTGTTACCGTCTTAGCAAGTTGTTGCATTAGAAAAATCTGAGAGTAAAGCGGTCAACTGAATTGTCGCTTGTTGTTGTTTTAGCGGGCGACAGGGATGACAAGGTGGATCTTCAACATTCTTTCTTACCGATCGGGGACAGAAATCTGTACTGAGGCAACCTATGTATTACTCACAGTTCACCTTGCAGCTATTTGTCGATGTCCATCTTTCTCATGTATGTAAATGCCATAGCGAAATGACATAGTGATCTGACTTAGTAAACAATCAATTCCCATACCAGTCGGTCTCTCGGACTTTCGGAATATAGTGAAGCGACTATTCCCTATTGTGACATTTCCCCATTTAGGACCTGCGTCTTCCAGATATTATCAGATTCGGTTTCCCCGTCCGTGAGCAACAACACAGGCGCCACACCCGTAGTGTCCCAACCATCTGGGAGTCCGGGTCCCGAGCCGAGAAGGACCACGCATAGTACATGACTTTACTTGCCATACTTACACTGCAGCATAGTAGTAGGTATAGTACCCGCGGACCTAGGTATATGATTACCGTGGCATGGCATGGCCGCCGCTGACTTGCATTAATGACACTACACCACACCACACTACCTCATTGTGTGTGGTGTGTGTCACACTCAGAACATTCGCTTGGGGAGGACAGCTAGAACTCTGTGGCGCTGTTCTCCGAGACCCATTTGAGAAAGACCAGGTGAAAAAAATTCGATGCATCTGCAGTCGCAACCGGGTCAAAGGCAACTGCATTGCATATTATCGTCACATCCGACCTACCTCGCTAATTACCTCGATAGTAGTAAACGAACGACATCTACAGATGCTGCATATTCAGGGCTGCTCGACTCGTCAGATGAGGCGATGGCCTGAGGTAAAGCCAGTTGACTGTCCAGTGATGACTCATGTCGTGCGCAATGCTACGTGCCACAACATCAACGCTTCAAATTTTTTTTTCAGACCTCGGAATGTTTGAGTTCCGCACGGAAACACATCTTCTGTATAGTGCTTCCGCGCTCGTAGCAAATCATACAGCTCATGCATGTACCTACCTATTCAACTTACTCTGTCCTGATGACCAATATCGAAACTCACCTTAACCAAGGAAGAGGCAAAAAACGCTTCACCGTCATTTTCCACAAAACAGTGTGTACCACACCACGAAGATCAGGTACCGTACCTTACCAACCTCTTGGAACCCCGCGCTTGCCTCCTTACCTTAGCTCCTTAAGTACCTAGCTCCCGAGACATGTCTTAGATCCCTAGTGAGACACATTCGTATTGGGGTTCAGATCAGGGTAACGTATACACTGATGTCTCAAACAACCTAATCCAGCGATAAACAAATGAGGTCATATGTACAACGGACTTTTCCAGCCACTTCTATGCTTCGTAAGCTGTCTTGACCACTTGTCCGTTCCGTGCTTGACATGAAATACCGAAGAGTGGCTGAGTGGGCATAGATGAGATCGATTGTATGTAGTAAAACGCTAGATTTTGAACGTGACGGGGTTTCTACGGCATGATGCGAAATTCCTCCATGAGGGGAAAAGTATCGCAAAGCAAAACCCAATTAAACAAAATCTTCGTAATCAACCCAATACCTAAGCTATGCGAAAAGCATCTATCAATACGGCCTAGACCTAGTCCAATAAGTTAGTACCCTAGGTAGGCTGATAGTTAGTCAGTCAGTCTGTTCAAGAACTGAATAAGCAACGCCCTCCCCTTCCTTAATATTATTCTGCTTTCCTCCCCTCTTCTCCCCTCTTATTTCCTCTTCTCTAATCCCCATTCCTTTCCCCTTCCTTCAGAAGATTTCCCTATATCCCTTTAGCATTACGCACTTCCAATACCTATTGTATATGTTGTATGCCACCCCTTCCATCGCTACTCCTTACTCCTCAGCACTCGAACCCTCACTCCAATTCTCACTCGAATTGGACTTGGTATTAGGATTCACATTCGTCTCCCGCATCGTCCAAGCCATCATGCCCCAAAGCAGCCGCATGGCCTCAAGCCGCTGCTCCGGTATGAACATGTCGAACCACTGGCTACGCCAGATCTCGAGCTTTTCCCAGCTGCGGCCGCCCGCAGCCGGTTCTTCATGACCGGAGAGGACCTTCAGCAGCTGGTCCGGCACGCGCACGCGCATGAGGCAGATGTGGTGGTACAGGCTGCTAACAACGAAGACGTCGTCGAATTTGCCGTTAGGCACCTTCCCGATCTGCATGTATCGCGTCTTGGGGTCGTAGTTCGACGACGGCGGTTTGATCATGCGGTAGCGGTCATACACGGTGAGTGTCTTGCGCGGCCGCTTGTTGAGAGGTGCGCCACGGTTCAGAGGGAATCCGCGCACGGGTATTCCAGGTGGGTATGTAATAGAAGAAGAGGACGAGCGATGACCGGGTAACGGGCCGCCGCTTAAGCGTTCAGCGGAGGACGGTATGCCATTTGGTAAATCACAATCCTCCGAGGAGTTCGCCGCATTTTGCGCATCCTTGTCGCCGGCAACGAGGTCGCCTTCGAGTTCTCGGCCGATGGGTCCTCCTTCGCCACCTCCCCAACGTTTCTTGTTACACCACCATGAAAGGTGTTCACAGGCCAAACTGTTATCAGCCTCACGAGCCCGGATCTGGGCCGTCGCCAAGGCAGCGACGAGCTCGCGCCCAAAGTCGATGTGCGCCTCTAGAGGTTTAGTGAAGCCTGTTGCGTGGCGGACGGAAATGGCGGCTATGGGACCCTCGACAATGCCCGCCCGCGCGGCCTCTCGGGTGGTTGGTGTTCTGCATAGGAACCCACAACCTGAGGGGAAATGGGATTTCCGCGGCATATATTTCCCGCGTAAAACTGGCGCCGAGTGCGGCGAGGGGTCCGGTTCGCGGAGGTACAACCGCGGCTCAACTTTCGGTGGTGACAAATTGCAGCCGAAGTCGTAGGAGACGAGCTTCACAAAAGCCGAGACCATGTTGTGGCGAAGCTCAGGTGGCATCAACAAGGTCGGGTGCTTTCGATATGTCGTCCGTTGTGGTGTGCTTGTTGCGTGTGATTCCTGGTCCGTGTCTTCATCCTGCAATGGTGGTAACGACGTGTCATCCCAGTAGGTAGCCATGAACTCGAGTCGTCTGAAGAACTCGTAGCAATGTCCTAAGCGAACGGGGGGCTTTCCAGGTTCTGGTTTGAAGCGGCACACGGTCCGGAAGGCGGCTTGATTAGCAGTGGAAAGCTCCTCGCGTCTCTCGGTATAAACGCGAGCTTCGGGAGATAACCGCCCATTGGACAAAGGCTTTCTAAAATCAGGATCTCTGCGTCTCGCTTCGTCTATGTCGATGCCATCCCACCCAGAGGCCGATGGCAGGCACCATGGCTCTGGGATGACTTGTTCGGCTGGCGCGTCTACATGCACATGGACTCCAACAGCAGCAAAGTAAGACTCGTTGAGCTGGGTTGGTCGATAGAGCTTCTGTAGGTAACGCACAAGCGAAGGATGTTCCCGGGAATCAGAAGAGCCGGTAAATTGGGGATTGCACTGTGGCAGATTCACAGGCGTTGGTGGCGGTACATTTTTGGGTGGCGGGCCCGGAGATGGCGGTTGGACTGGAAAACGGTTATGATTCTGCTTGGCAATGTCTCATGAAGGCAAGTCCTAGGTATATAGCAACGTATCTTTGCATTGTGTGCGAGATATTTAGTTCGAACATTGACTGTAATATCGGTGCCACTAGGTAGTTGCCACTCGGCCATCATGAACCCATGAAGAGACAAAAGATATGAAAGACAGCCGCGCCCAGGGCCGAGAAAATAGGTTCAGGGTGTAGGTGGGACATGGTGTGATGAACAACAACCACATGAGGTGAGCCGTTTTGGAGGGTATGTTGTCAGATCACGTAAGGGTGGGATAGTGTGTATTTGGTCTGCAAACCAACAGTATGCTTCTAGAACTACTGTATCAGATACAGATAATCTTCCTGTTGCCATGGCCGCTTATCTCTGTATCTGTGGGCCAAGACCAACAACACATGAAATTGTGGCACGTTTCGGGAATTAACTAGCACCGGGAAATGATAACATGCGGAACACGATAGACCAAGCAAACAGCTTACCTAAACCTGCAAAGGCGCCAAACATGTCGGCGGGGATGGCGGTTCTGAGGCCGGTGGTGATGAATCTGATGATATGACGTCGTCTGCTTCTGGATTGTCTTGATCAACGCTGCGCCGACTTGTTGATGATCGGACAATCTGGGTGTTATCCCGGACCCGTCTAGAAACGGCGTCCGGGTCTTAGATTCAGGGGCCACCGAGATGGAGGGGCCGCGATCTGGGGTGATAGACGGAGTAGCTAGATGACAGACCGGTGCAGGGCTAATGGGGTTAAGAAAATCGCGTACGGGCAGTAGTGGACGAACCGAATGGTCTTGATGAGCAACTCAAAGAGCGACGTGTATCCTAAACAGGCAGAGAGAAGGATGCCGTGATGATATGTGGATTTGAAGTCCTGAGAGCTGTGAATAGTGATAAGGTGGGATTCAGGAACATGGGGTTAGGAAACGGGGCTATTCGATCGGGGATCGGAAATCGGTGCAATTGGCAATCTGTGAGGTCCACGGGTAACGGCCACTGGGCTCCTTCCCCTGAAAGGTACCTACCTAGGTACTTAGGTAGGCAATATGTCGTCTGCCCAGGCGCCTACAGGTGATCTAATTAGGAGATTGGCCCTGCAGGCACAGGGTGGCAGGCCCTACCTAACCCAAAACTGTGGCCTGCTGCAACGACCCGCCACTGCCCTCCAGCTTGCAACCCGACGAATACAGTGCACTGCATCAGCACCTGTTAGCAATTACTACCTTCAACCCTCAGACTTCGATAAGTACCAGAGAAAGGGGCGTGATGTAGCTGAATTTTGGCTGGTATATGGGACGTATTTTGAGAATGGCAAGTATTCCCAACCTTGACTTATCGAAAAGATGGCCAACTGTTCCTTTACTCAGGCAGGGATATTACGAGGTGGAAGTTTATTGTATTGATTTTCCAGCCCCTACAACCACAATAGGTCATATACCTTGTTTGTGGTGATAACCAGCCGCGCATCACTTATGTTAGCAGCCGAGCTTGACTCTGCCCCTACATGTAAAGACGCAATGACCTAGACAACACGATGTTGGCAAACGGTACACACACACCAATCGATATTGGACTTGTAATTGGGCTTCTAATAAAACAAAGTTCAATGCCGCGCAAGCAACCACGCAATCGACGCCGTCAGTTCGTGCTGGCACGCGTCACCGAAAGAAAGGCTAGGCTACACTGAAGCCGCGAAATATTCCACGATCTAGCCACTTTTCCCACTATGTTTTGCACCTACTAGTAGATAAAACGCCAGTACCTTAGGTAGTCAGCGAAGCAAAAATGAAAATACGAATACATTATTCGAGAAAGGAATACGAGTAGTATACGTGTAAGCACCTTGGATGTCGGCTAGATATGGTGGGGCTCAAGATTACCTATTGTGAAGTGCGGTTGATTTGCGGCGTGAGGACAAGACAAGCTTAAAAACCACCTGCATATGAATGATCCTTTGCAGATTCCCAGCCAGGGTAGGGAAAGGTTGTTTCCAAAGGGCAATTGGGGCCCTGGTTTTCCACTGTAGTAGCACCAATACCTAGAATTTGTAGTAATTATCCCATATGATAGCAACCGCCTTTCTCAAATGCGACGCTTCGCGACAATACCCTACACGGAGTAGGATGCTTATAGTAGGTATAACAACAGCCCACTTGGAACACTCCAGGGGTCTTGTCGCATCATCAACCGGGGGAACCTTAGGACCAAGCCCAAAAGAGGAATCTGCTGCTAGGCGAGCTAGGTTTGTCGGTAGGTATGCTGTAGGAGGGAAGGATGCCAAACATTGAGGTAGGTCCCTTGATGGATGTTTCGTTTTGGTTTCTACACCTGCATACATGCCCACATAGATCGGATTATCCTTCGGTACAAATGTACAAAAGAAGGAAACGACAACGACTCGGGAGGCTTGCTATAAACAAGTCTTGCTGTCAAAGGGATGTTTGAATTGAGCATATCAGCATATCAGCAAGATGAATGATCACAAAGAAAGATTCTCAGTCAGTCAGTCAGTCAATTAGTCAGAATCAAATCTTATCTCACAGACCGCAGCACACCAACCGGTAGTCGCCCTGTCCGAATGCGAATCCGGTTTCTAGATACCATAAGCTTGTTAAAACATATCAACCAACCATCGATCCATCTCTCATATGGCACGGCATGGCATGGCCATGTGTTTGACGATGGGGGAGGGGGGCGATGGTTCTAGACGGGGTATTATCTGGCGTTTCGTTTCCAAGACATTCTCGACGTACCACGTCCGACCATATCATCAGGGTAAGGTATATTACGAAAGTCATATGTACGTGCATGCCGGTGTGTACTATGCAAGGCGTAAGTGTAAGTGTACGCAGGTCTGCGTAGGTGGGCGAGGTGTGGGTGCCAGGCGAGCCAGGTGTAGTGTAAGCTTCCTTCAACACCACCAACCAGAACGGCTTGGGGCTGTTCTTATTTCGTTTGATATCCCGGTGGATCAAATCGCATCAAACAACTCGAATCTCGAATCATTCGGGAGTCGCCGGCAGCGGATCCTTCTTTGACCTTTTCTTCGCCTTTATCGGTCGGGACCTCCCCACATCCGATAGATACCCCCCATTTTCAATATATCCAAGATTCGTTTCGAAGTGAAGTGTGTTTGCAAAGACCTCGCTACGTTACCGGTGCACTTACCTTAGTAGCTCCCTCAGTAACTAGACTACCTATGCAGTGATCGTATGGCTCTCTGCTGCCAGTGGCTTCGCCGAAACAACTTACATCACGCGTGCAACACAAATAAACAAGGTCTATTCGCAAATCTTTTTTCAAATCGGTGCTACCAACCATGCATGTTCTCTGCATGGTACGCTCGCTCGCTCCCTTCAACAAATCGTCATAGGTAGGTAAGCAAGGAGCTTCAAATGCCAGGGCAGATCATACTCTCACTCTGATATCTACGTACTTAAAACTTACATATAAGCGATACATACCGCAGTGCATCTGCAGCGCACGCCCTACATCGTTTCCCGTCGCGAAACAGCCAAGTTTGTCATTGTCACGGCCGTCTTCCCTTCTCGATGACGTTCGAAACAGTTTTTGAATCGTTCGCCCATGGCGAGCATGGCAGCGAGGCTCGGTTAGGTTTTGATTACGGTCCTGTATCATCATCATCCGTTGTGCAAGTGCAAGCCCAGGTGCATTGCATCGCGTCGTCGTCTTGCGTGAGTGTAAAAGACTATTTCTCTTGGCCTCGTGGCTTAGAAAGCGTAGTTCGCAGTCTAGATCAGCATTCTCAAGCGAAGCGAGAGATCATGTGTGCAAAAGAGTCCCTACGTGCAGAACTGGTGAAATGCTTAGCAGCTTGGGCAGGACTGGACTGCGTCCATCCGTGGCACATGTACACGCACGAGAATATGCATCATTGCATCTGATAGATTGGGCGCGTCACGACGTGTTGCCAGGTTTCGGCACTAGCCTGCTTCCAGAAGCCAGCGACAAACACAAATGTCTCGGTAAGCAACGCCAGAGACTCGGGAGGTAACGTGTGCCGTGATCGTGATGTCTGCTGGATGCAGGTAACTAACTCGGTATGAATATTGAGAATTACCTCAGAGTCTCAGACCCAATCGTGCATTGCTGGCCTTGCCTGTGGCTATAAATAAGCCCATTATAGGCAGATTACAGTTGTACGGTTTAGGTGCAACAACTGACGACTGACGGAGATGGTGCATCAGATTTGTTACAGGACAGGGGGTTCCGCCTCTTACCGCGGCCGTGCCCGGCCCGCCAAGGACCTCCTGGATCCACGCCTTTCAACAACGTGCTTGAACTCCCGAGACCGTGGCCAGCCAATGCCGTGCCTGCATTCGGTTTGTCAAACAGGGTGCGCCCAGCACGAGCCTGGGCAACGCATCCCCAAATGCTGCTTCTCAGTATCTAGCCCCCTAGTATCTGCTGGCGTGATACCTCGTACGGATGCTGGTGCTCGCGGGGAATGTAGCTAGCTCGCAAGGAGTAAGCCTTCAAAGTAGCAAGGTAGCAAGGTAGTGCAGTCGAGGTACACGAGCTTTGCCTGGATTTCATGTGTTGGTGTTGCGGATGCCGTCGTCCTTGTCCATCCATCCCTTGCTTGCCACGCTGTTTGGCTGGGCGAACTGGAACCGACTGGGCTGGTACTCCCGTCCGTGTGTGTATTGCTTGTGTTGCTTAGCATCCTATCCCGCTACCGTAGATCTTTTCTCCCTTTCTGCTGCTCCTCCTCTCGCCACCTTCGAGATACAATTCTCTCCGAGCCCCAAAACCTCATCTCAGCCTGTAGAGAGAGGGATCGCATTTAGCCGTGATCCGCCTTTCCAGTGTGTCACTGTCCCGACACAGGGGAACACCAGCCCAGCAGAGTGTTCCTTCGAATATCCCTTACACACTCTCTGTCATACTGGATCTCTGCTTCATGCTCATGCTCCTCTCATGACTGTGAGCGCGGCCGGACCGGCCTTTCGATTCTACTACTGTGTTATTCATCTAGTTTCATTTCGTTTCTCGCAATCGAGGCTTCGTCTTCACCGACGAAATATAGGTCCTCTCTTTTCGCTTTCGGCGACTGGAATCGCTCGCACACATTTGCTAGACAATGTCGACATTCATAACAACAATAGACGGGAGGAAATGCACAGCAAGACCGAAAGCTAAGGGAATCGGCGGCGGGCAAGCGGCTACAACAGCCGTCGAACCACCGTCACCGCCGGCAACTACGTCGATATCAAACGACGAGCACCCGACAACGACGACGCTTGAGACATCTTCAACGCCTGATCCTCCTCCCGCAGCGCCGCCTGTAATACCGCCCGTAGAATCTACCACTACCGCCGTGCCCGATGCTGGCGGCGTCGGCAACATCAATGCCCCGGTCTTGGAGACAACCACCAGTGCTGAGGCTCAGGAGACTTTGACTACTAGTACGACAAGTTTTACATCGTCATCTTCATCTCAGAGTGAAATCCCAACTTCTACTTCAGAGAAAGTTGCTCCAGAAACACCATCCCCTGAAACACCCCCAACAACTTCTGCTCTCAATGCAGAAAACCCCATCGAGAGTGAGAGTCTTGTTGCATCATCTTCTGACTCTCCCAAACTCGACACATCCATTTCAGCTTCACAGACTGCAGCTCTAGACTTGGGCTCAGCAACCCCAACTGACGACCTTTTAGCGCCCACGCCAACGTTTGATGCGGGCTTGGGTGCACCTAGCGATACGTTAGCTACATTAACAGCGACTACCACAACAACGGGGGCAGAACAGATCGAGTCTGGAGACGCCGGGTCAGGCCTGACAAATGGCGCCCAGAACAATGTGTCCAACAATGCGATCAGCACACAGACTACGGTAGCCGTTGCTGGCGGCGTGATAGGAGGTCTAGCCTTGCTCTCCATAATCGCCTTTTTGTTTTGGTTCTGGAGGAAGCGGCAGATGAAGAAGCGACGCAGCACTCTACTAACTCCCTTGGAAAGTGGCGGCCGTGGCGGCAGCGGCGGGCGCAGTGGGGAGAAGAGCCCGACCTATGTCATCAGCCGGGACTCGTTAGGACCAACTTCTTTCCCGGACAAGGTTAAAGCCACGGTGGGCTACAGCTACCACAGAATACGGGGGCGTGTCAACAGTATAGTGACACGCGGTTCCGTTCCCAGTGTTGACCTGAACCGTGGGAACTCGCAATATGGCCTACCCGATCCGGCAACAAGCCGCGCATCACGGGGAGCGGCCACAGGGACTGGCGACGCCACGACAATCAAGGATCGGATATCAGGCTGGTGGACACGACTAACTGGCGATCGCTGGAAACCAAATTACGGCCTCGAGGGAGGGAAATCCAACAATGAGAAGTTTGGTGGCGCGCAGTCAAGGAACCAAGGGGGTCAGCCCGACTTCCGTACCCTTCTCGCCATGGACGATGAACAGCAGCGAGGCGCTTTTAGGGATCCCGCAAGGAGCAGTGGCAACCCGAGACGCTCTCAATCCCTGGGTAACGGCCACTTCTTGGGAGGCCTGAGACTGAACTTCGATGGCGAGGATCCTTTCTCCGACGTGAACGCCATGAGCCATGACTCGGCTAAGGTCAAACCGCTCACCGTTGGGGCAACGAACGCAGCTCAGGACCCCTTCTCTGATAGCAACGCTGTTTCGAAACCAGCGGACTACGTACAAAATGTCCGCCGCTCCCGAAACCGCAGCTTGGGCGCAGTAAGCGCCGTTAGTTCGCTCAGCAGCAGGTACAGCGGCCGCGTGCCCAGCATGTACCGTGTATCCCGTGTGAGTGTCGATACGACCGATACTCGACACAACAAGTACCGCTCGGATCCGTTCGATCTCGACACGCCCGAGCTGTACGTACAATCACCGGAGCCCGTGCCTGGCTCCAGCCCACCACGACCGGCGGGCCCGCTACCAGACATGCCGCGACCGACGCATTCGCGCAACGGTAGTCGTGCGTCGGTCTCGAATTACTCGAGCGGTGTCAGCAGCAGCATGATGGGTGACTGGAGTGATCCAGGGCCCGATGTCGGACCCGCCGCCGAACGCTGGAATACGCCGAGTCCTGATGGCGCGTTGGGACGGATGGGGTCTGAAAGAGGAAAGCAACCGAGCGTTGGGAAAGCGGTATAATAGTCTACCATCCCATCACAAGCTGGCTTGCATAGACAAATCTGAAGTGGTTGTTAGCTGTTAACAGCACTTAGTCTTTGATCGTGCTTTATTTTATTCGTTTCTGATTTCTCACGGAGGGGATCCACCGAGCTCGGCGCTTCGCGGGGAGGGAGGCTTACTGTCATTTATCGCTCTGTATTGTTCGCCTGCTTTTACTTTTCACCTGGGTATCGGGGATGGGGCCAGGGGAAAAGGGAAGGGATGACATAATGTTTGTCCACGACACTCGTTTTATGATACCACGAAAGAGACCCCGACATACACACACAACTAGTCGGAACACGGTGGCAAGATGCCTGATTTATCAGTACACACGTACGCACAAATTTGACTTGAAACGGCCGAGGAGGGGATGGGCGAAGTGGTATAATTTCAGGTTTCGAAGGAGGTCGGAAAGAAAAAGGAGACGTTAGCGGGCAGCGCCATATCAGTTCCCCATATCCACACTCTCTACTTAACTATTAAACCTAAATAAGGCGCCGAAAGACGGGCAGGCATTGGCTGGCAGCATTGGAATTATAAGTAGTTAGCATCGTTGGAGTTCACTTAGCGGGGATCCCTATCAACTGATCGTTGGGGGAAGCAGGCGGAAACAGAAGAGGCCGCAGACGACCACATTCGTTTGGGGAAGGGGAGCCGAGCGAGGTCAATAGTAAAACAAGAAAGAAGAAAGACAGACACAAATCGTAATTGATGTCACTTGATAGACAATTTGCTCTCTTCAGTCTACAGTGTTGTCTTATGATATATGGGTTTTGCCACAAAACAGGTGATATCAGAGCTGGAAACTAGGCCGTGCTTCTTGTCGAGCGAGGTTTTCAAGTTGTAAATGAGAGATGGAGATCCTCGGAAATGCTAACCATGGAAGATAGCAAATCGCTTTACAGAAATTGTATTGGATTAATTGTTTCTGAATCGCCATAATGATGGGATCCATGATGTAAAGGTGAAGGAAGGAGACTGAGCTGGCAGTAGCTCGAGCTGAGGGTTCTGCCTGGCATTCCTGCCTGGCACCTGCATTGTCTATCCGCATCTATCGTCCCTGCCTTATGTTCCACGGAAGTCACAACGCAACTCGTGACGGGACACGAAACAAGATGCCTTCGTAGGTATCTGTTACCTATATCCTGTATGCACCTACCGAATTCCCTGAGAAAATTACATCTATAAGCAAACCACACAATGTATGTAGCACTTGTGTTCAAATAGGTTGGTTACCTGAATAGAAACCTGAAAATAGCATCATCCTTCTATTTGACTCATATCTGTCAATCGTTACATGTAACACAACATGTTTCCCTCTCACAAAGTCATCAGCTTGTAAAACGTCGGCAAAGCTGTAGGCCTTAGCCAGCCAGTGGAAGCTCCCCTCCCCAGCCCTACCTATCAACCACGCACCTGCCCTTCACATGCTGTCATACCTGCCGAAAAGGCCCCTCCCACCATCAACTCACCCTCACCATTCCATTGGCCAAAGCTATCCCAAAAGCCAAGCCACCCCTCCCCTCCCAGCGCGAACATTCGCGTCTTAGCGCCCTGCTTTACGCGCTCGCGACACGACTTGGGCGCGTAAAAAGGTCCCTTTCTACCTAGGTAGGTCCGAAAAAAAAGAGGAGGCGCGTAGAGTGCTCGCTGATTCAGGGAAATCACCACCACACATCATGCAGTCAAGTACCAATTGAGCGGCAATCAATGCACCGCATGGAGGCAGCCATCGTACAACACAGCATTCCACAGATTCCAGTGTCAGACACTAACAATTGGTTGACTAATTGCTTCTGTCGCATTTGTTCGTTTTGTCCTACATACGCCGCATGGGTAGATATACAGGTATACAGAAGTGAGGTAGCTATCTCCCCAAAAACAGTACCCGATATCCATGCCAATAGAGTGAGATACACATTGCTCTCACGATGGTACTATGTACTAAGTAGTTTCCCTTGCCCTTTTCTCGGTTCCTGTCCGCACTTGATACAAAAGGAGAGTAAAAGACATTACATACGTGGTGTAGACGATCCTGTTCATCATCAAGCGGACAAGTTATGGAATTGTGACTCCAAGTGGGATTGACCAACTGAGTTGGTCAGCGGTAATGAGGCCAAAAATATCTAGTGGGAAAGGATGGAAAGTGACAACGCCATGCCCAAAACCGTGATCCATAAACTCCGTAACCACTCCTGTTACGTACTTCCTGCCAGTGGCGCCTCAATCATCGTCAATCGTCTTGATTCGGACAGTGTCACCTTGCTGGGTGATCCGTATCAGACCGAAGATGTTAAAAAAAAAAAAAAGGTGGGTGAGCAGCAGTAAAGTGGTGCAGCATCATGCTACTAAAAGAAAATGCCTCGCCTGGGCCAATATGTGCAGAATAAGGCAACAGATTGCAGGAGTGTGATATACACGCTGCGTATGCTCCCGAGGAGTCTAGTGTCACATCATTAAAGTACCAAATCAATCACCATAGCCTGAGCATGGGTTATAATGCAGGTGGTTCCTCAAATGTGAGCCTCCGGCGAGCTGCACTACCCAGGGGGGTCTTTGATGTTGGTGTCTTGACCTGGGGGTAGACTATGGGTGTTTTCCACTGCTTCTGTGCAGGGCTGGGGGTGATATTGACGAAGTCGGCGAAGTCGAAGGGCTGTCCCGGTGTGGTAGGGAAAAGGTTACCTCCACCTGGTGTGGTCATCATCGACGACGGCAATGCCATGTCTTTCCGCGGCGGTGGCGTGGATGGGGGCTCCATCAAGCCCATCTTGGAGTTGGACATGGCTGGGGAGGGCGACGTGGCCAGATACATAAGCAGATCCGCCCCCTCTTCCGGTTTGCCATTGGGCACACCTCGTGCATCTTTACCTCGGCGAGCGTTTAGATTGCGGCTGCGCATGGGCGGAGTACGGGGAGGCGACGAGTGAGCAGCCTGGAAGGAGTGAATAGGCAACATGTCATCTTCATCGTCTGCAGGGGCGGCAAAGTTGGTCAAGTTCAGGTCGACTGACGGCCGGCGGGTGCCTTGGAAGAAAGAAACATCGGGGCCGTTGGAGGTGGTGAAATGCTGCCTGCGTGGCTTGATGGGAGACGACTGAATGAGTTGGTGTTGTTGCTGCTGTTTCCTCCGCGAGTGGTTGTTCGAGTGTTGGATAGACTTGTGAAGAGTAGGGGATGTTCGGAAACGCTTGGTAGGACTCGACATGGTCATGTCATTGTCAAAGGAGGCGGTATATGTGCGCTTGCGGTGTCCGGAGCTGGCGCTGCTCGAGGGGACTGAGTCGGAAAACAGGGGGGCTTTGAGCGGCGAGCTCATCAGGGCCCTCGAGGGATACGGCAGCTCGGATGTGCTGGAGGAGGAGTCGGACAGGACATCGCCATCGCAAATACGGCGGCGGCGCTCCTCCTCGACCTTGGGCTCGATGGTATCGAGTGTGAGATCCTCCCAGCCATGTTTCGTCTTGAACTGTGCCAATGCCAGGCGACCTTGGAGTCTACGTGCAATCTAGAGCAGAGACAAAGGTGATTTAGCCCAAGGTCATGACTTCATCGCCAGTCCAGATATTGTGGGTGAAAGGGGTCTTAGTCTTACCTTGCTCACTTCCACCCGCTTGAGCACTTTATCGGCAACAGCGTCTGGATGCTTTTTCAAGGGCGACGACATGGTTGTTTGTACAAGCAGAATTGCACCAGTATATACGTTGTTGCTGCTAGTGGCGATATCTGGAGTAGTAGTCGGAAACAATTTACAATAAGAAAGAAGAGTGGTGAGGTCAGTGCAGGCCGAATGGATCAGTCTGCTGGTGGTAGGGCGGTTGTTGGTGTGAAGGAAGGGGACGAATGGAATCGTTGGCTCGCGAACCGCCAGTGGTCGAGGTGCAGGAACAGGGCAGAGACTGCTTAACAAGGCTCCGGGTGCATGAAAGAGTGAATGCAGAGTTGGAAAGAATGACAGGCCGACAGCTCGACTGTCGAGTTGGTAGCAGGAGGGGTTTGCAGACGGAAGGGCGGAGGCGGTTGTTTCTTGAGCAGTGCAGTCCTTGATCTCGCAAAGTCGCCCAGTCACAGATGGCAACGGCACAGATGGAGCTGGAAGGTGGGTGCGACGGGACTCATCGCAGGCCAGCGAGAACTTAGAAGCCACCTGCAGCAGCAGCATGCCCTTAGCGCCTGTGGTCGGGCGGTCCAGGTGGTCCAGGAGGTGTTGTCCTCGCTGTCCTCGCTGAGAGTGGCCTGTCCCGGGCTGTCGGTGGAACATCCCATTCCTCTGACAACCACAGCAGAAAAAGGCCGTGCAGCCAATGGCCGTCGTTAATTGACCCATTTAAGCCTGAGCTCAGCTAGCTCCCGGCTCCACTTTGCCTCGCCAAGCTGCAGCCCAAACGCCCGGAATTCCAGTGGTCAGTTCTGGTCAGGCCAGCCATTGACCCGTGCTTGTAGTTGATCTCATAGGGCAGCATGACAGCTCATGTCGCCCACTCCGCATGCTAATTTCGAGCACTTAAACAGCTCCAATGCGGTACAGTGGCATGATTAGGGGCTATTAAACCCTCTCAAAGGGCATGGAACTTTTTGGTCTAAGACATGCAGCTGCGGAATATATTTGAAAATTCTCCGTCATCACTCATCATCATCACTTATCAGTTCCGCTCACTTTGTGGCTATCTAAAGGAGTGTGATTGATTCATGGCAGCGTATATCTCCAACATGACCTTTCCAAGTTCTGTTACTATTGTACGCAGCCAAGTTGGTCTTCCACCACCGTCCTCGCCATCCTCAAGGCCTGGACAGACTCTCTCACACCTACGTTTTTGGTGACACAGCTGTATGATCCCTTGGACAATCCATCTGGTGAGTAAGTATGTATGCATGCAGTTGTAAGGTTGAGACAAGAGGATCAATCCAGTATGGATACACTTTGATAAACCATTGTTGATAGCAAATGGACATTTAACTCTTCTGCTATACCAGTCCTGGCATATACCCCCTTTAGCCCATTCAGCTTGCCAGGGGGAGTGTTTACAAACAAACAACATCCCGATAATGGGGATAAATATCGCCCTCTCCCAGGTGTACTCATGCTGTCTGTCATGATGAGCGATGTCTTACAGAGAGAGTCCTGACATAGAATATCAACATATTCACCTACACAGGATGACATGTACCGGACCTAGGTAGAACGTATCGCTTTTTGGTATGGCAATCTGGATCAGCACACACCTTACCTGCAGTCCCTCATGTCAGGGAGGCCAAGACGCAACCACCGACCTCTAGAGAGGCCATGTCCACTATTTTCTGCAAGCTCTTTAACATCTATTACTGTAAGGTGGTAGCGAATGCATTCAGGTAATTGACAAGGTGACGAGTAGCAGGATTCTTTGCGCTTAGTGGCTGGATGTCTGAAATGCTTCTTCATGTTTGCATACGACATATCTATTTGGTTGCTATTCACCAGCGACCTCTCTATACATCAAGCATATATAAACTCGAGAGGGCAGAGTGCGACATAGCATTACGATGTTATGGTCCCCTCTCCCTGCGATGCCATTTGAATGGGACCGCCAGCACCTCACGGGAGATCAAGATGCTTCTCGTGATCAAGACAAATGTCAGATAAAGATATATGCATATAATTTTCAAAAGTCTAAACATGACCTAGTCAGCTTGTTCAAGCCATACGTCAGTGCCATGTACTCCTCAGATATGTTGAAGAACAGCATCTTGCAGCTTATTACCTCTGTCAAGTTCCTTGCCTCAGTGAGCCCTTTACTGAGGGTGCCAGGGGCCAGGGAAAGCGATAGTTACAAAGTAGGTACAGCATTGACGTCTGATCTCATACAAACATCAATGTCTTATCTCGAAGAAATAATGATTCAGGTGCAAGTCAATCTGCGGCAACCAACAGTCTTTATATCTATTTTGTGACTTGCCAAATGCTAAGCGGCAAAAGTGCGTATTTTAATGTTTGCCTGCAGTGTAACTGATGCTTGTCAGAAGCTTGTGTCAGCAGTGCTGTAACGTTGCAAGTTTCTCGATAAGATTCGCTATCTGCTTGGTATCAAGCGATAAGTGCTCCGGAAGGTGCAGACGGATATACCTCCAGTACCAAACTTCTTTCGGCAGATCATTGCCTTCTCTCCATGTCTGGCTGATCAATTGGCAGAAAAACACGAGACACGGGCCACTGCGGAGAGTCGCAGTACATACAGTACGGGTCGGTAGCCGCTACGGTACGCTGATCGGCTGCATGGGACCAGCAAAAGCTTCGCATATCTTGTTCACTCATATCATCAACCTTGGCGAGCATGCGAATGCGATCCGATCCGTGATGCATATCCGCAGGTCGCAACTTTATACTCCAAGCTGCAAAAGAATCTTATTTCCACCACTTGCAACTATCACAAGCCTGCTATGTTTGGGATTTAGATCGGTTACCTACAAGTATCAAGGTGAGTATAATTGAGCATGCATATATGTGCTGTTCATCCCCTTCAAAACTGGGGCTCGTGTTGCAGAACATGGAATTTTCGAAATTCCATGTTTGGTTGGACAGTTCATCGTACTGTCTGTTTGTTTGCATGTGCTGTACAACTAGGGAGTGCCTTGGTGCCCATCAATTTTTTTCACTTAGAGAGCTAATGGTTATCTACTCCCTAGCCGTCGCATTCATCCAATCAACACCACGGCTTCTCCTGCCACCCGAGCCACCTAGAATGGCCCAGCCAAGGTCATACCTAGTGGATATTGTCAATTTTACCTGCAGGTTAAACTAGAGGGTTCGGGAGAGAGGGCAAGTCAGGCACAAGAAATATAGTGCACATCTGCTCTTCAAAGTGATCGGTCTTATCCATCATCTTAGATGCACTCAGCTTAGATAGCTCTTGCATGCACACGAACATGTGGCCCACCCATATAGTAGATGGCATATTCCCTAGAATTGGTGAAGATGCGAGTACTACGAGTAGGTATTCCACGGTGGCCCTTTAATTCCAAGTAGAAAGCATGAGACAAAGATGAACAGTGATAGTAACACGGCAAACAAAGGAGCCGTGACGCCATAGGTCGAGTTTTAACTCATACCTAGTAGCCATGTATGTAATACATAGTACAGCACTCAACTTGAAGCATCAACCGTCACACTTTCACTGCAGGTAACAACACAACAACAGCATCATAATCAACCAACAGTCAAAGCGTCTCGATTTCGCAAACCCAGCTTGGACTAAGCAGAGCATACCGTTAAGTTATATACTACTAGTATGTTTGCTAATATTCAGCGCTGCTTCCTGCATACTCTCTATATGAGATTGAGCCCGCACCTCCTGCCGGGTTCATCACCTTTGTGTCGCCAACTCCCAGCCCAGGTAATATACACACTACACATGTGTAAGTTATAGCAGTGCTACTATATGGTTCAAGCCAGACGCATGCTGGTGTCAATAACCTGCGTTATTCGGCCTTTCAAGGAAATTTCAAACAAACAATCGGACTAACTGCCTACTACAGCATCCGCCCTTAGTGGTCGGCCTTGTCCGTCGGATAAGTAGCCTCGATGTGAGCTTCGATTGGTATGGTGCCGTTTTTGCAGCGCTACGCTAGTAAGATGACATGAACTATCCATGTCTGGTACAGTGTCTAGATGCCTTATCTTCCTCCCGCATTTCGCGTGTATTCTGGGCATCGCTAATGCTATCTAGATCCAAAAGCGTACTGTACCGGTATCTGCGCCGGTCTGAAACAGAGTGGACCTATTCAAATCTTGGATACCAAAAATGGGTGTCAAGACGTCATCATTAACGTTCCCGAATGTTTTTTGTTCTTGGCAGCAGCCATGCTCGGCTCCTCTAATGCACGTGGAGGGGGACGGAGCACGCACACAAACCGATCTCTTGCAGGTGAGGGAAAGTGCTTGCTGCCGTTGTACTGTCCTTTCCTTGTGAAGCCACGAGCCGCGAGCCGCAGTTGCGTTCAACGGTGAATAGGAGGCGAGGAAGGGAAGCAGCTGATCTCCTCCCCTCCTCTCACGTCCAACTCGACAGTTAGGCCCCCCAAGGGTTGTCTGGGATAAACTAGATATTACGAAAGATTCATCAGCTCATCGGCCTCGAAATGGCAGGTTCCGTAAGACAGGATCCGAACTGCTAAGGCACAGACAGCATTACACCTTCCTCGCATTCCCAGTCGCCAGTACCGTGCGAACCAGCTCGCCAGGCATTCATGGTCCATTTCATTCAAGTCCCCATCCCATCTGCAAGCTGCCGACAGACCCATGTCGGATGCCCATGTCATTGCCCGTATTTCAAGCTTATCCTGCCGGGCCTGCACTGCGCTACCTTGCTATCCCCGTTATCCCTCACTACAACCTGCTTCTTAGATCGACAAGCTCCACAATCCTGTCTGCTTCCATCACTCCCATCCTCCACATTTGTCGGTCCTGTTCTTGGTCGGTCTGGTGCTGTTGCTTTTGGTGGCCGGCATGGTTTGGGTTGGATTTCTACTACTAGTCGGCCGTTGAGTCGAGCTAACCTTTTCTCCTTGATAATCAAACGATACCACGTTCACAACTGTTGTCCTAGCCATCCGGCTTGTTGCCCTCTCACTCTCGTTTCTTTGAGATCCCTCATAGCGTATGGCTGTCGAGCTTACATCATGTCCCTATATTAATGTTAATGAACCAACTGAACTGGCCTTGTTGAAATCATCGTCCTGCTACGTCCGAAGCCGCCTATTTTGCATTATCGCCCACGTATAACGCCCCGTATCGACGAACCAAAACCGTTGTTGTCATCATCGGCTCGACCTCTCGTTCGTTTGCCTGTTGTTCGATCGCCGAGATCTCCCTACGACAGGGCTCCGAAATCAAAAGTTCACCCTGCCCGAGCCACGCGGCTGAGTCCCTCCCTTCTCGAGATCGTTCTCCGCCGTGGGGCTACATCGTGGAACCACGACATCGTCAAGCCGCAAGCCGCAACTGGCACCCTGCGCAGAATTGGAAGGAAGGGACTCATTGTTGCCGGGGGCGATTAGCACCCAGGGACCTGCTGTGTTGCCTGAGGGTGTACAAACTGCCCAAAACTCTGGCACAGGAGGCAAACAGCTCTTCCTTCTCCCTTCCTCTTCACCTCAACTGCCACCACTTTGAGAGTTACACCAACTTTCAAGGAGCCCTGGCAAGCAGGCATTTGACATCTTCCGCCGTATCCGTTTCTATATTGCGCGTTGCCTCTGGTCATCAACCTTGCACTTCCTCTTTCCAATACCCTTCCCCTTCCCTAACCGGCGTAACATCGCCACAAGCTGAGCCGCCATGGCGTTCAACCTCAAGCAGTTTCGGCGTCGCTCGCTCGCGAGCTTCCGAACCAGCCGATCTACAGACACGTCGAGTAACGATGAGCCTTCGAGTTCGAGTCAGGAGTTGTCTTCGGTAGGATCTATCACGCCCCCCTCCCTCGCCGACGATTCCGACCCTTCCCTCCACACCCAACTTTCCGCCGCGACGACGAGACCGCCGTTAGAACCCCGAACGAACCGATATAGTGTTGCGGAGAGTGTCATATCCGAACCTCGCTCAACTAAAGACGGCCAGCAGGATCACTTTTGCCCACCGAACTTGACGCAGTATGCGCCTGAGGTAACTAGCATTCGAAACAAATCCACTGTAAGTTCGATCTACTTCCTGCGTAAATAATGCAGTCCCGACGTCCCTTTCTGCGTATTCACTTTACACTTCAATAAAGTCGGGTCCCGAGAGCTACAGCTGGTATCAATCAACTTCTGCGTCAAATACTTACGACCAAATAGGTTCACCAGAAGATTTTGCTTGTCAAGGGCCTCATTGGACGAGATCCACACCCCCAGATTGAGGGTGCTGTGTCGATCTTCCGGCCCGACAAGACCTTCCCCTCTGTCATGTGGCCTGTTCAAGGCGCACGATTCAAGGCGCTTCTCTATCTATCTCCCGGACCGAACACCTTCTGTCTCGAGTACCGAAAGCCCGGAGCTAGAATGGTCCATCACTCGAGCCTCACTTTGTACATGTTTGACCCAAAGAATGCCCCGCCCCTCCAACTCGCGATCCTGGTCGCCAAAGACTCACCTTTCGCAATTGAACAAGCCCCTGCATGTGAGCAGGAGGAGATGAGCGATCTGGAAGCGGCAATTTGCAAGTTCCGTGCGGCTGCCTATCTCTGGCAATCGTTCATCGCCGAGCAGATGGATAAGAATGGTCTGGGTCGCCGCACGATCCGCTTCGACGAAGAGTGGACAAGTGGCACAAGCCACATGCGTGACTTTGATGAGCATACCATGCGATCAGAAGCCCGAGTGCATGTAGTTCGAATGGACACGACCGTCGCTCAGATGTATAGTCTGGAACACGCCCATCAGAGCTCTGGTGATCTGAAGCAGAACAGTCTCGCCAACGTTGCAGCTACCGCGTTGAAGGAGTATTTCCGCATGGTCCCTGGCCAGAAGCAGTATGTTGCGGCATTGGTTCTCGACAAGAACCCGGACATGCAGGAAAGCATGACGATGGACCAGACAGTGTTCGGAGGACACGCTGGTGATGGTTTGCAGTTGGCCATGTTTGGTTCGCAGTGTCTCCAGTACTACCCGGCAACTATCTCTGACACAGCCAAGACGTTCATGAATTGCTCACAGACCCACCTCAAGACTATTGTCAACGGAGTCAACCTAACGGGTAGCTCGTGGGAGGCCGCTACCTATGGCATGAGCGCTCACCTCCGTGAGGTCGGTCACTTACTGGGTTCTTCCCACCAAGGCGAAGGTGTCATGGCCCCTGACTTTGCGACGCTGAACCGTGCTTTCATGATGAGAGAGGCCTATTGTACGCGAACCAAGTCCAAGGGCGGACCAGTAGAGACAAAAGACGAGCCGGCTTGGCACAGACTGGACCTTCTAAAGTTTAGATTCCACCCCCTATTCCGCAACCCCACTGACAGACCTCTACATCCCGACAATACCCTCCACGGCTGGGTTGTTGACAAGGATAAGCTTCTGGTCAACACGTCCACGGGCTTGCTGTGCGTGGAGATGTACGCGGAGAACGACGAGTTTTGCACTACGTGGCATGAAATGTGCCTCGACACGCCAATGTGCAAACGTGTCACGTTGGTCGAAGCGGAGATGCGAGCGCGCCTACCCGAGGGCAAACGCAATGGCAAGGTGAAGGTCATCGTCCGATCGGTCAACGGAGGTGAACTGGTGGTCGACGACCTCCACCAGCTGTGCGCTGATGCGTCGGTCAAGCTTAACAGCGGACTTATCAACAGCAAGATGGCATATCGAAGCACCGCGGTCGGCAGCTCGAAGTTGGACAACAGCGAGCCTCAGGAGGTCATCTTCAATAATGCCCTGGCTAGCGTCAATCGCATTCTGGCGCGCATGACAATTTACCATGGCGATGCTGTGGATGGTCTGGAGTTTCACTACGACGATGGATCGAGCCAACTTCTTGGCAAGCGAGGCGGCAAGCCTGGTGGTGACAGATTCAGCATGGGTAAGTCTCACTCTTCGCAATCCTTTATCTCATGGTCTGGACAAGATAGCTAATTCGATTTTAGAAATTCACAACGCTGAAATGATCGCCGGCTTTGCTGTCCGAGCTGGGTCCTGGATCGATGCGATTCAAATCATCACGAGCATGGGACGACGATCGCCTGTGTATGGCAAGGCGGATGGAGGATCCTTGTACGTCCCTCCGCACCTGAATCATAGCATGGTGGTTTCAAAGCTAACAACAAGTTTCCCAGGCGCACCCTATTTGTACCCAATGGCTACAAGATCTGCGGATTGCGAGCAGGCTGTGCCGACTGGCTCAACAACTTGTCTCTGATCATCACCCGCTAAATCACACGATCGCGAAGCACATACGGCCCATGATTCCACAGCATGTTGAAGTTTTTCGCATCGACATCTTGAGATCTGCCGCACCATACCTCTTTGCACTCTATTGAATTGGCTTCTCCTTCATGACGTACAATACCACTCCTATGGTTCTAGAATTCTAGAACCGAAGGAATCTCGGACAGAAAAAAAACAGAAAAGACAGATTAGGGATGGAGGAACCATACGGAACCATTTGCATTTGGGTTTCGTAACGGTTGAGAATTTGATCGATCGGTATCGATTCAGTCGATCAACTCAATCAATCGTTGTCATGTTCACACGGCTTTGCGGGATACCCATAAAAGGAAAGTAGCATGTTGATTGACGGATGCATATCGGCGTTGGCTTTTACATGGCTTGGCGGATAGCTTTTTTTCGAAGGTAATAGGAGGGAAGGGAAATGGAATGGAATACATGAGGGATTGATCGATGGAAACTTAGGTTCCACACACACACAAGGTTGACTGGCCGGACATATACAACTCGCACTCACACCCATACACTGTACATAGGAAGTAAGTCAGTGAGGTAGTAGTTACCTGTCAGGCAGTCAGCAGGGCTTCAGAACTTGATACATACAAAAACTTGCGTTCGAAGCACTTTGTGAGTTTTTTTGACGAGATATGATAAGTACCGAGGTATGGAGCTTGAAAAATGATTCATATTCTCTTCAGAGCATAGGGAGGTGGATGAAGGCATATAATAAATCATCGTGAGGTTTCGACATCACGACTTTCAATCCAAATGGCATAATTATTGGGTCTTAGACGCAGATACCAAACTCTCCCTCAATACTTTTTGGATCTCAAGTTTATCTGCAACTTGAGGAAACTCAACATAATCGAAAGCCACGGACTCAATGACTAGATTGCTTTGAGCCTTGAAATCAAGGGCAGCTCTGATCAGTTCTATGTCAGAGTAAGCAAGTGTGCTGCATTTCTTTGCCAACCTGCATGCACATGCACACAGTCATTCCTTGTCTATCTACTAGGTAGGCTTGCCATATGCACCAATGCCTTAGGTACATAGGAATAAATGATTCTGGATGTCTGGTACAAACTCTGCGGTAAATCAACATTTGATACCTAAGTACCTTACCGTCATCTAGGGACCTAGAGGAATCGCAAATATACGGCAAATTTGCGGCTCCCGTTTTTGAAACGCTCGAAAAAAGGAGGGGAATTGACGCGGCTCCGGATTTTAGAACGCTCCAACCTAGGAGACGCGCCAAATAGTTAGAACGCGCCAAAACTTCGAGCGCGCCAGGGCCTAGGTATAAAGCACTGAATCGCATGCTTCCAAAGGACAAGGAAGATCCCTACATTCGAAGCCGCTCTACTTGTATACACACAACCTAAATGAATTTTGCTCGGGGACCTGTTTATTTGCTTCGTAATCCAGTCTTTTAACGGGAGGTTTTTTAGCCGTCGCGAAATATCTAGAATCAAATACGTAGATCTATTAGAACTTATTTCGAACCGCTCCTACGTTTGGCGCGTTTAAACTAGTTAGCGCGTTTCCGGGATAGAACGGTTTAAATAATAAACGGCTTATATTTTAAACGTTCGAAAAATAAGCGGCAAATATACCGCTTATTACGGTAGACGGTACCGTTAAAAATGAACGGCAAGTATTCCCTTCCGGCAACCCCCCTAGAAACCGCTAAGTACCTAGGTATCTATCGCATTATGGGTTCGTCGTCTGATGGTAGAACCATGGTTCGAGGGAAACGGGCAGGAAGGTTTCTTCCGGCGGGGTGTTGATGGATCAGCCCCGCGATCGAGGCCGCCCCTACGATAGGTACCTGCCGAGCCTGGGCAGGAAGCTTGGCATGGGCCTGGGCAGGTGAGTTCGGGTTAGGGTTAGGCGGAAAAGCCATCGTAGCGCTTAGCCTGAGTGGGCTAGATAAAGCAGCTTAGAGTGGATCCGCCGACCCGCGTGAAGCTGGCAAAATGACTTCATCGGAAGCGCCTTTCAGAACTACCACAACAACAGGCTGCGTCGCTCAACGTACGTAACCACCACCCTTAGTGTTACTTGTCTACCTAAGCCTCTCCCTTTTCTCCCTAGGCAATCTAGCTGTCCTTGTGATTGATCTACTTTCTCCTGACTGATCCTCTGTTCAAATTTTTGTGAGGTCTACACACATCCCACATCCATAACAATACCTACCACCAACCAACCTCCTACGAACAATAGCAAGTGCACGCCCCCCGTACGAAGCATAAGTGACCACAGCCAGCGCCTGACTCTGCGCACAAACAAACCTCGAACCAACCGAGACAGATCCCGAGAGCTAGATCCCGACCGCAGCCATGTCGAAACGAGCCAGCAAGGGAAGTCCCAGTGGCGGCGCAAATGAGCCCAGTACGTACACCACCTACCACCTTCTTTGCGATTTCGCCATGTCCGTTACGTGCTGGACATCGTGTTGTCGACTTGATCTTCAGCAACAGTACTGACAGACCTCGCAGCCGAGGATAAGCAGAAGGTCCTCCTCTCGGGGGACCCGGGCCACTTCTCGCTCTTGCGCGCTCTGCACATGGCAGACTACATCACTGAATTGAACGGTATGCTATTTCCAGGTTTCTTTTTGTTCCTGTTGAATCGGAGGGAAAACGCAGAAGCGAGAGGATTGGAGAGGGGAGACGACATAGTTTAAACGATCGCCGACGAACCGACTGACTGACTGAGTTGCTTGACAACAGGAGCATGCGGCGTCCTATCCATCTTCTCGTCGCTGAGGTACTGCCTCGGTGACCCCGCGGACAAGAGCAACCTGTACATCGCCCTAGCTTTTCTTCCCTTCGGCCTCTTCTTCGACTTCATGGACGGTCGCGTCGCACGGTGGCGCAAGAAGAGTAGCATGATGGGACAGGAGCTAGACTCGCTTGCCGACTTAGTACGTATTTATCTTCTGCCAGTGCACCCCCAAAACCTCGTCCCACGAACCTCACTCTGTGGATTCCGGCTTGTTTGAAGTAAACTAACCAGCCATCAACAGATATCTTTCGGTCTCGCCCCTGCCTGCGTCGCCTTCAGCATCGGCCTGCGCACGACCCTCGACCACGTGTTCCTCGCCGCCTTTGTGCTCTGCGGTCTCACACGCCTCGCGCGCTTCAACGTCACGGCGGCTAACATCCCCAAGGACGCCTCAGGCAAAGCGAGCTACTTCGAGGGCACGCCTATCCCCACGACACTGGGCATCGACGCCCTGATGGCCTGGTGGGTTTCGCAGGACAAGTTTCTGACCAACATTCCTGGTGGTCTCTGGTTCGCTGGCACCCCCTTCGAGGTCCACCCCATTGTCTTCATGTTCGTGATCCATGGATCCCTTATGTGCAGCAGGACTCTGCATGTCCCGAAGCCTTAGGCTTGCATTGCATACGGGTCTGGGAAAAAGTGGTCGGGCGAGCGGAGAAGGAGGTACCTAATGGTTCGGCACATCTTGATACCACGGAGCTGGGGAAACACGGAAACGGATGGTCTGTATGTTTCATTTACCACGGGGCAGGGACATATGCTGTCGCCGAATTAGGTCGGGACGCTTATGTGGAAGCGATGCGGGTGGGCTTTTTTATCCTGGGGCTTTTCATCCTTTAGACAGAGGTGTCTGCTCATGTTAGTATGACTTTACGAACACACAAGTGAAACATGCCTAATGCATTATTATTCTTATTACTTCGACTATCTCCTGTCCATGGATGTATGTATTTGAGTGTGCGTAGAAAAAGTAGAGATATCGAGATGTGATTGGTTGCCCTTGCGCCTCCTGCCATACAATTCTGGTTCCATCATGGGGCTCGGGTCTCTGTCCCTGAAGGAGCAACATGTTCGAAATAATTTTCTAGTGTTTCTATTGTTGTTGCTGTTTTTATGCTTCTGGGGTACAGCTATGCTATGTCCATATGGATGCAGCATGAGAACCACATAGAAGTCGTTCCAAGCCCCAGATGGCTTCCACCCGCCACCCCAGCGCGCCAATCCGCAAACCAGCCAACTTATCTTGCCGCTGTCATGGGAATGACCGCCAAAGAGTTGCTAAGCAATGTATGTAATAAAGTATGTCTGTGTGTGCGTGTGCGTATGCCCTTTACGCTGTCCCCAAACCTCCATGTGACATGACATGACATGACATGACACCTTTCTCATTAAAAGCTCGTCACAGATTCATAAGTTGAAGCTCAGCAGCTTTCCCCAGTTCGGTCGTTCTCGCTCCTCCTCCGGCTCTCTTCCTCTTCTTCCTCTCACGGTTTCTCCGCTATGTCTATTCTCCTTATCCTCATCCTGACCCTCACCCTCACCCCCACCGGCATTGGATTCCACATTCTCTTTCCCAAGGGATTCGGCAGAAAATACCCTCACCTTCTCCCTCAGCCGCCTATACATATCCTTGGTCCACTCCAAATCCAACTCCAAGTCCGAGTCCGAGTCCCCCTCCCACCCGGCCACCTCCTAGATCAACCCCCGAAGCAGACCCTTCTCGGCCAGCGTGCGCACCCACAGGTGGATGGCGGGCGTGTAGTCGCGCTGGCGACCGCGTATCATGGCCACGTTGTCCTCCACGGACGCTACCTCGGCGTGGTACTGGGCCTCGAGGGTCTCGAGGGAGGCGCGCAGCTCGTCTTCGCGCGTTTCCTTTCCCTTTCCCTTGTCTTTCCCTTTCCCCTTTTCGGAAGCAGGTGGTGTGTCCTGCGCCTGCGTACCTTGAGCCTCCTCTGCATTGTCATTGCCTTTGCCTGCCATTTCCGCTTGTGTTTGTTCTAGTGCTCGTGCTCGTGCTCGCGCTAGCGCTCGTGCTGATCTACGCGTCGGCGTCAGCGTAGCCGAAGACGAAGATTCTGCGGAAGAAGACGACGTGGGGCGTACGGACGAGGACCATTGGGCTGCTACTGCTTCTGCTTCGTCTGCTGTTGTTGTTGTTGTTGTTGTTGAGAACGTGGCGATCTGCTGCGGCGTAAGACCCAGGTTCGCGAGACGCTCGGCGTCGAAGCTGCCGAGCACGGCGCTGTAGTTGAGCACCTTGGCGGCCGCAAGGTACGAGATGAGATTCTTCCGCAGCGGAAGCAGGGGCGAGTGGCATATCGCCAGCAGGTTGTAGGACGCCGACTCGTCGGCCAGACGCGCCATGCGGTTCTGGATCGCGGTTACGGCTTTGTCGAGCCAGGTGGCTGGGGTGTTGGGGTCGAAGGGACCTGGGTGGAAATTGTGAGTTTTACAGTTTTGTTATATGTGTATGGGTTTGTTTTGGTAAGTTTGGGATGGGCTGTTGGAGTGCGATCATGCTTGCTTACCTAGGCAGAGCGGCATTTTCATGAGACCGTCAAGCTCCCATACTTGGCCGTCGACAGGGACGAAAGCAATGTAATGATACCCCGCATAGTCGTCGTCGTTGTCGTCGTTGCTTCTCTTGTTGCTTTTAGTGGCATTGGATTTCTTTCTTTTCTTGTAACGTGCCGCGGCCTTTCTTTTACTGGCTGCCGTCACCTTATTATCCATTAGCAAATCCTCATTGAGTAAGTCGTTCCGGCTAGATAGCAAAGTCAGTTAAAGAGGACAAATGATGTGAGTATAGCCATTGAAAATAACAGGAAAAAAATACCTACCGCGCAACAGAGTTGTGTATCGCACGGATGAAATCGTTGGTGTCGAGGGCATGGCCGCGATGCGGCGGGGGAAGCGACTTGGTTGCGCTCCTGAACTGTTCTAGTTCGGGGCCGAATTTGATCTCTTTGGCGTTCATGATGATGTTGATGAGAGCAACGGTAGCACAGGCATGTGAGGTCGTCTGGGACATTCAGTTAATTCAGCTCTGAGCGTCTCAGAAAGCCGGGAAGCGATCATCGGATGATGGATGGACACACCTGGTTGCCAAACCAGAGATTGTCTGGACAACTCTGGCGGTCCTCAGTGGACTCGTCCTCGTCGGCCCATTCGAAGAGAAATATGAGGCCGTGGACAGGGCTCCTGGTTGTTCCGCTCAGTCATGTTCATTTTATAGTCCTTGTGAAGTGGTCGATCAACTTACGGGAGGTCTGCCAAGATCGCCGGTTCTAGTCCAAACACCTCTTGAACTTTGAAGCTTTTGGCACCGAGATCCTGGAGCATCGCGTTGAAGAAAGCCTGTTTATGGTGATACTCAAGATTAATGCACGGAAAACTTGGGCTTGGTTGATCTGGTCTGGCCCAGCGGACAACTCACAGGTTCGGATTCCAGCTCAACCCACCCGCGGTATTCCTTGCGCTCCTCGCTGTCCATGCGGGCGAATACCTGCTCCTGGAGCGTGGTAACGTCCTCGATCATGATGTTCTCTAGAGCAGCCTCGGCGGATTTCCGCTTCGGTCTGTTACTGGTAGTAGTAGTAGTCACATCTTGCTTGGAGTCCGATGATGGGATTATGCGCTCCACGTCATACTTGGAGGGTGCATTTTTGGCCCGCGTCGATCGACGGCGGCGCTCCATTATGGGCACGTCGTCGGAATTAACGTCCGCCGCCGCCGTTGCTGCGTCCTCTTTCTCCTTCTTCGAGGCAGCCATGAGTACCAACAATGAGAGTGATGTCGCGTGACACGACTGAGACTGATTTGATGTGTTGGGGGCGGTATTAAAATGTTGTTGTTGGTGTGGTGAGGTGTCAAACCACCCGGGCACCGATTCCTCTTATAAGAAGAAAGGATAGCGCTCGATGGTTCATTCCCAAGGCGATAATCGACGAATAAACTTTTTGGTAGGGATGTTAGATCTCGCCAACGGAGGTAGAGAAGCGGCGCCAGTCACCCGACTGACAAGCAGTAAGTGCGATGAAAATATTGACTTTGCGGCTTGGAAAGGATTGGTCGTGGTTGGTGTTCTCAGCGGCAAGGGTGAATGGGCTTGTAAGTCGCGGCCGGCGCGGGACTATGTATGTGTGGTGATATCAACGGAACTGTGTATCTCATTGCCGTCCCATTTCATGAAATGGTCGAGATGTGTGGCATTCAGCTTGTAAGTATGCTCACCACGTGGTGGTGTGTCACGTTGGTGGTTGAAGACGGAAGTGTGGCGGAGGCTGGTAACGACGGCGACGGATGGCATAACCGAACGGGCGGTGTAACATAACGCAAAGAATGCCCAATCTTGAAACTGCAACTATTCTTTCGTTTACGTATTAGTGATGTTCAGGCGCGGAGCGAAATAGTCATCGCTTTTCGCGACCGCGTTCTGGTGCTCCTGCATTATTTACCTAAGGTAAGGTAGTTCAAGATACGCGTAGTTAGGCGAAAATCGAAAACAGTCGATGGAGGCAGGTGGTCTTAAATGCACGTCACAAACTAAGACGGGAGATTGATTGAAGCTGCGTCTGCACGGCAGCCACCCGAATGCAGACACACAAGGGACACAAAGCGATTGACATTAATTGTGTTGGTGTTTTAAAGAAATGCTTAGACATACGCGTTATCGAAGCTCTTCGGTGCGACGAAATGAATCCAGAACTTCGGCGCAATTGCGCGCCAGCCCTCTTTGCTGATGAGGTTGCTTCTAGCCCAGTGAAACTAGGCGAGTTCGTGGTCGGTCACTAGACAGCTGAAATGAGCTATACTAGTATATATATGAGAAGCAAGGCAGACGCCAATGCGAATTGGGAAACAGGTCTTGAATGGGTATAAGATGGCTCTATTGAACGAACTCGGGGGGCAGCAGCCATAAGACACTTATCAGAGAGATCGAGTAGAATGTGCTCACGTATTCCGAGATTTTCGAGCGAACAGAGTTGCTCGAGTTAGAGCTTCTGTCTGCTCTTTACCTGCCCTGCCAATCAGAAAACACGCAAGCAAGAGCGTTGAAAAAGGATTCAAAGGATGCGATGCCATGAGCTTGGAACCTCCAAGCCAGCTCGGTTTGGCCTTTGACCCACTGTGGTACTTGATAGCTTCAACCAGCTTCATGATGAGCTACAACCCTATGTTATACGTTCTCGTTTACCGTAGACTTTGCTCGGATAACATTGATGTTGTGTCGATCATTAAAATATGGCCTTTAAACTGAAGTGACTATGGTTTAAATATAGTATTTATTATAAATTATGTGGGATAATAGCTATAAATCTGCCCATGTAACACATAAGCCGGGTGGTGTATAAGCGGTTTAGCGTCCCGGTACCGGTACCTAATCCGTGACTTACAGGCACATGGAGTGTATAGCAATTTCAAGAAGTTACCTCTTAACATAGTCTTTAATTCGTGTTGATCAAAGTGAAAGAAAAGAGACAGTAAGCTAAAACGAGGTGATTGCTTCGTAAATACTACGACTGTCTTTGCATTCAAATTTACTGCTCGAGATTGTACTATGTATGACGGTGATAGTGATGGCGAATGATCCTGCATGCGCCCCCCAGGCGAGAGGCTCGCCAGCTCGCCAGGTACGGTTACCCCCCCTGCCCCCCACCAAAAGTCTTTGGCGCTAGAGATGGGGAGTCGGGAGGTACCTCGAACGCAGACTAACCCGGTCGGGGTTCTCTTTTATTTACAAATTTAGGCTTCATTTGCTCATTTGCACGGTACCCGCCTCTACGCGCCCCGACGAAAAATCAACATCCACACCACCACACCACCACACCACCACCACACCACCACACATCCACATAACCACATAACCACACCTTTGCATATCGCCAGACCTTCATCAACCCGGTTCCCCACCAGAGCTGTCGTCGTCTTCGTCGTCGTCTGCCCTGGTACCCGCGGCTTGCCCGCCCTCGCATGCGAACGAACACACACTGACGGTCTCGCGCCGCCGTTGACGCCGTCACGGAATGCTATGAGTTTCGCAACACCGCGAGGCCGAGTGGGCGGCTTCCCCGACACCCCCAACGGCAGCATCCGACAGCGCGCCCCCGCTGCCTCTTCCACAACCAGCAACTATCCCAGAAATTCGACAGCTACTCCCACTGCCGCCACCGCCGCCGCCCCTCACGATGCGCGGCACCGAACGAACCTCCCTCCCGCACCAGAAAATGCTGTCCCGGCGCCGCCCGAGAGCCAGCCCTTAATACCTCTTACCGTCATCGACGCGCCCACCCAGCGCTTCTACGCCTGCGCTATTTACATTGCCCTGTTCGCATGGCGCCTCTACGATTACGTGCAGGTCCAGGACAACGGCTTCCACGCCGCCTACTTCTTCAAATGGGCCTTCATCGATGGCGTCTACCTCTTTTCCCTCCCTCATCTGAGGATACCCTGGCTCGAGCTGTCGTCGGAATTTGTTCTAGCTGCCTTCCTGTTCACCGTCTTCTCCGACTGGTGGCTCATGTACAACATTCCCCTCCCTTTCCAGGGATGGCTGCTGGCTGTGCTCAAGGTCTTTTACGACAAGGAATTGGCCATCTCCGAGCACAATGTTAAACTTTCCAACATCTTGCATAACTCGTCTCTCATCATGGGAAAGCAGATCATTAACATCCTCCCTGAAGGGTAAGCGCCTCCACCTCATCCATCTTGAAAACACGTTGCGCACAGCCACTAATCTGTTTCACTGATCAGGTCTGCCTTTCTCAATCCCGAGCGACACCCACACTGTCTGGGCCCCGATCAACCGTTGGCTACCGTTCCTCTGTTCTTCAATGCCACCGTGCCTATCGAGGTCGAGCTCGTCCGCTTCGATCTGGACACCAACGTCCCAGAGCTGGTAAAGCTCAGTCGCAGGGAGATCAAGGAGATCACCAAACAGTCAGCCACATGTATCGAGGATGGCGTGGTGACAACGTACCAGTACGAAGTGGCCCTGAAAAAGCCCGGCGCGTATCGGTTGAACAAGGTCTTGGATGAGTACAAGCTGGAGGTTCAGAGACTCACTGCGCCCACCTATATCGTCCCTTGTCCAAAGGCGAAGGTCCGCACCGCCGACTCATCGACGCGCTGTCTGGGAGAATTATCCAACTTGGCGCTGGAAGTCGAGGGCACGCCGCCTTTGAAGATTTACTACAGCCGCACCATAAACGGCAAGGACCACAGTTTCCATTTCCAGAGCCTCCAGCCCGACGGTTTCACCTCCCCTTTGCTGAGCTCACAGTCTTCAGCAAGTTTGATGCTGGCCAAAGACGCCGATTTCACGTGGGCCAGGGCTCAGAAGGTTCCGGTAGGACTCAACGAATCCATGAACAACGCTGGTAAATGGCAGTATTCCGTGGACAAGGTATTCGATGCTTTTGGTAACGAGGTGTCATATGAACAACCCGAAGACCAGGAACCTCGACCGAAGCCGAAGGACTTGTATCAAGATTTCACTGTCCGAGAACGGCCTCGCATTACCTTTCAGGGCTGTGACCCTACCAATCCCCTCAAGATCGCCAAGGGCCGCCAGACCAAGCTTCCCATTAAGATCAGTAATCCTGGAGACATACCGAAGGGTGTCTCCTACACACGGACTTGGTACTTTTCCCCTATCGATACTCTGACCAAGAGTGGTGATCATGGCGATGTCGTCAAGCTCGGAACGTTCACTAGTAAGAACATGAGCGACCAGCCCAACGTCTCTGAGTCTGGGCTCTATACCTTGAAATCTGTCACATGTGACACGTGTGAGGGTGAGATCGAGGAACCCTCATCCTGCTTGCTGCTGAATCCCCTGGAGCCCACTTTGGCAATGCATTCGACAGAAATCCCTGACAACTGTGCCGGAAATCCAATCGGTCTACGTATTGACATGGACCTGGTCGGAACCCCGCCGTTCAAGGTCTTCTACGATGTGATCAGCGCACACGGAACTCGCAAGGAGCATGCCGAAGTCCACAATCTCCGGCACCAGCTCGAGCTTGTGCCAAGGGATGCAGGGCACTACGAATACAAATTTAGATCGCTCGCCGATGCTGTGTATCAAGTGCCGCTTCCACTGACGAAGGAGTACCATCTTGAGCAGGACGTCAAACCCTCTGCCAATGCTTACTTCACCAACGGTACTAGTAGTATGAGTGCCTGCTTGGACCAGCAAGTGAGCCTTGGAGTTCAACTACTTGGAGACGGACCCTTCAACCTAGAATGGGAATTGGTTCACGACGGCAAAAGAAGGTCCAGGAAAGAGACTGATCTTAAGAGTGGTCACTTTGTAATTACAACACCTCCGCTGTCTACCGGCGGCGATTACACCCTCGCTCTAAAGAGCATACAGGACAGCTCCGGCTGTAAGGTCTTCCTCAAGGCCACACCAAGAAAGATATCGGTGCGGCGTCAAAAGCCACGGGCCGCTTTTGGTTTGTTGGAAAACAAGAGATCGGCCACGGTTGTCGAGGCGGCTCAGGTCAACCTGCCCGTCAAGCTATCAGGCGATCCTACCTGGTGGGTACAATATCGCAATCTCAACAGCACCGATGGAATGCAACTGCGCGAAGCCAGATCGGCAAACGATTTCATCGAAGCTCAAGAACCAGGAATCTACGAGATTGTCCGCGTCTCAGATGGACAATGCCCTGGTATCGTCGATCCCAAGGCCAACAGGTTTGAACTAACCTGGTACCCTCGCCCTGAACTTTCCATCGTCCCGGCCGATTCTATTCAATCTACCGATCAACAACACAAATTCATCAAGAAGGACATCTGCGAAGGGGATATCGACGGATTCGAAGTCGCTCTTAAAGGTAAGCCAACCCGGAAAGCCAGTTATATGAAATGTACACTCACACCGTTGCAGGATCCCCCCCCTATCATGTCCAGTATGAAGTTCGGTCAAAGCCTAAGTCTGGCTCTGCTTCCGTTGCTCGGAAGGACTTTGATGCCGTGTTGAGCAAAGCCTCTGTCCAGATGGATACGGCTAAGGCGGGCGTCTACTCGTATACCTTCTCGGCACTATCTGACAGCCTCTACAACAACCAGAAGGTGCGATCGCAGCCTCTTACCCTCGAGCAGACTGTCAATCCGAAACCATCGGCGTTGTTCGTCAAACCAGGCCAGACATTCAAGTCCTGCTTAGCAGACGAGGTCGAGCAGCGGATACCCGTCAAACTAGAGGGCAAAGCCCCATTCAACCTCGAGATCGAAATCAAACACCAATCCGGCAGCTACCCAGAGGTATACAGAATACCCAACATCCCAACAAATAGCTACGACATCCGCATTCCCCGACAATACCTGAAGCTCGGCTCCCAGCAAATCCGCATACGTAAAGTACGCGACGATCGCGGCTGCCAGTTCGAGAGCAACGTCGGTGGGTCCGTGGTACACTTCCAGCTATACGACTCGCCTGCTATCTACCCCCTAGAGCAGAGAAAGGACTACTGTGTGGGAGAGCGCATCGGATATACCCTCTCCGGCACCCCGCCCTTCGAAATCAACTACAGATTCGCGGGCAAGAACATGCGGGCCAAGTCACAGACGACTAACTTTCGCCGCGTGGCCGAGTCCCCCGGTGACTTCACAATCACCAGCATCCGCGACCGGGCGAGCGAGTGCCGCGCGACCGTCGACCTCACACGTACGATCCACCCCATGCCTGCGGTGCGCGTGTCCAAGGGCCGCGTGGTGCAGGTGGATATCCACGAGGGAAGCGAGGTGGAGATCCTCTTTGATTTCGAAGGTACCCCGCCGTTCGAGTTTACGTACACGCGAAGCACGAACGCGAGGAAGGGGCAGAAGAGCCAGATCATCGAGACAAGGCATGAGGTGAGCGAGGGGTACAGCAAAGTGGTCATGGCGAGCCTCGAGGGTACCTACCAGGTCGTGGCCATCAAGGATAAGTACTGTGCGTACTCGACCGGACATGTCGCTGCGAAGCAGAAGGGGCAGAAGTTGCTGTACTAGACTGCTGGCTGCACTAGAGAATGGAACAAGAGAAAGGCTTAATCGAGATTTAATCTTGGAGGAGGAGGAGGGGTTGTTGGACTATGTTGGAGATACCTAGAGGGAAAAAAGAAAGAAAGAGAGAACGAAAGACAGCGTTGGTTCGGGGTGCGAGTTGGCTGTATGTCTGTATGTCAGCCAGCCAGCTTGCCAGAGATTCAGCGAGAGTAACAACACAAACATACAGTACTACTACATGTTCTGAGATACCTAGCTTAGTTGTTGAGAGTTGAGTTGAGTCGAGTTGAGTTGGGGGGATGGAGAGATAATGCTCCGGGAGAAAGGGGGATGGGTCAAAGTCGAGCCCCTCTCGCCCGGCCAATTTGCATGAGCATGGCGTTATAGGTATTCTAGGACAGATAAGATCAATAAGTTTTTCATTTTAATCATTGGCTTCTGTTGCCAGACCTCTAGTTGAGAGTTGAGTCGATGATGAAGATATTCAATCCAAACTAGGTAAGTTAGATCACTCACTCGCTGCTTTGGTATCATCAGTAGATCGGTCTGCCTCCGTTAAGTGCCTTAGCGTTGTCGGGGCAAATAACGATGGAAAGATAAGCGGAGGATACATGTAGGAGGTATCAAGTGGCGAGAAAGGATGGGATGCGTGGTGTGGGCGTGAAGCTATATCTGTAATACGTGATATCTAATGTCCGTCTTGTTGGCGCTGATGGTAAGAATCAAGGAACTATATGTTGAGAAACTGAGTTATACTATGGTTATATTGGGCGATGGTGATGGTTTAATAAAATACCTGATCCCCGTCGATGTATTCTTACGGGAGGGCCATGTTCATTCAGCATTTCTGAAATTGCTAATTCTTGAACGCAAGATATTCCTATATTATAGTTCCGTATTTAAGTAGCTGCAAACACTCTGAGACTGAGTTTAAAGTACAATGTTAGATTTCATGTACACGTGACATGAAAGTACTTAGGCATCGGCTATTGTTCTAGGGCTTCTCTGCTCTGCTTTTTGGCTATCAGGTGAATGAGCATTTATTGAGTGGCTTTGTCTGAACTCTGTTCCTTCATCAGGTATCACGATTTAGTAGATATATAGAAGTGATTGTAGAATATTAAGGCAAAGACTTGATGACATTCAGTGTTCTTTGAGAGTGTTGTGAAATAGTGCTGCATTTGCGTTGCGTGGCATCGTAAGTATGTATACCAAGGCATAGTCCATCTTGAACTGCTCATCTAGGTACGAAGAGATAACACGAAAGTTGAAGAAACCAGGGATGTAGAAAGGTAATACAAGCCAGTTTTCACTTATGGGTGTGTAAGCGGGCTTTCCGACTTTCTATGTAACCAGATCTCGAGTAGAATATGATCGCAAGGTTACCACAGGTAATTGTTTCGCCGAGTCTATCCCAATGGAAGTTTCAGTTGTAATCGGGCTGATGGGGCACCTTACAACAAACTATCCGAGCCAATCTAATGTAATTACTTCTCTGAATGTCAGACCAATGTTCATAACTACAGAGCTGCAATTGCATCTAAAGGGGTAAGGGGATCAGTACCTAAGTGGTAGGTCAGCGACGCAGGTCAGCCCAACGTTACACTCTTTGCCCCTTGGTGTAGGCCTGCTTAGGCATGATTGCGATCGATCCTTGTTGATTCATAGCCAATACTCATGGTGGCCATAGTGCAGAATATTGTGGTGGCCTCTCTCATCTAACCAGCCACCACGCTTAATTCTTGCATTCAATTTTGTCTTCCATATGCGAGCAATAGGATTACTTGCTTCCGCTTTCCTACATGGACTAGATTTCTATGCCAGGTGGCTTCGACTGAAGCCATTTCATGCAATGTGCAGACGAATCTATGCATGTAAAGACTATCTAGGTAACCCAGATTCCACACGCAGATTACCTCTTATGCGCGTTGATCAGACGAACAGATCAGCTCTCATATGTACGTGCTACCCGCGGTAGCCTACGAATATATTTAAGGGAGCTGCATGCAACTATGAATCAGGTATGTTTTGCCTGTACTTTCCTCATCGTCGTTTTTGCATACGAAGCTTCGCCTGAGTGTGTTCATCATCTCCGCTGTCGTTGTTACTCGACGTCATGGGGGACTATATGCCCACATCTTCACCTCAGGGGCATCCGATGCGGTAAGCTCTCTACAAGGTACTAAATGTGAACAAACGTGTTGGTACCGCGGGATGGATACAGCAGATTACGTTATCAGATGTAACTTCCGTTCGTATGATTATCATGCCAAATCCTACCTCCGTGGGCTCATTGTTCTAGCCCTCGGTGTTCACGAACGACCTGGTCCGCCAGGATGGAAGCTTATGTCTTTCACTCTGTCTCCTGGTTGGACCATCCGGAGGAGTCAGTGGATTTCGGTTTTTGCCTTCGCTCTTCTGGTTCGTCACGTCAAGCGCCTACCTGCCTGCCTGACTGCCGGGGCAGGGTGAAAGTACCCTGTGTGGATCGGTGTTCTGTGATTGCTCGTGCAGCTTTCCAAGGATGAGTTTCCGCTCCACTGTTAACTAAGTTACATACAACTCTTGACAAAAAATCTTCCGATAGTGGTGGGTTGGGTAGCCGCAGGAGCCGTATGTCATCTCCCGACAGTCAGGGACTATACCCTTGTGCTGCTATAACTAGCTACGGGAAGCTCCGCGTGATTCCCTTCAGTCATGATACCGGAGATGCTCAATCCAGTGGTTTGTTTGTGTACCTCTATAGATAAAGCTGTCACCTCTCATACGAGTAGCTGGAGCCGCCACATCTCACCGCTCTACGGTATGGCGTCTGGTTGTGTACCTCCATGTTTTGCAGCTTTGCAGCGAGATGAGGGGGAAACATGGGCTCGGGAGTTTGCGGAACGAACGGCCAAGGAGAAAGGGCGTCAGCACTAGGCCAGACAACTGGAAGCCGTACAGTTACGGTACGGAGTAGATGTGATCGTGAGGCGGGAAGGGTCCTGTGATATGTTGATCTCTCAGAAGCCACAACTTGCTGGCCCCCAGACCCTTCCTCCATCCTAGAATACCTACAGGCCAACCCCATATTATGCCCGTACTCCGATATGCATAGTCCCTCAGACCGGCCCGAACCCTAGACGCCGTGGCAGAAGGTGGCTTTCTACTGGTAGGTCGGTGGTCTTTGACTCCTCCAGGTGACTTTCGGCGAGTAGGTGACGTACGTCTATGGGTTGCTTTATCAGCTACTCACTGATGTTACACTAGATGAGAAAGGGCAACATGAGGGCGAAAAGGTGCGAACTGCTTTCTTTTTTCGAACAGGCGGCCTCGTGCTTCACTTTGAGACCGGGTCAGGGGTCCGAGTGAATCTGTTGTAGCCAGGGGCATCCCGAATATGCCAACATCAGACGGGCCTAGTAAGTACTACCCAAGGAGATTCAGTGAGGATATAGCACTGAAGTGAGCAATATCTAGGTAGACTATCATTGCATTGATGAAACATAGGAATGTGAGGTTCACAAGCAGAGTTTCGAATTTAGCCAGGACGTTCTTGTTGTTTAACTTTGATGGATAGTCCTCAAATACCTTGAGAGAGTGTTGTTAGTTACAGAGCTAAGAGGAAAAAGTGTCAAAGTCTTCATTTCTTACTTTTCCCGAACAGGCCAGGCGCCAACCGATCACTGCATACCAATATAGTGCCCCAGGCGTGCGGTATCGTCTAGATGTTCGTATATACTATTATCGTGAGTATAATGCCGGCTTCGACTGAGCAATGACGGAGTTGAGATTTGCCTGTTGCTTGATTGGCTATCTCCAAGGATCTCTTCTACGCCCAAGGCTAACACCACGCCGATACCCGGACAAATTTTAATGTACGAAGTACGCTTACCGTGTCAAATGTCTATGTGTAATCGCCAATCTTCGCATTCGCACCATCGCCGACCCCCCACGAAATGGTCACCACACATCTGCATATAAAGTAGCACAGCCTCAGCTGTTCATAGGTTGATATCAACGGCATTACCCCAGAGGTACTTTCAACCTGATAGGATGCCCAAAACCCGCCTATTGAATTCCGGTAATTTGGTCGATCAGCGCCTCGTGGCAGACTATCGATATTCGAAACCTCACCATTGCGAAACCGGAGCGCTTTGGAACGTGGGCGACTTCTGAGCTTCATGATTCGTAGGCACAACTAGTCTATAGAACTGGGTTCAATCTGATCTTCTGCTTACAGACAAGTCAAGTCCAGAAGAGAGGGTGTACTTTGTTTTCCTAAACTCTTTGGTGGAAATTGCTTTCGCGTTTATAGATCTCGAAGCAGCTCGGCAGGGTGTTCCTGCGGTGAGCCTATGAACCTAATGTCTGCCAGGTCAACTATTACATCAAGCCGCATAGACGTTGAGGAGGGATTCTGCCATGGGCCTGCCTGCGTCCGGTAAGCCTTATCTGATCAAGCTACTGACGAACAACCGACATTTGATCGGCTCCTAGTTGGTATTCCCATGGGGTGCAGTGCAGTGCAGTGTGTTTAGGGCATGCAAGCCACAATATACGTCAGTCGCGCAAAGCTAGAGAACGTTGTATGTACGATTCCTTTTATCGGAAGCAATCGGTGGACTTGTTGATATGATGTAGTATCGAATACGATAGCCAATCATTTTGCAGCCTTGCGAAGCACGCAGCAGAGCACCAGGGATTTATCATCCACCTTCACTACGACTGTATCCAATAGAATATATTACAGATCGAAATTGGAATGGTACGTGCAGCCCGCAGATGCCTATCAGGGGCAATGAGGAGACAGACCATCTCAATGCTATTTACTGGCAGCCGCCTGCCGATCCACGCATTCAACATGCGCATACGAGCGCTGGATGCCGGCCGAAGTCACCAGCCTTGCAAGTTGCCACAGTCCTAGGCCTCGACGCCACGGCTATCCTAATCCAAACACTGGAGCATGACCGCAGGCGTTGATCTTTCTTTCACCGTGGGTGGTGGCGCGCATTGGACTTGATATTGGTCCAGCCGACCAGCCCATCCCATACACAGAAATATAATGCGGTCAGTCAAGTCGTACGGTGATGCCCCGGTGAAGCTATCAGATGTCGGGGGTGATCTAGAAGATCTTTGCTGAATCCTTCGCTCTACCCTTGCGGGCTTGTACAACCCTGAACTCAATTGCCTTGTTGAGAGTTTGAGACAATCCGATCCCCAGGCGGCAATACCCGCTCTCGCACAGCAATTGGCAACCTGATACAAGACAATCCGTACCTCTGACGGCTTGGCATCTGTGTCACCCTCTGTGCCTCTGTCCCCCATGGATATTTGGATATTGGAACGGCCTGAGGGGTCCTCAAGTTACTGTTGTGTAATATGACGCCCCCATCCCCATCCCCATGCTCTTAGAGACCTAGCCTCCACCATTTATTTCGCAAATCACCTAACCTGCCGAACACCCGGGTTAGACGTGACTAGACCTAGGCGCAGAATGTTCTTTGTATGGCGAGATGCGCTAACATTGTGACCACGTTTCGGTTATGTTGGCACCCCCTGCTAAGAGATCGTGGCTGGTTTCAGCTCTCGTGTGCTATGTTCTATCATATTTCTATGCTTTTTCTCTTCTCCTTAATCTTAAGCTATGTGGAATAATTAACGACTAAGGTCTAGTGGTCCTTGTATGAGAAATATACGTAAGCAGAAACCTCACCAAGAGCAAAGTGTTTACTGTCATTGGCTCGGGCACCTCTGCATGCTCTGTCCAGCACCGGTTTCTGAGCGCCAAGGCTGCTAGTGATACCACACAGGATATGGTAGATCGTTACAGCAAAGAGGTATGTATGCGTGTGTAACTCCGTAAGTATTTTACCCTGTGGCAAGCGTGGCATCTAACGCCTTTCCCAACTCAGTCAAAGTCGATGGGGTAGGGCCTCGGCTGGGCTTGCATGGCGACTAGTTCATCGACTGTTGCGCCTATCAGGGCAAGCCCGCATGCCGTTCATGGTCCTCACAGGGCACACTGTAATGTACGGAGTATGAATGGGCCTGCGAGGGAGTTCTAGTGCAGATAAAGAGCAAGCTATCGAGCTGTAAAGAGACTAGACTGCTAAGTTCCAAGTATCTGATACCTAGTGAAACATAGTTGGCCCTCTCGCCTACCTTGTAATCCGCAACATGGCTCACAAAACCAAGACTGCTGAGAGAAACCGGTCGTTTTCATCACGATAGTCGGCTTATAATAGTATCTTCGGATGTTGGCGTTAGAGCCTTGGAGGTCAGATTCGATAGAGGGTGTGCAAGACTCTCTTTCCGTAGGGCCAGGCCATCAGAACCCTGCGTGCGGAGAACAAACCCGAGGTAATATGTGGTGTTAGTAGTATATACGTCGTCGTACTCTTGGTGTGCACCTGTCAAGGATCAAGGCTGTTCCCCTCCCCCTTACTTCTCCGTCTGCAGCTTTCACCTGAGTATCAACACAGGGACAGGGTTATTTCAGACTCAAGTCGACCAGCCTCTTCTGTCACTAATTCGTTTATCACCGTCACGTCGCATCAGTCACATTCAACCCTTCCGCCTACACAGCTTCTGCATTGACCCGCGCATTTATTGATTCTCGGAGACTATGAATACCTAACCCCATCCCCGGTGCCATCCCACCACTACCCTGGTAACAAGTCATTTTTAACCTCCGGTATCCTTGGGTAGCATCAAAGACCGGAACATTTAGCCTACTTTAAAATCGACCTTTTGCTTGAAATAACGTGTTTCAGTACCACTGTTCCGGTACCCTAGTCAGCGAGCAACTCTCCCAATTCATCTTTTCATTCTCGCCATTGAGGCCACAGTCTCGAGATCTTGAACCTGAATTTAAGTATCCTGAACACACTGGGCCACGTCAAGAACTAGTACCCACACCAATACCAGACAGACGCGTTCGTTCATTGCTGCTGCTTTGTCTGGAACGTACGTACTGTTGGATAAGATATGACAAGGTGTTGGGGTGCAAGTGTCACGCTCGCCTGTCCTGGCAGTTCAGCAACCCCATACTCGATGGTTTGATGCTGGTACACAATCCTTGGTAAATGAAGCCATACCCCTCTGGTCTAGCAAAGTATTGGGACTCCGAGCAACAGTCACTGGCGCTTGACTTAAAGAGAAACGACCTTATCGTGGGATATTCCAAAACCCAATACGATACCACATCCCCCAGGTTGGGTGAACAACTCAGCAGTATTCTCAGAGCAAGGGAACATCCCAGCATTCAACTCTCTGATATACTGGTGTCGACATATACCTATCAGGCTGTTCATGAAACCTTGGCAGATCGTGCAATAGCAGTGCGCTGCGATAGTCTTCGATATGGTTTACTGCGGAAAACCCTCTCGGGGTTGTCAGATGTGTAGGACGAGGCGGATAAAGGCAAGTTGTCTTGGGCCTCGGAAACCCTCCACGAGCTGAGATGGACTGACACCTGCTTCCCGGATCAGTGTGACGAGACGAGGCCGACGTGCAACCAATGCACCAAATCACGGCGGCAATGCCCAGGCTACAAGGATGACTTCGATCTGGTCTTTCGCAACGAGACAAAGGCCACGGAGCGGAGGGCGAAGAGGGCTAACAAGAAAGCCTGGGCGCAAAGGGGGGAGAGACACGACGCGCATCCAGATAACGCGTCAAGCTCGTCTTCCCGTCCCTCAACCAGCGCTACCACCGTCACAGGTATCTGGGCGGTGGCGACATCTCCGACAGTGCCTGTAGAAGACCAGGCGAGCTGTCTTTTCATATCTAACTTTGTTCTCATGCCGAGAGACGGAAGCTCCGTAGGGCACCTCGACTTCGTCCTCCCGCTGCTGAACCAAGCAGGCCCGGACAGCCATATCCAGCATGCCTTCAACGCATGCTCGATGACTTTCTTAAATAACCGGAAAGCTACGGGGGGCAGATATTGGGATGCGGCTTTGTCCGAGTACTCCATAGCCCTCGCCAGGACCAACGTCGCCCTCCGGGATAGGGAGACACAGTTATCAGATGCGACCTTAGCAGCCGTTCTCTTGTTGGGAATGTTCGAGGTATAGCCAGTCCCCCCTCACAAAGTTATCAGGGTGGATATGTACTGACAGGACGATGGCAGAACATCTCAGCCAAGCAGATCAGCGCATTCAACTGGGGCTCGCACGTCGATGGTGCGGTACAGCTGGTCAAGGCCCGAGGGAAGAGGCAGAACAGAACCAAAATCGGATTCCAACTGTTCGTCGCCGTCCGCACGTTGATGGTAAGTGCGAAACACGACCTCTCCCGTTCCCTTCATCTGCGCCGATAAATGCTCACATGTCGGACAACAGTCAGTGTATTGTCTCACGGCAAGCCGAGCTCCCACCATGGGCGCGGACTGGTGGATGGACAGCACGGCCTTCAGCAAAACCGCGCTGGGGGTGCAGAAGCTGATGATCAAGACAAGCGAGGTGCGAGCGCAGGCCGCGCAGCTTATAGATAGCCTCCCCAAGTCGCCGGAGAACATCGAGTTGATGCTCGAGGTCATCCGCAAGACGCAGGTGGTCGACCAGGAGGTGGCGGCGTGGCAGCAGAGCCTGCCCGAGGAGTTCCACTACAAGACGGTGGCGTGGGAAGACAGCGTGCTGAGCGGCGACTGCGCCGATGCCGAGGTCTTCCCCGGCCGTGTCGACGTCTACACCGACGTCTGGACCGCCAGCGCGGCCAACTCGTCACGCACGCTCCGGCTCATCCTCCAAGCCATCATCGTGCGGTGCACGGCCTGGGCCTGTGCGCCCGTCGACTACCGCACCACGCCCGAGTACGCCACGGCGGCGGGTGTCTGCCGCGATGCTATTACGGACATCATTGCCGCGGTGCCGTACTTCCTTGGCTGGCACCTACGGCGGAAGGAGGTCAAGACGACCCTAGGAAACTTCGCTTGCGGGCAAGAGGACAGCCCGAAGGGGCTGGCCGGCTACCTGTTGACGTGGCATTTGACCATCGTGGTCTCGCAGGACTACGCCACCATTGCCCAGCGGGAGTGGGTGAAGGGGCGACTGCGCAAGATCGGCAACGAGCTCGGCGTCAAGTACGCGCTGGCTATGTGTCAGGTATGTTCCCCTTTCCCCCCTTTTTTCTTAATTCAAGAGACGTGCTCTTCTATCTAAGCTTGACGCTACCCATCCTGCCCCTGAAGACGCACCGTTTAAATTGTTCACTTGATCACTAACACCTTCCTCCCCCCCACAGATGAACATAGGCGTCCCATCGTCCATGATCCGGCGAGACATGTTCGTGAACACCAACCGTCCCGGCACCGCCAGCTCGGGCTCTACCTTCGCGGAGGTCGTGGCATCGCGCTACTCGTCGCCCGCCGCCAGCTCGGACTACGCGCCCAACGCGCACCAGCAGTGGGAGGCGGCGACGAAGCCGCTCTCCGATCCGGTCAAGGACGAGCTCTTCTGGAGGATGACCAAGAGCGGCACAGGTGACGAGGGCACGCAGACGCAAAGGAATGCGCAGAGATGGGTTTCGACATGACAGAAGTAGATCTAGGTGGTGATGAATCATCCATGGTGGATATGATGCTCATTTACCGACGACGGAAGTTCATTTGAATGCGTGCCCTGGCTGCATGTGCAAAACATATATATATATATATATATATATATACATCGACCTTGCCGGCCTACTATCACGAATGCAGAAGCCGCTCAGTCCTTGGGACTTCACTTCTGCAATCTTGGCGGGGATACAGAAACAGCTACTCAATTGAGCAGCCGTCAGATGACGATGATTCGAATACACCGAAGCGCCTCATCCCCCCAGACGCCCACCGCATATTCTCAGACATAGGAGACAGACATTGTCCAACAACCGAAACCGCAGATACAAGAACCAGCTTCGCTCCAAGGCGCAAGCGGCTGTACCGTACCTCTTATCATTCTTGCACCAACTACATGCGCCATAAACAAACGGGCAAAGGGGAACCAACACCAGTCATTACCAACCACTTGAACGACATCAAATCAAATAGTCGACACCTAAAAACACACTTACCATGCATTGGATCGCAGGATGTGTTGGTATCTACCAACCTAACCTAATATATTTGTAGGCAGGTACTTTATGAAGGTCATGAATGAGAGGAATTGTGGGAATTTTGGGAAATATGGGATATTTCAACATAGCAAAGATACCAACTAACCAGATTGGCTAGCAATATTTTTTTCTGTAGCAAAACTGTCACGATGGCTGGTGCCATGCAGATAGGACTCTGAAGCAAACTAAAATAAAAAAAAACAGGTCCAATAAAGTTCCATTTTTGGAAGTACGGTATCGCGTGCTTGGATATCCATCCGTCTTTTCTGCGACAAATATATCAATGAAGCATACTACTACCTAAGTAGGCATGGTATTCTTTTCAGGCCGGAACATTTGCCTAGCATCTGGCTAGGAAGGTGTGTGCGTGGCACACCTTTCCGTATAATATTCCCCCAGATAAGTAAATGGAAGGCAATTATTTACTCCGACGGCAAGTGTCGTTGTCGCCCATCGCTGCCCGCATACCCTAGTATAATACTCGAAATTTAAAAGGATTTGTCATCGCGAGGACGTCGGACTGATGCGTTCGTGCGTTCGAATCGTTTGTTCGAAAATATCGACGATTATCGAGGACCAGATCGTATCCTTCTAGCCCTCGGCTCGCCCTCCTTTCGTTCATTCGTCACCCCAAGCTTTTGCAACGGCGCATCTCCTGCCTGCCTGCCTGCCTGCCTACCTACCTGCCTGCCCCTCTCTCTCTTCTTTCCAGTCCCCTTATCTCCATCTCTTTTCTCGTCCCCAATCCCACACTATCTCCTCTTCACAGTAGCAGAGGCGGGCTTGGCGCTGTTGGCGTTGGAGGCGGAGCCGGCGTTCCAGGCCTTGACGACCCAAGACTGGGTGGCGTCGACGTAGCGCTCGTTCTCGACGTGCTTGACGCCGACCTTGAGGCCGTCCTTGGTGAAGACCATGTTGCGCGAGGCGAAGCTGCTCTCGGCGTTGGCGCGGATCTTGGTGGCGCTCAGGTAGACCTGGTAGAGCACGAAGCCGATGCCGGCGACGACGACGAGGAGGATCAGGAGGGGGACGATCTTGCTGTTTGCAGGTGAGAGCTTACGTTAGCTGGGTAGGTAGGTGCATGCATGCGCCGAAGGGTGAGAATGAGAGAAGGGAAGGAAAGGGAAACAAGGGAGGAGAGGGCTGAGATTGTTTGTGGTGTCGATCTTGTACTCACCCAGCTGTTGAACCCGCCATGGTTTCGATTGATGAGTGCGAATGTAGCTGCCTCTGCAGTTGTGAAAGTACTCGGGATAGATCAAATGCAGTAAACGGCGTCGAAGTCTTGGCAAGCTTGGGTGGTGGGATGTGTAGAGCTACTGTAGGTAGATTCAGGGTCCTAAGTCGGTATTGTTGGCTGTTGGTAGTGCGCGCGCGATAACTAACAACCTGTTTTAAAAACAAAAAAAGGGAGGCAATAACAATGAGTTGGGATAGTAAGGCACGATGTAAAATATGGGAGGGTTTTCACGGCAGTCACGGCATGCAATATGGGCTTGGTTTGTGTCATGAGCAGCGAGGATGCAGTGCAGAGGAGGCATGCGATCCATGATATGTACGTCAGTTGAAAATCAAATTGGCCTGCCCTACCAAGGCCGGCCCAGAACCGGCGTACGGAAACGGCAGGGCTTTTTTGGCAGGTATCCTGCCGGATTACGGAACTAGTAGGGGACGGACCGGTAACACCCTCAGGCTCGTCAGGGTCACGAATCGCTTAATTGGTTTCGTTGTTTCGCAATCTACGGCGTGAGTACGCAGGCATGGGAGAGGCTAGAGCTGAAGAGGGAATTGGAGTGGTAACATCGACTCTGCGCCGCACCGGCAAGCGGCGAGAAGGGGAGAGTTGCATGCAACATGCAAATAGCGTTGCCGTAAATAGTAATACCGTACCAGACGGAGACCCGCAGGGGTAGCATACATAGCATGTCGATAGCTGTCCACCTGCACCGTCTGTTCAGCTGCTCAGGGTTCACATGATAGCCCACACCAATCAATCAATCGACTTACCCCAGTCCTACCCAGGTGATACCTAGTGTTTCTGTTGCGATTATCCGAACAAGCTTGGATAAATAGAACGCAGAAGTTCTTGTTGAAGCATTGGGAACCTTCGTTGTCACTTACACACCTCCATCCCGCCGGCACGGTAGATGCATCATGGCACTTGCATGCATCAAGCAAGCACGTGATAAGCATACTTAGATTACCTAAGGAGATACACCCCTCGTACGAAGGAGTCAGGACCAATGGGAGCGGAGTCTTTCCTGCAGCCGTGCATCTCACGGTATTAATGACTGTGCCATCTGCATAGACACACTGTCCATCCAGACTTGACTCTTTTTGCTTTCTGTTGGCACTTGGAAAGGAACAAGGTCGTGACGCAAGGAGGTGATAGAATAGCCCCATAAAAACGGGAGCTCGGTGAAGCTATGACCACAGCCAAAGCCAGGCTAAGGACGGGTCAGGCTTAGGTACCTACCTACGTGGGGGATCCAACCAGATCTCGGTTTGCAGGTCTGTGTGTCCGGGTTGCCATCGATGGACCTTGCATTGCAAATGAGGTACATGTACTCATACTCCGAACCAACCTTGAAGACCCAAACACCCAAAGTGCAGGCTACCATATTAACTCGTAGAAAATCGCTGTGACACGATATCTGCTGTATATGTGGATTATATCTAGGTGCCTGATCTACCCACACGTGTCCATTTTGATATATCGTCCGTCCTGGGTGTCGAGTAGGTACATACATGTAGGTAGCGTTACGTAGTTGTATGTGGCTGCAATCTGTCACCGCCGGTTGTCAAAACGTGGCCAAATCCCAAGCCTTATAAGTCACAAGCCACATTGACAGGTAACCACTACGCAACTACCCGCTGCCTCGACTGCCTGCACTGCACAGCGAACAACACAACACTTCCCTCTCCCAACACACCCTCCTCTACCCGGCCCACCCATCCCAACAGTCGATTGCCGTCCGCCCACCTGCTGTTGCGCAATCCATCGGGCTGCACCAGGACGAGCTGAGCTTCTGCCATCCTCTGCGCAGCCGCCGAGATGGCCGCCCCCTACGATAACCAGGGCCAGTATCCCCCGCAGGAATACCCCCAGGAAGCGCAGTACGGTGGCTACGAGGGCCAGCCAGCCGCCACGCCGCCGCCCCAGCCCGGCGCTGCCCTCGATGGCGCCAAGAAGAAGAAGAGAGGCTACGCCACCCAGGCCTTCGAGTTCGGGAGCGGAGCCAATTCCGGCGCCGCCCCTCCTCCGGGAGGTGTGCCCCCGGGACCTGGTGCCCCAGCCTACGGCGCGCAACAGGCCCCCCAAGGATACGGAGGCTATCCCGCTCAGGGCTATGAGCAAGGAGGCTACGGCGCTCCTGCGCCCTCTCCCTACGATGCACAGCAGCAGCCAGGCGTCGGGGCGCAGCCTCAAGCAGGAGAATACCAAGTTCCGTCTCCCTACTACCCGGGCGCTGCCGGTGCCGGGTTGGGGCCCCTCACACAGAACATGGCCGGCATGAACATTGGCGGTCCTCAGCAATCCCCCGCTCCGCAGCAACAGCAGCAACAGCCAGGCCAGCAACCTCGCCTTGCTCTCAACCAACTCTACCCAAGTGACCTGTCCGCCCAGCCCTTCAATGTGTCCGAGCTAGATCTGCCGCCACCCCCTTGTATCCTACCCCCTAATGTATGTGCCTACTGTTCTGTGCCTGCGTTGCTGCTTTGAGGAGCTAACAATCGTTCCAAGGCCAGCGTCACTCAGTCACCTACGGCCAACTGCCCGCCCAAATACATCCGGTCTACCGTGAATGCCGTCCCCACTACACACAACTTGTTGAAGAAGTCCAAACTTCCTTTCGCGCTCGTTATTCAGCCGTACGCCGCCCTCCACGACATCGATGATAACGTGCCCGTTGTTCAGGATCAAGTTATTGCGCGATGCCGGAGGTGCCGGACATACATTAACCCCTATGTGACCTTCCTGGATCAGGGACATCGCTGGAGGTGCAACATGTGTAACCTCACCAACGATGTGCCCCAGGCATTCGACTGGGACGCCGCTACGCAGAAGAGCGTGAATCGCTGGGACAGGTATGAGCTGAACCACTCGGTCGTGGAGTTTGTCGCTCCTCAAGAGTACATGGTCCGCCCCCCGCAACCTCTCGTCTACCTTTTCCTCTTTGACGTGAGCTACGCCTCCGTATCTACGGGCCTCCTCGCCACGAGTGCACGAACTATCCTTGATAGTCTAAGCCGGATACCCAATGCCGACCGCCGAACTCGCCTTGGATTTATCGCTTTCGACTCAAGCCTGCACTACTTCTCCGTTCCCAAAGACGAGGAGGAGAACGGAGAGACCAGTATGCTAGTCGTGAGCGATTTAGAGGAGCCATTCCTACCGATGCCCCATGACCTTCTGGTTCCCTTGACAGAAAGCCGGCAGAGTATCGAGAACTTCCTTGCCAAATTGCCAGATATGTTCCAGAACAACCAGAACAATGGTTCTTGTCTAGGATCGGCGCTCAAGGCGGGTCATCTTTTGATCTCCCCCCTGGGTGGAAAATTGGTCGCTCTTAGCGCGTCTCTGCCGAACATGGGTACCGGAAAGTTGGAGTTGCGCGAAGATAAGAAACTTCTGGGCACGTCAAAGGAGAATGGCCTTCTACAGACCGCTAACAGCTTCTACAAATCCTTCGCCGTTGAGTGTTCCAAGGCTCAAGTGTCCATCGATATGTTCCTCTTCTCGTCGCAATACCAAGACGTGGCCTCGCTAAGTAACCTCCCCCGATACACCGGTGGACAGACATGGTTCTACCCTGGCTTCAATGCCGGCCGAGGTGAAGACGCCATCAAGTTTGCCTCCGAGTTCAGTGACTACCTGTCATCGGAAATTGGTCTGGAAGCTGTTCTCAGGGTGCGTGCCTCGACTGGCCTACGGATGAGTACGTTCTATGGCAACTTCTTCAACCGATCTTCGGACCTCTGCGCCTTTCCAGCTTTCCCTCGCGACCAATGCTATGTGGTAGAGGTGGCGATTGATGAGAACTTACAAAAGCAGTTTATCTGCCTCCAGGCTGGTGTCCTGTACACAACCTGCAATGGAGAGCGGCGCATTCGCGTCATGACTCTCGCCCTGCCGACAACTACCAACGTAGCAGACGTGTACGCTTCTGCAGACCAGTGCGCCATTACTACCTACTTCAGCCATAAAGCGGTGGAGAGAGCGCTCGGTAGCGGCCTCGACGCTGCGAGAGATGCGCTGCAAGGCAAGATCATTGAACTTCTGCAGACGTTCAAAAAGGAACTGGGCGGTGGAAGCATGGGTGGCGGGGGTCTACAGTTCCCCGCGAATCTGCGTGGGTTACCGGTGCTCTTCCTAGGTCTAATGAAGAACGTCGGTCTTCGCCGCTCCGCCCAGATCCCGTCCGATCTCCGATCAGCGGCACTGTGCCTGCTTTCCACATTACCCCTACCTCTCCTTATTCAGTACATATACCCCCGGCTATACTCGTTGCACGACATGCCGGATAACGCCGGCGTGCCTGATCCCGAGACGAGTCAAATCGTGCTGCCGCCACCACTAAACCTGTCCTCGGAGAGGTTTGTTTCTTATGGTTTGTATCTCATTGATGACGGCCAGACGCAGTTTATCTGGGTGGGACGCGACGCGGTGCCGCAGTTGCTGGCAGACGTGTTTGGTGTGCCGGATCGATCACAGCTACGTGTGGGCAAGACGGTGATACCAGAGTTGGACAACGATTTCAACGAGCGGGTGCGCGCCGTGGTGCAGAAGAGTAGAGATCACCTATCGCGGGGCGTCGGTAGCGTCATCGTGCCTCACCTTTACGTGGTGCGGGAAGACGGCGAACCGAGCTTGAAGCTGTGGGCACAGACGTTACTGGTGGAGGATCGCGCCGACCAGGCCATGAGCCTCGCTCAATGGATGGGATCACTGAGAGAAAAGGTATGTTAAGCCACCTTCGCGGGCGCTAGGTTGTTTTTGGTTTGCTAAAAAATGCGTCATCTGCAGGTTGTGCAATAAATAAAAATCAATGTCGAAATGAATGTGTGAAATGAAACGGGAGGTTGACGGGTTGAATCAACAATGAATGACTTGATACCTACCTAGAATAAATGAACAAAAAAGTCAATTTAGTTAGACGCCGACTACCTACTATAATGCGTGATAATTGATGAAATTACCTTCCTAGCTGTAGCTTATGCCGATTTGCCCATAGCTTGAGCAATAGTCCATGCAATGCCCCCCCCCCCCCCCCCCCCCCCCCCCAATTTGAGGGCTAAGAGTAGTCGATAAGGCGCAGTTCTTGTCCGTCTGGAGACAATTAATATATATTTAACGCCGCAACGCAACTAGGTGCGTCTGCTAGATATATTAATACATCTGATTCACCGATGGCCAAGAGTATTTATAGCTTATCAACATACAGAGTAGCAATTGGCGCTCGTAGCCTTACGTCTAGTAGATAGGTAGGAATGGAATGGTTGGATCACACTGCAGCGGAGGTGTGCAGCCAGACGTCCATTGATTGTATTTTTAGAAGCGGTGATGCATGGGCCTGTCTGCCACTATCAAGCTGCACGTAATCCTATGTCAATCACATCACATACCTAGTTACCGACAGAACAGATTTTAGATCACGGGGGCAATAATGAGAATGATGGGCGGAGTGAGTGTTGATTGCTTGATGTTTTGCTTGCTTGCTGGATGACTTACACGCTTGCATACCGTTACAGTTACGCAGGGAACGCTAAACAAACCTACAGTGCAGTTCAATCTATCAACAACCAATAAAGAGCGATGCTAGGCGCCGGGCAGGACGGCCGGGACAGGAATGGAGGGCTGGCGTACCACCTGCCCCCCTTTTCCCTCACGTACGGTACGCTGAAGGGAGAGAAAGAGAGAAAAGCCAGGCTATGTTTCATGAGTGGCTGAGAGCGAAGACACGGCCGAGCTCTGGGTGTGAGTCTGTGACGGGCTAACCCCACCTTGGGGAGCCGCCCAACCAGCATCAGGTCCTGCTGCCCCCGCGCTTTCTGGCCATCCCATCCCATGCCAACCATCCAGCCATTCCGAACGCCCCCCCCGGACCTCTCCCCCCCCCCCCCCCCTCGTCGCTTGTTACTCCTTTCCGATTCTCGAGATGTAGGTACGGTAGGTATGTAACCAACCTCTCGATACTGGCGAATGGTTGACAGGGGGGCAGATTACTCGGATACACACAGTAAGCTAGCTATGTGGTCAACAAACAGGGTCATTGTCAGAGCACTATGGACTGTCTACGAGTACTGATAGGTTTGAGTGCATCTTGAAACTACCGGTAGGGGGCCCAGACGCGTTAATCCCCCACGAAGAGGAGACGCCATTTTAGCTTGCCGTGATCAACTGAGACGGCCACTAGGCGCCCCTCCCCCCGCTTTCACATAGATTATCTGCCTCTCTACTGTAACTCGAAGGTTAGTTCATGTTTTGGTTACTTGGCAGGCCCGGACATACATGCTACAACATACTTACATATGCATAGGTTCGTTGATTAAGAAGAACCTCACCTCACCTTTGCAAGTGTTTCATCCAGACATCGGACGAATGCACATCGTCCAGACTGTCTGTCTGTCCCTGGCAGGCAAGCAGGCTCAGGCCAACCCATATCGTATCCGAATTTAGACCCCACGTGGCCTGGGTAGCAGTAATAAGACCTTTGTTCTCCAGGACAAGCTGAATGGTTAGTTTAATTCAACAATCAAGTAGGTAGATCAGGAACCTAAAGGGACTCCCTCCCAAGGTGATGGAAATAACCTGGAATACAGTGGGCAACTTCCAGCAATGGCTGTCCCACTCAACACCAACACTAATAGCCTGCAGCTCTAATGGCGGCGTCTAGATATTGCAACATGTACTTTACCTACTTACTTACATACACACATACTGTACAAGTCCTAGATGTGATCAATCCCTTCCGTGGCCCCCCTCATCAGCGGTAACTTTGCTACGAGATCTAAGTCCCCAATAGTTTCGCACGGGCCGCGTCTCACACCTGGCAGTTACCAACATGCAGTTCTGATGTATGTACCTGATGTAGCGGTTGCCAACCGGCCGTCAGCCAACGCGACTGCCCAGCTTAGCACACAGATTACGGGTCAGGTACCTACATCCAAGGTGTTAGCTAACGTGTGCCTAGACGTAGTCATCAAGTACCATACATATTGGACAGGTGCCTCTAGTTAGATCCTCGAGATAATAGATCTACGTGCCTGATGCGCCGAGCTGGGTGGATTTTAATATACTAGGTAAGTATGTTATGGCCACATCCTGGCATCTGGTTAGGCAGTTCCAAATAAGTAGGTACCTGATCATATCACACAAAACTGAGTGATCGTCCAAAAATCGAAGTACCGGGCAGGTATATCGATATTCAATATGCACTCCACTGTCGCGCGGCAACTACGTGCAGTACCTACGTGGTACGGCACTCGGGCACTAACATGCATCCTGGACCAGTTGATCTGGTGACTGCCCGAGAGTTTTGGCAGGAACGCTTCTAAACCACGGGCCTGCACACAGCAGCCGCTGCCTGTCACTGTCACTGTCACCTCTCCGCCCAAAGCTCCCAAGTCTTTTCCCTCCACCTGCACCTGGGCCTGCACATTTGTTTCTTGCCCACTCCAACTTTTCCTTGAACATTCCAAACTCGGTGTGCATTCATTTTTGCGTGTGCGTATTTGCGTATTGCGTCTCGTCAATTGTGCGGCCTCGCCTCGCCCCTCTTCGCAGCTCGAGGTACTTTCCCAAGCGGCAACCCGCATTGACAAAGGTAAAGTCGCTGCTGGGCCGAGCCGAGCTGAGACCCAAGCATCCCACCCAAGTCCCCCAAGTCCCCCAAGTCCCGTCCCTCCCTCAGCCAACCGCCCGCTCACTTAAACAACAACGACCCCTCACGCAGGTCATATATCACCCGCAGCACCACCATCCCGCCCGACCTCGCATCGCTGCGAAACCTCAACAACACTCGACCGCCCAAGCCGTGCAATCCGGCAATTCGTCTGTCTGTCTTTTTGCACGTCTGCTTAGTTACAACTCATGAACGATCATCAAGGTAGGCGCCGGTATTTCGTACTGTATATCCAAGCTCCCAAGACCCCCCCCCGCGCAGATCACACAGATAGGCAGTACACACACGCCTTGCTCACCCGCTCCTCTCCCTCCTCTGCCTCCTCTCCCGCTCTTTGCATGCCTTGCCCTGCCGCTGGCTGCAGCGCTTCCCTGCCGCCCGACTGAATTCACCTTGGCTCAGCACGTACGCCGGATCTGCGGCGGTTCGTGCAGGGTGTCCGGCTCCAGCTCTAGCGGCCAGCCAGAGCGACATCCTGTAACAAGGGGCTTGTTAAAATCCACTGTCCCATTGGCCGCGTCACAGAGTCGCGCTGCCCATCCCCTCGTTCGTTGTTTAGAGCCGGCCCCGTGCTGTCCCTTAGTCCCTTAGTCGCTTCGAAATCGTCTTCTAGAACAATTTCAAACATCTCGTACGGGACCTGCAGTTGGCTGCCTCCCGCCTGGCAAGGCTAGGATTCATATCCCAAACCGCTTACACAACCGAAAGCTGCATGAACCCAGCACCGGCGCCTGAGCCCCCCAGCTATTGCAGCAGCAGCATTCTCAGCTGCCCATACCTACAACCAATACGCCTGCCTCCTTTGTCTCTTTCTTGCGACTTCGGCTGATCTTTCTCTCTTCTCTCATAGTTCGGACGATTCCAAACAACGAGCACTAAGCTTTCTTCGTCCAGTACAAAGGATACATCTTTCTAATTCCATCATATTGGTGATTCAAAGCACGATTCAAGCATCGGAACAACGAACACCAACGCCTTCTTTTGTGCGTTGAACTCGACATATACCTGCTGCTGCATCGACTCGGCAACTCGACGCGGTCTATCTACATACCTAGCTCCACGTTATCCTCCTACCATTCTAGACTAATCTAGGTCCCTCTGGAGATATCGCGGACGTTGGCAGTCTCGAGATTGTCGGTGGAGGTAAAGGTTGCGCTCGGATTCCGAGTGTATCATTACATTACGTGTCAATATCTGAGGCGGTAGACGAAGCGTGCCTGTGGCATTTTTCCCATCATGTCGCGAGCAAACCCCCCGAATCCTCAAGGATCCCGCAAGATCTCCTTCAATGTCAGCGAGCAGTACGACATCCAAGATGTGGTCGGTGAAGGCGCCTACGGTGTCGTCTGGTATGGCTCAACTCGACCATCTGCCTAGAGCGTTGTCATGCTAACAAGTCTTCCTAGTTCGGCGATACACAAGCCCTCGGGCCAGAAGGTAGCCATCAAAAAGATAACACCTTTCGACCACTCTATGTTCTGTCTACGAACCTTGCGTGAGATGAAGCTCTTGCGGTATTTCAACCACGAGAACATCATCTCCATCCTCGACATTCAGAAGCCCCGAAATTACGAGTCCTTCAATGAGGTATACCTGATCCAGGAGCTGATGGAGACGGATATGCATCGTGTCATCCGCACACAGGATCTATCCGACGACCACTGCCAATACTTCATCTACCAAACGCTACGAGCTCTGAAGGCGATGCATTCTGCCAATGTCTTGCATCGTGATCTGAAGCCCAGTAACTTGCTGCTGAACGCCAACTGCGATCTGAAGGTGTGCGATTTCGGTCTCGCGAGATCTGCGGCCTCGCAAGAGGACAACTCAGGTTTCATGACGGAATACGTTGCCACTCGTTGGTACCGTGCCCCCGAGATCATGTTGACATTCAAGGAATACACCAAGGCAATTGATGTTTGGTCTGTCGGCTGCATTCTGGCCGAGATGCTGAGCGGCAAGCCCCTATTCCCCGGAAAGGACTGTGAGTTTCCTGAAACCTAATTCCCCATACTTGTTGCGTCATATTGCACACCGTCTAACATGAACCCTCTCCAGACCATCATCAATTGACGTTGATTCTGGATGTGCTGGGTACGCCCACGATGGAGGACTACTACGGAATCAAGTCGCGACGTGCTCGCGAATACATCCGATCCCTCCCCTTCAAGAAGAAGGTGCCCTTCCGCACTCTGTTCCCCAAGACCTCGGATCTTGCCCTCGACCTGCTGGAGAAGCTGCTTGCTTTCAACCCCGTCAAGCGCATCACGGTAGAGGAGGCTCTCAAGCACCCCTACCTCGAGCCGTACCACGACCCGGAGGACGAGCCGACGGCGCCCCCGATTCCGGAGGAGTTCTTCGACTTCGACAAGCACAAGGACAACCTGAGCAAGGAGCAGCTGAAACAGCTTATCTACCAAGAGATCATGCGGTAGAATCGAGGATCTAGAGGATTGGTGGCATGGAGACAGCAGATGACCCTGAGCATGGAATTGATTTGGCGAGCACGCCGAAACGGAGGCCATGAACTCACCTACACTGAGGATGTGGATAGCATCATCGAGCGGGTGTTCGAGGTCCCGGCACAACTTACTTTTGTCTAAGAAAGGTCGAGATGGAGAAAGGGGAAGTGGAAGGAAAAGGGAGGCGGTGGTTCGTGAATAATGAAGCAAGCATACAAGCAAGCAAGCGATGATGTTGACGCATGGTTAGTGATATCTAGCAATGTGTGCTGACTGACTTGGCCGAGGGATGGCTGGGGCGCGATAGATCTGGACGACGACGACGGCATACATGCTCTTTCCTCAGTTCTTCACACGTTGTGTATCTATCGTCCGTCCCATATAGATGATTGATAATGGCGGTGCTTTCATCTGATCTCTCACCTGGTCTGTAACCCTTCCGTTGATCCTTCTCCCTGACCGTCTTCCCGATGGGTAGACGAGAAAGAACATCGAGAATGGGTAGGTAGCTAGGATAGAAAAAGATCTCAGCTGGGTTAGGTAGACTTTGCTATCTAATGGCAAACGTAATTTGCAGAGCCTACAGTGAGTGTAGCCAGCTGAGTTGAGTTGAGTTGAGAATGGGGTGGGAATTGGTCTTAATAAATGTGTTTCTTTTAAGACTTCGTGTGTGTGTGTGTGTGTGTGTGTTTGATGTCTTTGCGTGTCTTTACCACCTACCTACCATTTGATATGATATCAGCTGCAAGAGATTCAAGCCAATATCTTAAAACGTTCGCTCTGGCTAATTAGACGAGATTTGGAGGAGCCCTCCAGGTTTCGTTGAAAATAAGTTGAGATTGAAATCCAAAGTTTCCCCCGATTGAACTCGACAATACTATATATATTCTAGGTTAGGTAGGTAGGCAATTGATTGTGCTCATGGGTATCCCATCCGATTAAAAAGAAAGAAAAAAGACTCCCAAACGCCGACCGATGTTTCCATATAATAATCAGCAGATGATGGTCATCATCGTTATCTGCATCTTTGTGCAAAGTGTCTGTTTGTTGGTCTGAGATTCAAACGAGACTGACTGATTGAGTCTCCAAACCTCTTCTTCCTCATAGGCTTCAGATTCAGATTCAGATTCAGATTCAGATTTTGTCGTAAAAATCGTTTCTTGCCTTTGCCTTTCCTCCGGTTTTCCGTTTCCCACCTTCATGACATGATAGGTTTGGCTACTAGAAAAGAAAGGGCCAGAACCGCTCTCGTCCCCTAGGTACACTCCTTCCTACATCTTTACCCTACCCTACCCTACCCTACCCTACCCAACTCTCCTAACCCCTCCCCTCCCTAATCAACTCCATATACCTAGGTACCTAGGCAAGGTAAAGTGACAAAAACTAACTAGCCCCGACAACCCACAACTCGACGCCCATGACATCGAACTTCTCGCCCTCGTCGCTGAGCGGCTGGTTCAGGAAGGTGTCGCACTCGGCGCTGTGGCCGCGGGACAGGCCGTCGTTGAGCCAGAGGCCGAAGCGGCCGCGCTCGCCGTGGCCGCCGCCGACGGAGAGGAACTTGGTCTCGCAGAACATGCAGTAGTCGTTGGCGCCCGTGTAGGCGAAGGTCTGGAAGCGCACGCTTTGGGTGGAGGGTATGGGGGATGGGAGGCGTTTGTCGTTGTCGTTGTTGTTGTTTGGCGACGGGTCTGGTGTGAGAGATGATGATGTGGTGGGAGAGACGATTGTCGTCGTGCGGAAGTCGAGGTCGGTCGTGTCGGCCGAGGGAGGTGGTGGTAGGGGCGCGTGCAGGCTCGCGCGCCAGAGGAAGCACTCGCCCGTGCCGAAGTAGGAGGATGCCGGGTGGGGGGCTTCGGTTAGGTAGGCGCCGAAGATCTGGGAGATTGGAGGTCTTTCTGTTAGCATTCCTATGCCGTACTCGTGCTCTCTTCCTTTTCAATCGGGTCGTGGTATTTGGCACTCTCCTCGTCGTCTCTCTCTGCTCTAGCTCCCATAGCTTTATAGCTTTTCTAGACTCAAAGTTGACGGGAGAGAAGAGACAAGGAAAAAAAAAGAAGAAAAGAAGGGAAGAAAGAAAGAAACTCACCCCATCGGTCCCATCGCGCACAACAAGCACGAACCCGGCCCTGACCCCCCTATACCGCTCGCAGAGCTGGTACAGCGTGCTCAGCGAGCTGCCGTTCTGGTACAGGCTGTACACCAGGCGCCAGTCCTCGAGGATCTTCAGCCTCTCGGGCAAGAAAGTGCGGATCTCCTCGGCCACGCCCCGCGCCAGCAGCCGCTCGTCGGCGTCGGTGTCGGCGTGGTACCCGCTCAGACACACGGGGTCGAGGGACGGGAGCCCGCGCGGTGTGGCGGTGCGCCGCGGGGGCGTGAAGGCGCCGTGGATGCCGTCGCCGCCGCCGCCGAAGGTGCGCTGCGCGTTCTGGTTGTAGAGTTGCGAGGCGCCGGGCGGGGGTGTTGGGGCAGAGGCGCCGTCGACGGTGGAGATGCGCCGCAGGAGACCCCAGAGCCCGGAACCGATGCCGTACCCGGAGCCCGAGGGGTTGCTGGTGAGGGGTGGTGGGGAGGAGGGCTTGGGTTGGTATTGGGGCTGGGGTTGGTGGAGGGGGAGGTGGTGGTTCGGGTCGAAATCGATGAGGGATGAGGCGTGGGTGTTGTCGCGCGGGTGGGGGGGTAAGGAGTCGGGCGGCGAGATGGTTGAGAATGGGGACGAGGTGGTTGTCGTCGGCGGCGAGTCGTCGTCTAGGTCGATCAGGTTGCCTGTGTCGTGTCGGTTCATCTTCGCTGGTGGGTTGCGTATTTGTCGAGGGGTCGGAAGAGGGATCTTGGTCTTGGTCTTGGTCTTGGTCTTGGGAGTCGGTATGGGCTAGGGCTGGTCATGAAGCTGGCCCTGGTTCGTGACGTAGTGTGCTGCTGTGGCTGTATCAAGTATCAAGCTTGAGGCTAGATCTAGCTTGGAGCTGTCAGAAGATAAGGTAAGGTGATCTGAATAGATGATGGTGGGGCTTGTCCTGTTAACTAGTGATGATTGAGATAAGTGCGGTAAGCAAGTCAAGTAAGTATAGGTGTCCAGATGGTGGCTGCTGCGGGAAATGGATTTGATGTAATTATGGTTGGATTGAATTCAGGGCAGCATCGCAGAGGATAACGCAATACGATAAACGGCATGAATCCGCCGCCATCTAAAGGGTGCGTTGGTCGGTTGGCTAGCTGCAGGCTGCAGGGTGTGAGCTTGCGCGGGTGTGGTGGGGAATGATGCCAGGTACGATTTCAAATGGCGTTGGGGGCGTTAGAAGTATCGATCATCGTTAGCCTATGATTGTTGTTGGCGAATCCCCGACAGGCAATTCATAATAATTACCTACTGCAGTTGGAACCATCACCAGCCTAGAACTTGGCGCGTTGATACCAAGAACCGGCAGGCAACGAATGGCAGGAATGAGCAGTGATGCAAGTGAATTTGACAGCTTTGAAGCTCCCGCTCCGTTTTCTTTATTCTCGTTTGGTCCATCATACCTGGAACTACCTAGGAATCGGATATTTATACTAACATCAAGACCTCGAATCCAATGTCTTGCTCAGGTATCTCATCAGCGTATTAATCCAGCTTACTGTGCCTAGGTAGCCTTCACTCAGCTGACATCTTTTTCTCGAGCTTCATCTTAAGGGTGTCGTAGGAGTGCAACCTGAACCATCGCCTCGCGGGGCATCACTGACAAATGAGAGTACACTCATAAATCTATAAGCCTGGATTGAAACTAGTAATAGCCTCCCAAATGCCCTCCGGGCTCGGCTTCGCAGCGCAGACATCCGGCTCGAAGCCGAAAGTCTTGATCAGATAATCTCTTGTAGTCGGCCCTATCGTCGCGATATATGTATTCCGTTGCCCAGCCGGCTTCGTCGCCTTCCCGGTCTTCTCATCCAAGATAAATCCCAAGCCTTTAAGCATGCTATCGCAACCCGTCGGCGAAAACACCACCACCCACCTTCTGGGTCGGTCTTTTGTGCTGGACAGCACATTCTCGAAATCTCCCGGAAACGACGCCATGACCCCTGTCCCGTAGACTTCGGTCTCGGTCACCTCGATGCGGGTGTCGGAAGGCAATGTGTCGTCCATCAGGGTCTTGGGTATGATGTCCCGTCTCTGCTCGCTGACTAGGAACAGCAACGGCGGCTTCGTCGGACGGCCCCGGTACCACTCGCTGTAATGCTGTAGTATGTACTGGGCTAGCACCTCGCCCGTTCCGGTGTGCTCGCCAAATATCTGGAGAGGCGGCGACTGCGGTATTGCCGTCAGCGCCCGGGTGGTGGCGGGGCCGACGCTGTATATCGGCACATGCTGCAGGTGTGGCCAGCCTTCATCTCTCCCTACAATCCCTGTCAGGTCGCTGTGCTGCGTTGCGTTCACGGTTTCGAAGCCGACGTGAGGACATTCAAGTAGTTGTTCTTGGCGACACACCTTCGTTTTCATCAACTAGCTTGGCGAAAGCTTCAACGGCCCTCTGAGACGTGAATATAAGTCCTCCATAAGAGCTCTCCTCGCTCTTTCCTATCTTCTTCTTTTGCAATAGTTCCCTCACGCTCTGCAATCCATCCTCAGTGAAGCGGTGTTGCAGCACCGGCACGAAGGTCGGGTCGAATTCGAAGCCATCATGCGGGGTTGAAAAGAGTTCTTCATAAGCATCTGTTGGCGAAGACTTGGTCTTGAGGAGCAGAACGGGGGTTTGGGGGTTGTTCGTGCTTGAACTTGGCATTTCAGGCATAATGAGGACCACCTCAAGACCGTTATCTGCGCTCAGTCGCAACTACTAACACCAAAATACCTATGTAAATACATCCACGGACCATGGACCCTCCTGTAGCAGTGATGTCAGAAGCGCCAGGACCGCCGCTATAGTCAATCGATAAGAGATCCCAGCAGTGCCAGGTCCCTAGCGAGGGGCTAAACCCCACCGATGCCTAGCTCGCCTAGAAGGTCCCTGCCAAGCCCATTACCAATCGTCGCCGCTCGCCGATGCGGTCGAGCCCGGCGTTCCCATTCCAGTCGCATTGCATTCTCTCAATCGCACGATGGCCAGCAGCCCGCCGCTCCGTGATTCGCCAACAGTATCGCGAGATTTCGGATTTTCGGCGTCGCTCTGATTCTCGACTCTCGATTGTTTTCCCTCGCTACCAAACATCCTCAAACAATGGCTGCCGACCTGCCGGAATCGCAGCCCTCGGCGGCGGCGGCGGCCCCCGCCAAACTGCCGCCGGGCATGGTCCTCGACAAAGATGGCAAGCCGTACGTGTGCCTCTCTCCCACTCCCCTTACCTATCTTCTGTTCTTGCTGTTGTTATTTTTTCGCGACAACACAACACACCGCCGCAGTCTAACAGTTACCGTGCTCTCTAGTTGTCGGTCCTGTAGCTCCAAAGCTTCCTTCAGCCAGTGGACGAAGCAAGCCAAATCGCTCAAATCCGGTGCCGGCTTCGCAGCAGCTGCGACGACGGCCGCTGCCGCCGCTTCAACACCCACCACACAACCCACCAACGACTGCCCCCCGGACGTCGAGGCCCTGGGCCGAAGCACATGGACGCTCCTGCACACCATCGCGGCGAGCTACCCGACCGCCCCCAGCGTGCGGGAGCAGACGGACCTGAAGACCTTCATGGGCCTCTTCTCGCGCCTGTACCCGTGCTGGGTGTGCGCCGAGGACTTCCAGGAGTATATAAGCAAGAAGCAGATCAGGGTCGATAGCCGCAATGACTTTGGCACGTGGCTGTGCGAGGCGCATAATGCGGTCAATACCAAGCTGGGCAAACAGGAATTCGATTGCAGCAAGTGGGAGGAGAGGTGGCGGACCGGGTGGAAGGACGGGAGGTGTGATTGAGCAGAGTGAGTTGACTATATGGCCAGTCTGCTCGCGTCTTTGCGATCAGGTAAGGTGAGACACACACATCACTGGTATCGTTGTCGCTGGCTGGTGTAAGATTCAAAGTTGCAACGCGAAGTATATACATGTACACTATTAGACAATATGGCAGGTAGAGGGTCTTGCATGGCATAGGCGTTTGGGTAAAGTCAGGGGGAACAGCATCACCGCTCATCATCGAATTTGATTTTCTGGCATTCGTTCGCCTGATGGAGGGTCGGGTCATGAATTGTGTGCATTGAAACTTGACAGTAGAATGTTAACGAAACCTACCTACACAACAATCTCGAGATAAAAGTCTCCTGTTGAACAACGAGCACTCATGTCGAGTTATCGAAAGTCGAAAAGCCGAATGCAACTGCTGAACTATGGGGCCGAATGCGCCAACACTGATCCCGGCCAATGACGGCCGTTCACTTAGACAAAATCTCGTTATGTACGGTCCGCACTAAGCTCTTCACGTTTAACTGCTCACACGTTTTTTCCCGGGACCCCCGGTGCTGGTAGGGGAAGTCAACGAACATAACGGGAAGAACCGAGACGCGAGCTGAGCTCCAGCTGCGGAACCGTCCACCCCTCCATTGCATCATCATATATGCCCACATCATGATGGCTTGCATAGCTAGCTCTAGCCGTCAGTCCACCCCCCCTCGTGTTTGTGGGCCGTGGACCGCGGGCCAGACAAGAACAAGACAGAGAGAACAATGCAATGCGACGACGGTAGACCTATGTGACTAAGAGCCCACTACAACATGCGAATGTCTTCTTCTCATCGGCCCTACTAAGTCATCGTGGGAAAAGTAACATCTCGGCCACTTTCGGCGCTCGCTTTACGGAACCTGTTTCCCCAAGTGAATCTATATAGTATTGAACACTCCCGACTCTTACAAAACTGCTTTGTCTCTCTATTCATCATCATACTAATTCACAATCAACCTCACTGTCTAATAGACACACCTGGAATCCTAGGATCACATACTATTCAAACCTACTTAGCCCAGTCCTATATACAACCATTACCCATTTTTGTATATCCGTTTGCCGGACCAAACCCACACATAATCATAAATTCTTACTCTAATCAGATAAATCCAAACCCCTCACATAAGTACAATTCATATACACCCTCAAGATGCCGAACGGAGATATCCGGACGAGCAATCTCACCAAACCGGTCGATGTGGCCGAGTACCTCTTCACCCGACTGCGCCAGATCGGCATCCACTCCATCCACGGCGTGCCCGGCGACTTCAACCTCGTCGCCCTCGACTACATACCCAAGGTCGGGCTGGAATGGGTCGGCAACGCGAATGAGTTGAATGCAGGTACGAACATCTCCCATCATTAATCATCTATTCCTTGCGCCCTCCATATCCTTCATCTCTATTTAATATAAGCCAAGAAGAAATCCAGGAAATGAAACACCAAGAGGACTGACCAATTCTTCCAGCCTACGCCGCCGACGGCTACGCCCGCGTCAAAGGCATGGGCGCCATCGTCACCACCTTCGGCGTCGGCGAGCTGTCCGCCATCAACGGGCTCGCGGGCGCCTACAGCGAGATGGTGCCCGTCGTGCACATCGTGGGTTGTCCCTCGACCATCTCCCAGCGCGGCGGCATGCTGCTGCACCACACCCTCGGCAACGGCGACTTCAACGTCTTCGCCGGCATGTCGGCCTCCATCTCGTGCGCCGTGGCGAAGCTCAACGACCCGGCCGAGATCGCCACGCAGATCGACCACGCCCTGCGCGAGTGCTACCTGCGCACGCGCCCCGTGTACATCATGCTGCCGACGGACATGGCTACTAAGAAAATCGAAGGCGCGAGACTGGATGAAGAGATCAATCTAAAAGAGGCCGTGAACGACGAGGACAAGGAGAACTACGTCGTCGAAGTCGTGCTGAAGTACCTCCACGCCGCGCAGCGGCCCGTGGTCCTCGTCGACGCCTGCGCCGTGCGCTCCCGCGTTCTCGAGGAAGTGCACGCCTTCATCGACAAGACGAAACTCCCCGTCTTCGTGACGCCCATGGGCAAGTCGGCCATCGACGAGACGCACCCCTGCTACGGCGGCGTGTACGCCGGCAGCGCCTCGCATCCTGCGATAAAAGCGGCCGTCGAGGACTCGGATCTCGTATTGTCCATCGGCTCGCTGAAGAGCGACTTCAACACGGCCGGTTTCTCCTACAGACTATCCCAGCTGACGGCCATCGAGTTCCACACAGACTACTGCGCCGTCCGATACAGCGAATACCCCGGCGTCAAGATGCGCGGCGTGCTGCGCAAGATCACGCAGCGCGTCGATGTCGCGCAGGTGAAAGCCGACCCGCCCCCGCAGCACTTCGCCATGCCGGGCCAGGAACAGGGCGAGTCCGAGGGCCCCATCAAGCAGGCGTGGTTCTGGCCGCGCATCTCCAACTTCTTCCGCGAGGGCGATATTATTGTTTCCGAGACCGGCACCGCGAATTTCGGGATCTGGGAGACTAAGTTCCCGCCTAACGTCACCGCGCTGAACCAAACGCTGTGGGGCAGCATTGGCTGGGCCGTCGGCGCGACGCAGGGTGCCGGGCTCGCGGCGAAGGATACGGGGGGCAAGAGGCGGACGATTCTGTTTGAGGGTGATGGGAGTATACAGTTGACGGCGCAGGAGATCGGGACGATGATTAAGCATAAGTTGGATGTTATCATGTGAGTTTGCTCCCCCTCCCCCTTACCCATCTATAACCCGCAACCGCTGGAGAGATCTCCACCTCTTGTTAGTTAGTTTGAAAGGAAGGTGCTTTTGACTAACCGCAAATATCAAAATTCCAGATTCGTCATCTGCAACGACGGCTACACCATCGAGCGCTTCATCCACGGCATGGACGCGCCCTACAACGACGTGCCGACGTGGAAGTACCGCGACCTCGGAACCGTCTTCGGCGGCACCCCCGAGACGGTCAAGAGCTACGCCGTCAAGACGCCCAACGAGCTCGAGGGCTTGCTCGCTGACGAGGACTTCAGCGGCGGCTTCAAGGGCCTGCGGCTTGTCGAGCTGTACATGGGCAAGGAGGACGCGCCGAGGAGCCTGGTGATGACGGCTGAGATCAGTGCGAAGACGAATGCGAAGCAAGAGTAGGGAGGGTGGGCGTGAAAGGGGGTGGAGGAGTTGGAGGATGATATGGGGGGGGCACCTCATCTCATCTCGTCGTGGGTTTAGGCGTTTGTATGGGTAGGTATGGTAATCATGGCATGGTATAGATAAATGGTAATCAGGGGGAGATTTAATGAAACTGGTAAAGACTGAAAAATGACATATAGAACTCTCTCACATCTGCCTATTTACCTAGTACCTAGGTAGTGGTCGAGATTCGTGACTTTTTTCTCAAGAGAAAACTATGCTGCTTACAATGATATCTAATTACATCTCGACCATGTCAAAGCATACAGATCGCATATAACTATGTCACCTGTCAGGTGTCACAGGCGTAGGAACTGTGAAAATTGGGGCAGAATAGTATATTCTATATTACTATTTTGTTTGAAAAGAATACGTAGAAGAGAGGAAGGTGGCGAGGCATTTACTACCAGTGGCAAGACTACTGGGGCTTTCTCGGCAATATAAGGTACGTCAACTGCAGGTATTCAGAAGTGATATATGTGTCTGTTCATATAAGTCTCGTGTATGTGTGTTTCACCCTAACTCCCGTTGAGCTGACCTTGAGTCCCTATATATGCCTGGCCTTTCAGGCTCAGTATCGAGAGATTACAGCCTTACTGTTACTGTATATTCGTGTCTCTTCTCTACTGTTCTCTTTTTTTTGTAACTTTGAAAAATTGTATATGTTGCGGTAATCACTTCCAAACGAATCCCCCACCTTGACGAGAACATTTCATTTCCCCTCAAAGCTGAATATAAGACCACTGACATGATATATAAAGTTGTGTAGAGGATGTGATGCCAGGAGACAACAGGGTTAAATTTGCCAAATTAACTCAACGGGTATTTGACATTGCCCATAGCTACATAGGTCCATTATTACATGATCTGCACGGTATTATTGATAGCTTTGCTCTTCCACTTTGCACAGCTATCGTCCGTTTGATCTTTTTACCCACTCCGCATTCTGTGAACATCTCGGGAACGACCAATAGAGCCACAGATGTGACTACTTAGCGTCAGGCGGAAGGATGCCCAGCTGCAGCCTCTACATATTAGAAGCAAAATGGCCCTTCCGCTGATGCATAATGGACAGCGTGCCCCATGGATATGGCGTTAGGTTGCTTGCCACTGCAGGGTGACTCATACAGTGTGGTATCATGTAGTTAGATGCTCTAGGGTAATCTAAGACGTGACCAATGTCACCAAAATAGGAACAAACATAATCATTCTACCAGCCACCGCGACAAGGAGAAACAGAAACAAGCTTCATATAATGACAGGCACCATGAGTTCCTATAACTAATAATCATATGATGGCTGCTTTGTCTTTTGAATGTTTGACAAGATTTCATTTCATTATTTCTTTCATATGTACTGTAACTGTGAATTCTTCGATTCGAATTTACCCATTCATTCCCCCGATACCATCCAGCGCAACATGACTTGACCTGCCCCAATACAATGCAATCCCATCAGGTAGAAACTGACCTGACCTGCCTGCCTAACTTACTATAGGAGCTAAGCAAAAAATAAAAGAGCCAACCAACCAAACAAACAACCAACTGAATTTGGGCAACTGGACCACAGGGCATGTCTTATGATGTGACAAGACACGACATGATTGTCTTCAACCCTGCGCTGGTGATGGCCAATGCCCCAGCCTCTGTTCTTGTTACATCGACGTCGGATGACTCTCTCTCGAGGTTCCCCATTCGTCTCGCGGTTGTGTAGGGATCCATCTTCTCTTACAATCCTCCCTCGTCTCTGGCGTCTCTTTCCCACCAACAGTTGCATATACAATATTACACTCTTGCTTTTCTTCTCCTTCTTCTTCTCTTTCTTCTCCTCGTTCTGTTCTTGTTTGTGGAGTATATGCGCCAAGCAGCAAGTCCCTTGTCCCCGGATTTTCTCGCTTTGAGGACAAGATAGGTGAGCAACAGACCGGGCCCTTGCTCATGCAGGCAGGGAACATGCCCTGTCGTCCTGTTGGTATCGTGTCTTCGACTTCCTGCACTCTGCATTCACGCCTCGGACCGACATCCCCGAAGATAGCCATGTGTCGATGCTCTGCTCGCTAGGTAGCCTTCCGTGGAGGGTAAGATGTCATGCTCAAGAGAGATATGATAGATAAGAAACGCCAGAGAACGCCGCCGCACCCAATGTGCTGTGTATCGCCAAGGATTATGGTCCAGGTAGCTAGGTGGCCCTGGACTGGTCTCTATACGAGGTCTGCAAGGTGGGCAGGATCCCCAAGTGGTGCGCGGCCTGCAAAGACGTGCGGGTTGCAAGTCACCCGCAGCCAGTCCCAAAATAGGTAAGGATATCAAATACAAATACGCCGTGCCCCGCTCTATATGTTGCGCTCTTCTCTTTGATCTTCACCGTCATCATAAAATGGCATTGCTGGTTTGGGTGGGTGTGGCTGGGTCGGCCATGAAAGAATCCGTCTTTCCGTAGTCTTCCTCGAACTTAGGACATCGGTAGTCGACTGGCTTCTTCAGGTTCTCAGGCTTGCACACCGCCTCATTCGCGAAGGCGCGCCACCGATCTAGCAGGTCTGTCTGCCGTATATTTTCGGACTGCGTGTAGAAACTGAAGTGGCCGACGATGGAGCGGGTATCGATGATGAAGGGCCGCCCCGTCTTTTGAGGGAGGGCCCGGGTGATGGCGTCCTCGTCGTCGTTGTCTATGGGCATGTTGTTCTTGATATCAGCACCCCACACGGCCACAAAGTTGAGGTTGTACCGCCGGAACTGTGTGTCAAAGATCTGCTCGCCGCCTATCAGAGGCTTTCCATCTTGCTTGGGCGCCGCGATCGTCTTCTTCAGGTCAGGCCCTTTCGCCCCTTCCGGGTACGGCGCCGGTCGGCCAAAGAAGTACCGCGATATCTGGTTTTTCTCCAGGTTGTACAACAGTGAGTATTGTTGCTGCGCGGCCATGGCCCATGATTTCCAGATCGGGCTGAAAGCGATGTTATCTCCACCCGGGTTCTGGTCGTACCTCCCCATCGACGTGTGAAGGAGGTCAAAGTTGTCCTCGGAGAGCAAGACGAATGGATGTCCGCGATATGGCGGTTTGGGATACATGACGGCGTCGTCATTCTTATTCCTCAGGCGTTCAAATTTGCGCTTCGGGTAGAAGTCCAGCTCAGATAGACGCCAAGTCTCAGATGCGTTGTGGCTTGGGTTGCGGTTCGGGTCCGGCACAAACGGGTAGATGGCATTGTGATGGAACTGCTCCAAACCCGTGACGGGGCTGTTAACTAACTGGGACGACACCGCAAACGCATGTGGCACCGCAAGCCGGGTATGCACGAGTTGCGGAATGGCGTCGTGGTGAATATAGATCTAACAAGAGGTTAGCCCATCGTTAAGACCTCGGCGCGCTCCACGGCACAAGATGTTGCTAGGGAGGCGATCGGGGTGGAGTGACGACCAGAAACGGGAATGGATTGGCGACTTACGATATCATCATCAATCTTGATGTACATGGTGTTGTCTCCAGTGGCATACTTCCACAGGCACCCATATTCCTTGTCATTCTTGCCGCAGTCGTCGTGACCCTTGATCTTGTAGGATTGATTCTCCTTAACAAGACTGTCCAGCCACGCCAGATCGTCCTCATCTTCGGTATGGGCCATGAACCACACCTCGTCTAGGTATCCACCATTGGAGGCAAGGTTCTGTTGTAGGTAGCAGTCCAGGATATCGACATATCTCTTTCGGCCATAGAAGACCATGGCGATGACCTTGAGGCCCTTTGGCTTGGACCAGCCGCCCTCGGGGGCCAGGTTGGTGTGCTCTACCTGATCGACGCGGTCGATGGAGTCAAGATCGTACTCTCCTTCGTAGTCGACAGGCCATGTGGTGCAGAAGTCGGGGTCGACCTCATGATGGGTGCCATTGCCGGATCTGGTGGTGTTGACGGCGGGGATCTCGACGACCTCGACGACCTCGACAGCGACTTCGGGGGTGCGGGAGGGACCCAGGGGGCCGTAGGGATTGACCAACAGGACGGTGACAGTGAAGGAAACAGCGAAGACGATGATGAGGAAGCGCGGGCTCAGCTGGCTCAGCTTGCGGATGGGCAGCCAGCTGGGCAAGGGGATGGACTGCAGGCGGCGCCACAGCTGGCGCGAGGAGGAGTGGCAGGGTGCGACGTAGGGTGCGACCCAGCGGCCGTAGATGTCGTCGGTGCTGTTCCGTTGGTCGTAGTCATAGTCGAAGTTCTCGCGGGATTCCGAGTAGGCGTCGTTGTCGTCGTGGTTGCCGGCGTCCTTGTTGGACATCAGGCGGGCCTGGGCCTGAGCCTCGACATCGTCGCCGTCCTGCTTCATCGTCACTCACGGCGCGGTGGAGCGACTGCGAAGGGACAAAGACGATTGCAGAGAAGATTCGGAAGAGAGAATTCCTCTGACTGTGGGCTGGCAACTCCGCCGTGCGCTCACAGGTCGGTAGCGACGTTCAGCGGGAAGCAGAGATGGCGGCACTGGCGATGGGAATTGAGCGATGCGCCATGACTTGCAGCAGAGCTGATAATTGTATCTCTCTCGACGGGCGGGTGCGTGGATGCCTGGCACGCCTGGATAGCTACCTGGCTCGCTCGCGGACGGGGGGTGGATCGCCAGTCACTAAGCTGGAAGCAGAGTGGTGGAGATGAGGATAGGAAATGCTGCGTCGTGGTAGTGCGTATTGTGGGACGGACTTGAGCACTTGCAGCCTCCAGCCTTTTCTTTGCGGGTGGGCAGAGATGGGCAGAGATGGGCAGAGGTGGGCAGAAGTGGGTGTTGCAGCGTGTTTGCAGCTGTAAGTAGAGAGCAGCATGCAATTTGCAATACGACCATAGTATTCCCGGCCTGGCCAGCACCTTGGATGATTATGATTGGACCCTTGGGAAGCGGCCGGCAGCTAAATCTGGCACAGTTCTTAGGTACGTACATATGTATGCATGGTCGGATGGATCATGGGACAGACGACCGTACTGTACTGTACATTTACAGGGGAGCAGGTCGCTAGTAGCGACTCGCTACCTACCGACTAGGTACCTGACCGACCAAGAACTGGGGATAGGATATACGAATCGGAACCGCTACCAGCTGTGACGATGAAACAATCTATCATTGGAAGAAGCTTAGCACGAACCCAGCAAGCCCAGAACCCGACCAGTGACGACTGCAAATTCTGATGTAAGTCCTCCCGTCGTGGGCTGCGTGTGCGACCGTCTCTGGACGGTGTCGGACGGTGTCGGACGGTGCCCTGTATCTAGCATGTACCTACGTAAGTACCTCCTGGGATGGCGCACCTGCAAAAACCGGGGCTGTTCTCTCAGCTCCCAGATCCCTTCGATGGCCTGCGGAACGTCCCCTCCCACACACATGTGGCTTAGGGTCTTCTTTCTGGGTAAATACCTACGGTATCCTGCCACGAGTCTGGGGATTCTGATGCACGAAGGGACCAATTCCGTCGTATGCGATACGGCATGCGCATGAAGGGACTACTAGCCCCGTATGAACTAGGTAGTATGGGCCTACTTGCATCGAATATAATGGCACGCGAGGCACGAATAGTTGGAGCCTGGACGGGATGCTTGCAGTTGAGGCTGTGTGGGAGGGAGTACATAGCATCGCCATCCGCGGCTGCCCGATGTAAGATAACTTCCAAGTACACACAAGATATCTTTAGTACTTACAAGGACCTACATGGACCTACTAATCAATGTACGTGTAAGATCAAACATGGGGGACAACACCCCTCGGTAGTTATCATCCTTTGTACCTGGTAACAATCGTTGCTCTGCAGTGTCGTGCATGGCGACAGGCGAGACAGGTAATTTGATAAGTCACCAAGACTACCTATCTAACGACGGTAGCGCAATCCGTCATCCCGTGTTCTCGAGCACTACGTCGAGTAGCTGAGAGTAGCGTGCCATGGCACTGGAAGTAGTGCGCTTACAGCCCGCTAAGGTTCGGCTTGAGCCATGCCCAGAGTTCAGGTTCCTGCCCAGACTTCGCAGCTTCTGCCCAGAGCTCGTGCTGAGAACCTTACCTCTCAGGCTGGGCAGGGTCAATTGATTCTAGGCCAGCCATTCCCTGCACTTGCATGTGTCATGCATCTCCAATCTCGATAGCACTTCTCTGGGCATGCGTTATGAATCATAGATAGAGAAAAGGGAACAATCCCACAATCCCACAATCCCAACCCGCCAACCTAGTACCATCTTACAGCTGCATTTGGATCGTCACTGCTCGCGGCAACACTATGCGACGCCCATGGCCCAAATAGAGGCGCGCAAACCCGTTGATCTTGAATGCGCCGCAATTGAATGTCTTGCATCTTCGCATCTTCGCATCTTCGCCTCTCACAAGTTTCAGCCCGCGGTTATTTTCCCTGGGTAAGGCTACGTGGGGGAAATGATGATTGAAGGACCTTGGCCCCCTCGGCCCCCCCTGTCGTGTCTTAAGGCGAAGCCGTGGCTTGGCGCCATAGGAGATTATCTGTTACCAATCTCTCTCTCCTCTCTTTTGTCTCCCCCAAAAAGGAGAAGGAAGAAAAAAGCTAGTTGCAAAAAAGGAAAAAATGATACCTCAGTCCGCGTGTCGGGACTCTAAACTAGAAACACAAGAGATCTCGTTTCGGATCTCGTCACGCTTTCGATGTTCTAAGTCGCCATCAACGCTAATGGGCAAGATGGGGGCGAGTTGGGGCAATCTTTGTGTGACAGACGCTGCCGCCAATTGAATCCCGTTTCTGCGTTCCTCGCAGGTTACAGTACCCAGGCTCGCCAGGCATTTACACCGTTTGGATCCCACAAAACGCGACGGCCACTTGCGTTGATTGGTGCTTCTGGACATCTTCCGTCAATTATGTAAAAATGGCACTATGCGCACATGAAACCAATTATCACCACGTTTGCTGACCGCCATTGTCGACTTGGAACTCTCGACACAGGCGAGACAGGGCGTGCTTACTGACTGCCTTACCTACCATCCTATCTACGTAAGAGTGATTCTTCAGCTGCGCCTGCGCCACCAACCCGCCGCAGTGGTTCGACATCCCTGCCGGAGGCTACATTGACAGCTCTAACAGCAGCGCAGTACCCAGCAACCCAGACCGCCACGCGCCCCGAGGCTAGACAGAAACAGAAATCGCTCCAGCAAGTAGGAACCGACTCACCTACCGCTAAGGTATCTCATCTCGTCCATAAATCGCCCAGGGGCCCCCAGGCTCTCGCCAGGGTCTAGAGCCTTATGCCCAAAACGGCGATAAGATTCGAATTGCTTAAACATTGGAAACGGGGCCATCAACTCAGACCAGGCAGCAATATTAACAACACAACCATTGGTTCCCCGCAACCATACAATTAATTGCCAACCTCCTAAGAGATACTATGCAGTGCAAACAAGCCTCATACCGACCCAGAAAAACTACTGTAACTCACAGACGACATCGACCCTTGACGAACACGCGACCTCCAACTTGGAACTGTAGCTCTCATAATGCAACAAACTAAACCTAGGTTACAGTAAATGACATCCTCAGCCCTACCACCATCGGCCCTAGATAGCACATCAATCAATCCAAGAAGCTATCTTGAATTCAACATACTACGGTGCGACTGACCCCTTCGCTCTTGCAATGCTCTATTACGTCTAAGTACGAGTATGTGAAGCTGCAACTTGTTGCTCTTAGTTTACACCTAGTCGGACTCCGAAGTCTCGATCCTGCATCGCCCTACAGAGCTGCCACATCGTCGTCACAACCCTTTTGCGGCGCAGTAGTAGGAGCGCAGACCCCTTAATGCATTACCCCATATTCATTTCATACTAACTTACCTGCACTCCACCCATTCCACTCATATCGTGACAATTCTACGTCTAAACGGCAGCCTAATCATCGTCAATCTATACTCATGCTAAGGTAAGGATGGGTGGGCAGTAGCAGTAGTTGATTAGCGGGAGCTACTATACGGTTATGCAATGTACTTATTGAGATACGTACGCAGTCCACCTGCTTCATATCTACGAAAATGGAACTATACCTAGCTAGTTACAGACTACAAGTACAGCCTTCGACAAGTTGGGGATACTCGCTAAACCAGGCGAGGCAAACCGAAGCTGATGAGCGGGAGCTAATGAATATACGGGCATCCAGCTTGCTTGTTTCATCGCTTACACAGCCCTATAGTATAATTACCAAACAACTATACCATATACAGACTGCTCATCTGTATGAGTATGGCTTTGCATGACCAACACGGCAAAGGCTGTTTGTCAGTGCGGAAGTTGCCATACGGGGAATGCAGGTACAGACGTGGTTCCCCACGTACTACACAGCCATCGAGTTGGGAGTACAACTCGATACAGACTAGACATATCTCCTTCACCCAGTTTCGGAATGCCTGCTTGAGTAAGGTTGGGGAAAGAAGGGACTAGTCAGCAGATCCGCGGGAGCTATTATACGGATATGTAGCGTACCTCTAGAAACCAGTCGTGAATATACACAGCCCGGCACTTGGATACCAAATAATTAGTCGTGATAAGTAGCTTCTTGGAACTTTCAACGACACACACACACATACAAGCCACGAAGTGAATAAAGCCGAAATTCGTTAGCGAGCTAATGCGATGCGGGGACATAGCATACTTGGGAAGGTAAGTCGTCCAAGACTACACAGCCTACTGATTAGACCATTGTCAATCTGATGATATTGTTTGTTGGCAACAGGCACAGGCGGCGGCGACCTACAAACTACATTTCTATCTTGGCACAAGCTGAGAAGGTGACAAATTTGCTGTTTAGGAGTTGAATTCTATTTTGACCAATGCCGCCGCTGGCTGGTATACTGATTATCTTCTTACGGTAAGTCCGAAGTGCTACGCGAGATATCAAGATGTCTCGCATGATAACCTCCATTCTAGGCATCTGTGATCTTTCTCGTGATGGCACGGCCTGCGCCTCACCGACACGTAGGCACGACGTTGAGAGAAGGGCTGTATCGTGAAAGGGATCAGATTCTGATCGAATGAGGTTCGTCCGCCAATGCTCTACGTAACCTCAGTTCGTGGTATTCGAGTCACCGCATGTCTGTCTGTTTGTGACGTCGGAAGCCGGCACCAGGCTTTGATACCAAGGCCCAGAACGGGCTCAAGCATAAGAACGCATGTCGCGATATATCATCAATGTGAATCATGACGTAGCAGATCTAAAGACACAACAGCTGCTCTCGTTTGCTCGCAGACCAAAGCTTCTATCTTCGTTCTACTTACTGTGTGTCAAAAACAACGCGGCCAGATGCTTGAGATACCCTGTCTAGCATATGTTGTGTATAAGTGACACAGCAACAGTAAACGAGCCCCTTTGACCATAAATCGACATCGAAGAAAGTCATAGTTGCTCATCAATCGAATTACCGACCTATCATGATGGATGTACTTTTAACATGCCTTCTTTTCTTTACTCTTTTCTTTCCCGTTCTTCAGTTCATCATGATCCTCATAATCGGCATTATGGTTGTACAAATTCTTGGGGAAATCATCGACATGATATGAGGCAGGACATGACTTTTGTTATCTCGGATGACAGCTCAACAAGGTGATACCAAGATAACCACATGAAACAGCATATTTGACCACTCAGAACTAATAAATGGTGATAATCAGCACAGATCCCGGAGACGTGCATGGCACAACAGGCAAACTGCATACGCATGTGCCGTAATGGATCGTCATAAGGGACGTACCTACGCCACCTCGCCTCATTTGCAACGGCCTAGCTACTGTTGTGTGTTGCGTCTGGCTTCCAACGTCAAACCTGCTTGCCTATCCCGTCACCTGTCACCTGGGCCGGGCACTTACAAGCGAGAAAGGGCCACAAGTTTCTCCGACTCCGAGCCCCGTCGTCCGTCTGCGGGTGCGAGCAAAGGCCGCCCCACCTTTAGCTCAGAAGCTTCGAGCCCCACATAAGTTCCCCAGCACAATCGATTAGGGAGCTCTCTCTTCCACCCAATCGCAGCCCACGAAAAAATAGGTCGGAGCTCCACCCATTCGAAGAAATTCCTGAGCAAGCTAATCCAGGCACGATTGATCAACTGCTTCACGAATCACGAACTGTGTCGTCCAATTTACCCACAACTACCACTTCACAACAACTACAACAACAGACAGAACCTCGGCTTCCCATTGGAAGGGTAGACGAGGAGGGGCACAGAGTCCGAGACACTTCATTTACACCCATCCCACAGACATAACGTAACAACAAGCGATCGCCATGTCGAGAGGAGCGCCGCGCGGACGCGGCGGCTTTGGCGGCCGTGGAGGTGGCCGAGGTGGTGGTGAGTTCTGCTTTTTCTTCTTCTGTCCTTTTTCCTCGCGCATATCTGTTGCAATGCCGCATGGCGTGGGATAGCTAGTGCCAGCGCCAGCACCAAGTTCAATTGAGACCATGAGCTTTCCACCTTCCCATTCAAGGTGGACGAAGTGCCACACGAGCAGGCATACAAGATCAAGACGCAATCCAACCCAACCCAACCCAACCCAACCCGACCCGCCACTAAACTAACCCGACACCTCCCTCACAGGCCGCGGCGGCTTCGGACAGCGCGACTTCGGCCCGCCCGACACCATCCTCGAGATGGGCGCCTTCATGCATGCGTGCGAGGGCGAGATGGTGTGCACCTCCATCGCCACGCAGAATAAGGTTCCGATGTTCAACGCGCCCATCTTCCTCGACAACAAGACGCAGATCGGCAAGGTCGACGAGATCCTCGGCCCCATCAACGACGTCTACTTCACCATCAAGCCCGGCGAGGGCATTAAGGCCACCTCCTTCAAGGCCGGCGACAAGTTTTTTATTGGTAGCGAGAAGGTCCTGCCCTTCGAGCGCTTCCTGCCCAAGCCCAAACCCCCGCCCGGAGCGCCTAAGGTCAAGAAGGCCGGCCGAGGTGGTGGTGGTGGTGGCGGCGGACGCGGTCGCGGCGGCCCTATCAGGGGTGGTGGCGGCCGAGGCGGCTTCGGTCGTGGCGGCGGCGGCGGCGGCTTCAGTAGGGGTGGACGCGGCGGCAGTGGCTTCGGTGGTCGCGGAGGTGGCGGCGGCGGCGGCTTCAGTAGGGGTGGCGGCGGCGGCGGCGGCTTCAGCAGAGGTGGTGGTGGTGGTGGCTTTGGTCGAGGACGAGGTGGAGGTGGAGGTGGTTTCGGCAGAGGACGGTAGGACACCTACTAACCGAAATGCCCATCTACGGCTTCAGCACCTCGTCTCATTGCAGCCCTCTTGTTTCATCACATCATCATCATATCACACCTCTTTTTATGTATGGCTTATGCGGTACGGGAACTTGGCGTTCAGGAATCGGGTTCATTCGCTTGTCAGTTTTGCTCTCCTCTATCTTTCTACCTTGGTAGAAGAACGAGTCAGTCTAGAACAAGAAAAAAATTGAAAGAGAACTCTACATTGGAGAGATATATGTATGTATGTATATCTACTGCTCCTCTTGCAGACAACTTCCAAGTCTTGTGGTCGGTCGATGGCCATTTGGTGAATAATGGAGTATAATCACTTATGACGAGATTATGAACTTGCTACTGTAAAGGACAACATGTTAAACTGCGTGACATCTGCTTACTTCCTTAACTACCTCGGCAGGAGGTGGCCACCATGGTTGATCGAACCTACGGTATGGGTTGATTAGGAGGTATTCTATCGCAAAAACATCACCACCTACACCACTATATGTAAAGCATAGCAGCGTAGGATAGTGAGCCCCGTACGGAATAATATATCGTTTCCCAACATCTTTAGTATAAAATGTCTACCCACCTACTTACTGAAGCATTTAAAAACAGCTAGGATGTAAGTCAATGTACTCAATGGCCCAACCTTCTTGTCTTCACTTGCAACAGTACAGGTGCTTAGATATCCAACTTGTCAGGTAGGTAGGTCCAGTGGGCTTAATGTGTAAAAATGAGTGAGTAAGTAATTAGATGATCAAGCTTAGCGGACAAGGCAGTGAATTGGACACTTTAGGGTATGGTTCCAGGTCTGGAGTTACAGTCAGTCAGTCAGAGATGAAGTCTGTACGTATTATACGCAACGCTTAGTGAACTTTAAGCTCTCTTAAAGCGAATGTATCAGCATGAATATCAGGGTGGCATATCATATATATTCATCCCCAATTCTCATCCTCCTCGACAACTGAGTAGTCTACCTACCTAGGTAGATATGTATGCAATGCGAGACTTCCTCGCTCAATGAATCAAACAATAATACTCTTTTCAAACATCTTCCGCAACAATGAGTAAAGTTATCCTTTTGAAACCCTTTCCCCTCCCAAGAACGCCAGTGTATCGTCGCTACCCAGGTATCCATTGATTGATTGATGGCTTGATCCATCAAACCATGCACGTCATGAACGCCATTCCGAAACCGAGAGTGAAAATGCTGCTGCCGCCGCGAAGAGCCCGCTTATAAACCAAACCAAACTACTGAATCGAATCAACAACCGACACCTACGCCTACACTCGCACCAGCACTGATACAAGAAGTCCCCCGCGTCCGCTCCACCCCATGCTGCTGCTCCTACGCAGCAGCGAGTCGCTTCCGCGTCTTCTCGTGCTCGGCCCAGTGCATGGCGTCGACCTTCATGCGCGCGACAGCGCGGATGAGGGTGACGAAGACCCGTAGCTTGCTCAGCGGTTTTTTGCTGCGGCTGCTGCTCTTCTCTTCGCTCTTGCGGTCCTCTAGCAGCTGCACCGAGTTCTTGAGGCCGAGGTTGGCCAGGATGCCGTTGAGGCGGCGGAGTTGGGCTTTGTTGCTGTTTCATGACAAGATTAGCAAGTGAGAAAGGAGAAAAAGTAAGGAGAAGAAAACCAAAAGGTAAAGGGGTAAGGATAAGTAAGTAAGAGTAAGAGAAAATAAAAAAACATACCAAGCCTCCGCAATCTCCAACTGCAGCAAAAGCCACCTCTTCGCGCCTGCGCCATCATTGCGCAACTTCCACTCGCGCTCCCACCTCGCCTGCATCCACAGGACATACATGTTCATGCCGCGGATCTCCTTGACGTGCCTTCTCTGCGCCGAGTCGGCCGCCCGGATGACCGCCTCGTGGTCCTTCTGGTCCACGACGTCCATGACCACGTCGCCGTACCGGAAGGTGGCCATGGCCGCCGGCTTGATGGTGACCGTCGGCTGCCTCTCTTCATTCTTGGACGAAGAGCCCTGCTGCTGTTGCTGTTGTGATTTCTCAGCGTTCTGCGCCTGGATCCACTCGAGCGTCGCCTCCAGCTCCTTCCTCAGCCGATCGCAGTCATATTGCAGCTTCTCCTTGTCCGCCGAGAACTGCGTGCGTTCCCGGCGCGCGCGCTCCAGTTTCTGCCGCAGCTCCTTAGCCCCGTGCTTCCCCTGATCCAGCTCCTGCCGCGCGGCAATGAGCTGCGCGCGCCAGTCGTCGGCCACTTCTTCCGCCTCGGCGAGTTTTTCTCGCAGGTCCTCGGCGGCTTTGTCCGCGCCCTCGAGCCGGCCCATGCGCTCCGTGCGCCGTTCCTGCTCGCGGGATAGTTGTCGGCGCAGACTGTTGCAAAGCTCATCCGCTTCGCGGAGCCGCTTTGTCGCGTCTTCGGATTCTTCGTCGAGCGTGGCTTGGAGAACCTCGACCTCGTCCTCGAGGCCTTCGATCCGCTTCGCCTGCGCCTGGTGCTCCGAGACCTGCTTCTGGAGCTGCACGCGGCGGTCTTCGCATAGTTGCTCCGACCCCGCCAATTGCTGCCGCAGCTCCTCGGCTATCTTGTCGGCGCCCTCGAGCTGGCCGAGACGGTTAGTACGCTGGATTTGCTCGCGGAGTTGCCGTCGCAGACTAGCGCAGGTCTCATTGGCTTCGCGTAATTGCCGGCCCGTATCTTCCGACTCGTCGAGCGCTGCTTGCAGCACGTCTACCTCGTCCTCCAAGGCCTCGATCCTCTGTCCTTGTGTGTTACGATCGGCAAGCTGTTTCTGAAGACGAGTGATTTCACGCTGGAGAGGCGCTGACTCGGATCCCATGGTGTCGAGACGGGTCTCCAGCTGCAGCTTTTCGTCGGTCCGTGAGCTGAGATCCCTCTGCGTTGCTTCGAGCTTGGAAGTGAGAGTCTTCCGCTCGTGCTCCCAGTCTTCCCGCTCGCGGATGAAGTCGTCGATCTCGGCATCCTTGGCGCGCAGGTCGGCGATCTGCTTCTGTAGACGCGAGACTTCGCGCTGTAGGGAAGTCGACTCGGCTGATAAAGTGTCGTGGCGGACTTGGAGGAGTAGTTTCTCGTCTGTGCGTGTGCCGAGGTCCTTCTGTGCACCTTCGAGTCGAATAGTGAGAGCGCTCCTTTCACGTTCTGCCGCTTCGCGCTCTTGGATCACATCGTCGATGTCGCGATCCTTGGCACGCAAGTCAGCTTTCAGACTGGCGACTTCTCTGCGTAGCTTGTCCACGTCGTCAGTGCCGCCTTGTAAGGCTTGCTGTAGTTGTCTCTGCAAGCTGTTGATCTCGTCTTCTTTGCCTTCAAGGCGACGATGTAGCGAGGCCTCCATTTCCTCTATTTCGTGAGTCTTGGTACGTAGATCGGTTTGCAGACCGGATATTTCTCCGCGTAGCCGGTCGACATCCTTGCCACCTTGTGACGCCTTTTGCAACTGTCGCTTTACATCGGCAAGTTCAGCTTCTTTCTCTTCAAGTCGTCGACGAGAGGCGACTTCTGCTTCGTCGACAGCGTGTTGCTTTGTGCGTAGATCGGCTCTCAGCTTAGCCAACTCTGCTCTTAGCTGGTCGACTTCCTTGCCGCCCTGTGAAGCTGTTTGCAGTTGTCGTTGGAGGCTGTCAATCTCACTTTCTTTGATTTCAAGGCGACGGCGTAGTAGATCCACGTCCTTTCCACCTTGCGACGCTGTTTGTAATTGTCGTTGGAGGCTGTCGATTTCGGTTTCTTTGCTCTCAAGACGGCGACGTAGTTGATCAACTTCTTTACCACCTTGTGATGCTGTTTGTAGCTGCCGTTGAAGGCTGCTAATCTCAGAGTCTTTGCTATCGAGTTGACGACGCGAAGAGGCTTCGATTTCTTGTAGTTCTTTCTCCAACTTGTCCATCTCCTCTTCGCCTTCGACGACGTCTTGATCTTTGGCACGCAGGTCAGCCTCGACCTGAGCTAACTTCTTACGTAGCTGGTCAACCTCGTCGCCACCTTGTGATGCGACCTGGAGCTGCTGTTGCAGGCTCTCAATCTCAGCTTCTTTGCTGTCGAGTTGCCGCCGAGAGGAGATGTCCATTTCGTCCATCTTCTTCTCCAGCTTTTCCAGCTCCTCCTCGCTTTCAGCGATATTCTGATCTCGCGAACGCAGGTCCGCCTCTGCCTGAGCGAGTTTCTTCCGCACCTGACCCAATTCACCGTCGGCGTTCTCCATACTCTCCAACTTTCTGCGGAGGGTCTTCATCTCTGCTTGAGCCTCGTCGGCTTCGCGATCCCTTTCACGCACGGTGTCTTCCCATTCCTCCAGCTTCTTCTCCAACTGATCCAACTCCTCTTCGCGCGCGACAATATCCCGGTCTTTCGAGCGTAGTTCGGATTCCGCTTGAGCCAATTCCTTCCGTATATCACCTAGCTCGCCGTCGGGACTCTCCATATCGTCCAACTTGCCGCGCAGCTCCTCCGTCTCCCGTTGGGCCTCGTCGATCTCGCGGTCCTTGGCCCTTACGTCGTCTTCCAAGCGCGCCACCTTATCGAGCAGCTCGTCAATCTCGGCCTTCTGGCTCTGGTTGGCGTACTTCTTCTTGGCCTTGTCCTGGACCTCGAGGATCTGGTGTTGGTACGTCTCGAGGTCTTTCTCGGCCGAGGCCAGGTGCTTCTTGTACTTGGAGAGCTCGCGCTGCATGGTGACCTTGTCGACTTTGAGCTCGGTGTTTTCTTTCAGCGCGGCCTCGCTAAAGCCCGGGCCGGTTTTCCTTAAAGCCTCCTCGAGGAAGTGGATTTTGAGTTTCAAGCCGAAGTTCTCCTTCTCGATCTTATCGATCACGTTCTCCTGCTCGCGGAGGGATAGCTGGTTGCCGTCCTGCAGTGGGCCCTTATCACCGCTGCTGCCGCCCCCCCCACCGCCGCCGCGCCGCGTGGGCCGGACCAAGGGCGTCGAGGCGGCGCTGCTTTCCTCGACTTCGGGTAAGGGTGTGGAGGAGACGTAGGACAGATTCCGGGAGGGCCCGTACAGTGAGGACTCGACGGGCACGTTGGTCATGTCCATGTCCTCTTCGATCTTAGTCAAGGCGGGGGTGGTCAAGTTGTTGCTGTTGGTCTTGTTCTCTTTCCCGCGTCTCCTGGCGCTGTTGCGTGTGGCGGACTTCAGCATGGGGGTGAACTCGGAGCCGCCCAGGCCGGCGGGCGCATTAGGTCTGTCGCCGAGAGGTGCGCGGTTCGCGCGCGGGGTTCGGAGGATGGCAGCGCGTCCGCCATTGCGTAACTGGTGGAGGAGGTCGTTGCTGTCTTTCTTTGGGGACACGAAGGAGGGCTCTTGGGTCATGTCGAAGTCTAGGGGTGGATGCCCTAGGTAGGTGGCATCGCCGAGGTTGGTCCTCGGGGTGTCCATGGTGGGCGTGTGGATTGTTGTAGGTAGCGGCGCAGAGGAGGGCTGGTGGGATTGCCTGTTGATGCTGGATTATGTTGAGATGGGATGGTATTGGATATTCGTGAGCGAGGGTATCGAAATGACTCAATCGCTTTCATGAATGATGATTGTGTATGGTGTGTGTATTGTGAGGTCGCTTTGTTGTGGGTTGTCGAATGTGGGATGTGGATGTGGATGTGGATGGTTTAATTGTATGGGTAGAAAGTAAATAGTCAATAATACAGCGAGTGCAAGGCCCGTGACGCGTTTGGGTTGGTCAGGCATTTGTTTACTTTCGAAGGGGAAAGTTGAGCTAGACGGCAACGTGGGACCCTTGCACCCTTGCAACGTCGGCTGAAAGTGGGGGAGCGAGCGCCCGCTGCTGATCTGCCAGGGCAGGACCTACAGTAGGTAAGCCCATAACGACACTACTACTGTACTTGCGATGCACACTAATAGCTACCAGCTCGAAGCACGGTACATTTAGCAGGTAATTCAACAGACTAAGGATATCTATATTTACAGTACATCATTGATCAAGTATCGTGCCATTCTCGCCTCGAAATTGTGTATATAAGGAGACTGCGTATTTGTAACTACCTACTGGATGTACGTGGGGTGGGCAGACGAGCAGGTATATATATGTACGTACGCACACACACCTGGATGGGAGGTTCAACTCACCTGGCTCACCTGGCAGTCCGAGACGGGGACTGCGGCTCGTCGTGATTCGCCGACACTGCACCCACCGAGAGTTGCACTTTTTGTGTGATGCGACTTCCGCATGTTGAGCAAATACATACCTACCGAGGCTACCGAGCTACCTAGGTAGGTACCTAGTGGAAAGCGTGATACCTAGCCATGTCTTGCCTAGCTCGCCTAGCTCCCGACCTTACTATTACTACAATTGTAGGCAATTGCCTACAATTGTGTCTCCCCCCAGGTTCTGCTTAGGTAAGAAGTGACGATGTATCAGATAGAGAGACAGTCCGATGCGGGGTGGTGATTACTGTGCAGTCCGTGCTTCACGACCGTATGATCTGACGGCACTCGTCTCTGCCCGTCCCCCCATTTTCGGAAAGGCGCTGCACCACAACGAGCACAAGTCGGACCTTTCCACTCCTGCCAGCCTGTCGAGGCCTGTCCAGGGCTTGCTTGCCTGGTGCAGTCGTGAGCCGGGACCAGCCCCGGAACAGGGTCTTTTCCACAGCGTGGCCGGTGAGCGCCTCGACGTATCACACTTGGCCCAATTGCCATGACACAATTTACGTCAGTCCCCGTTCGACGACGCCATCATCCTGCGAGATCCTGCTAGCCACAGCGAGCAGAGCTGCCGTCTGCTGTGTCGCATGACTAGCACAGCTCTGCCAGAACTGAGCCAGAAGTGAGCTTAGTGGCCTCGTCTAGTCGTGCGGTCTAACTGAGCCCAGTAGTAATCATCCGCCCCCGGCATATAGCGAGCATATATCGAGCATCCATATCCTGTACTAAGAAGGTAGCATCGCCCTATGCGTTGTCTGCCGGCCCCGTCGTGCTGCGAGTCCTGGTCTCCGAGCTTGTCCGCCGCCAGCTCCGACAGCTTCAAACATACATATCTACCCGCACACCCTCCCTCTTGTCCTGTTCTGGGGCATACATTATTGCCATTGTCGTGGACGACAGTCATTTGCGCATAATTACGTCGAATCTGTTTCTGTTTCTGTTTCTGTTTCTGTTTCTGTTTCTGTTTCTGTTTCTGTTTCTGTTTCTGTTTCTGTTTCTGTTTGTCTTTGTCTTTGTCTCGGCTGTCCCCCTCGGCCGCCCCTCCGCCGCTCACCGCTGCCACCATCAACGTCATCATTCATTGTCATTAACGTTGTCCTCGTTACCGTCGTTACCATCGTCGCCATGACCTCGCTGGATTCGCTGCCCTACGAGCTGATCCAGCAGGTCCTCCAATACCTGGATCCCCAAGATGTCCTTGCCGCCGTTGCCCTCACCTCTCGCCAGCTCAATCGCATTGCCGAAGAGCCCCTGCTGTGGAGATACTACTGCCAGACTTGCTTCAAGTACTGGCAGGCCGAGCACCGCTTCCAAGACAAGTTGCGCGGCCAACTGCGCAACGTCGACTGGAAGGGCCTGTACCTGCTGAGGTTGAGGCGCAACAGCCACATCGCCCGCCTCGTCGACGGCATCGTCGCATCCCGCGTCTCGCGCCTCGAGAAGACCGAGCAGATCTGCCGCTACGGCTACGATGCCAAGGACTATCTCTTGTCTCAATGCCGTGTCGACGACGCCCACAAGGATGTCCTAGCTCGAAGGTGCGCCATTTCTCGACCTTGATCTCCATTCTCCTTCTCCATTAGTCATAACTAAGTAACTAATTCGCTTTGCTAGATACTACGCCTGCACTGTTCTCGACAGCATACATCGAAGCCTCGCCATCGAGGAATGGGCTAAATACCAGCGATTCACCCAACAGGGCGGCCCCCCTCCCTCCACTGTCGAGAGATTGAATGGCGGTATGAGGCTGGAGCGCGCACTCGGTGCCTTCGACCTGTTCATGCTGCATGACAATGATGGCGACTTGGACGAGGTGCGTTGCATTTGTTCCCATTCACATGGAAACGCACAAAGACGCTTCGCTAACCAATTGCTGCCAGATCGGCCAACTCCTCGACGACATCTCCTCCCGCTTCCATGCCGCCAACCCTGGCGTAGAACGGGCCACAACCCGGGGCAAGGCCATGGCTCTCGCTCGATGGCTACATGCCAACAACATGACTGGCCTGAGCGATCCCACCGAAGAGACCTACCGCTATCTGCGCAACTGTCTGATTGGAAGAGCCCTCCGCGACGACCAACACCCGTCGCTCCCTATCATCTCCGCCGCCATCTACTCGGCTCTGGCCTCGCGCTCCGGCTTCGAGGCCTACCCATGCGCCTTACCCAACCATGTCCATGCCGTGGTCTTAGCCCCTCCCGGAGTCTCTCTCGACGGCACCACTCTTCCCTCGACACAAGCCGAACGCCAAGAGACCATGTTCCTCGATCCCTACGGGTCTGATGAGGAAGTGCCCATCGACCACATCCAGAACCTGCTCTACCGACTGGGCATCTTCGTCGGCCACGAGGAGATGCTTCAGCCCACATCCACCGATCTGATCGTCATGCGGACGGCGCAGAATATCCGCGCGTCTTTCACCAGCTTCCGGACCATCGATCGCCCCCTATCGCAGTTGATACCTATGATCGAGCTGAACAGGGGCGACTGGGCCCGCAACCTGCAGCCCGCCCTGTACAGCATGATCTGGGCCAGCATCATGATGGCGCCCGTGCTGCCCGACAACGACGAGGTGCGTTGGGACTGGCAGCAGGACGTGCGGGACCTCCTGACGTATTTCTACGAGTACTTTCCCGAAGACTCCTGGCTCATTGAGAAGTACGTGTGCCCCATGTACGACAGCTTTGCGGCGCCCACGCGCAGGCAAAGAGATTGGGAGCTCCCCTCGCGACGCGTGCGCGACCAGATCCGCGACATTAGAGGAGTGGATGCGAGCGCCCGCCAACCGAGACGCCGAAGCGAGGTCGTAGAGGGGGTCAACGTGAGGTTCAAGATTGGTCAGGTTTTCAAGCATAGAAGATACGACTACCACGGTATCATATTGGGGTGGACTACCGAGGGCGCAGGCGGCATCGCCGATTGGGATCCGAATAACCAAGGTGCGGGAAGAACTCTGTGGGCGGGGCATAATGAGCCCTATTATCGGTGCATGTGGGTTCCTTGATCTGTTTCCCCATCCCTAGTTTCTCTATTACCCCTTTCCATTACTGTATTCAAGTTCATCACTTTCATCGCTTCACTCCCCCTACTTGTCCTGCCATGCTCAGATAGGAAACTGACTTCTCATCGTACAACAGGGTCGGCACAGACGGCTCAGATCACCATATCATTGCTGAAGGCAGCATCGAGCCCGTCGATTGTCGCGGCGGCATCGAGGTCCTCCCGCCCGAGATCAAGGACCTCGTCCCCATGGCCGGCAAGTTCTTCAAGCGCTGGGACAGCGAGAACGGCGTTTTTGTGAGTAATATCAGGGAACTGTTCCCTGACGATTAGGTGAAATCCGGACAAAAGAGCAGTCAAAAGGCAGATTCTATATATTGAAATGGAACTGAAAAGGTATTCAAAAGGGCAGGAGAGCATGAGTGTGTTTTTTAAAGTTTGAATGAAAAGCATTTGAATAGCCAGCATGTTAAATAACGTTATCATTTTAGTCAGTATCATGTTGTTCGCATTATGTCCCAAATCAGGATGTAATATATTTGACGAAGAAGGGTAGAATGTTGTCAGTTTCGTAGTGTAAGTTAAGCTCACTCCTTTATATAAAGATTGTCCCATGTTGCACTGTAATGATATCATGATAATTAGTGAGTCGTTTTTGCTCCGTAAGATCACTGTATTGTGCTTGGTTCTGCTAATTGATCTCTAAACATTTCTTCTTAAACGGATTTGGTTTTACGACTTCAAAAGAAGTTGTATTTCTCGGTGGACAACTGACTCAGTAAACAACAATCTTCCCCATCAGACCTAGCCCAGCCTTCTCATACACCATACAACGTAGCCGGCCAACGATATCACGTACTGGTATTGAATCAAGCTCGTCTTAGCTCCACTACTAGACACACACAAAGTTAACAACAAAAGGTCGAAAAGGGGGGGACATATCAAGACATTTCGCTCACTCACCCTCCTGGCTAGACCATGACACGCCCAACAAATTAAGTGGCGCATCCGACCCGGAAAGACACAAAGTTCTGCTGCAAGACATCGCCTTCGTCGTTGCAGTCGAGGAAGTTGACGACCTCGTCCTCGTTGCAGCCCTCGCCGCTGTACAGGAACACGGAGCAGTCGGACCCGCCCGTCTCGGCGACGATGTCGACGCACGCGGCGTTGACCGCCAGCTGGCACGAGGAGAAACCCTCGCCGCTCTGCGACGCGCTCGCGATGTGCGCGCCTGTGCACTGCCCTGGCTGCCCTGCGCCGCCGTAGGCTTCGGCGCCGCATTGTGCGGCGAGGACGGGGGTGAGGTGGAGCATTGCGGAGAGGCTGAGGGTTAGGAAGGTGATGGGAGACATTTTGAGGTTGTTGTTTTGTTGTTTTGTTGTTTTGTTGGGGGAAGGTATGTAAATGTAAGTAGGTAGATGTTCTGTGACGGGTGGTTTCTGGAGAGGAGAATGTGAAGGTTTGTTCATGACCCTTTTATATCCCATTCTCTACACTACCACCGCGCCAGTATTTTCCTTCGTCCTCACTTCCCCCGTATTTGGAAACTCCGCATGAGAGAGAGGTTCGCACCCATTGTTTACAATTCCACTGTTGCCAACCCTCAACTCGCCGCGACGATCAACTGATTCTGAACGTAATCCTGATCCATCGCCCCATTCCATCGAGTTCGGCCAAGTAACATACCTTAAATCTCGAATCTATTCAAAGCATTCGACACTGCGAAACCCATGAGAGTGGTTATGAGGTCCATTGAATTATGTAAGGGCAAGGTAAAGCGGGTTTGTAAAGAGCAACAACAACAATTACACGACTAGCCAAGAAGATCGCCTTCGTATGTAATAGTATGCGCATGACAGAGAAAGGAACCAGCAACCAGGCTCCAGCCTTGGCTGAATAAGCTTGCAGAATCCTTTGAAATATACGACCGGACCCAGCCGAATGGGCATTCTCGCTTCTCCAATAAATCGTCGTTTCAACGTATTTATGTGTCAATTAGGATCCGGCACTGCCAATTAATGCCGACTTACATATGGGTAATCAGACCAGAAATCTTTCCTGGGCTTATGCGGTTGTTGGCTGCCAAGGAGTTAGTTGACTTGACTTGACTGGGGGCCTGGGGCCTGAGACTGGAGTTCTGAAGCACGTTGGTTTAACCGACCGTAAGCCGGGTTGCCAGAATTGAACTCGATGATAAATAGTTACAGGGGTGCCCGAACATTCTTATTATGGGAGAGGTTTGCCCAGTTATAATGATTCCATAGCTTGCAGGAACTGCGGTGGAAGTCGTCATTATCGATCCTAAATAACAGTCTGGAAGACCTGAGAACTCATCAAGGTGGAGTAGGAAGTAGGTAGGCAGACATGGCAATACTCGTCTTCACAATATAAATAAGAATGACTTTCTAGCACGCGTATCACGCGTATGCCTTGATCTTTTCGTCTATACTATATTCAAAGTGGATTGAGACTTGTAACAATTCTTTTCTTTGAAGTTTTATTTAAGGGCGAGCGACTAACTACCGAGTCTTCTTTTTTCTTCTTGCTTACGGCTATATAATGCTTTTACCCTTATCAAGACGTCTAGCGCGCGCGACGCTTGGCCTTTCCTTGCACACAGTTATTCGTACACAATATGAATCAGTAGTAAATATACAGTTGTTCTCTTGGCTGCAGCTATAATCAATATAATTACGCTGAAGGATATCGATAAACATATCATATGAAGGAGCAAAGATAAGAAAAGATTAAAAGGAGATGAAAGCTATGGCTAGGGTTTTTTATGTTCTAAATAATGTTGCATAGGTAGGTGCAGGTTATTTGTCACACTGTCACGGTTCCGTATATAAGCGCCTGCCGACGGTCGACTCTCCGAGTTGACAAAGTTCTATCTTTTGACGTGTAGTGGTTTAGAGCTGCAGACCTGAACTATCACACACACAATGGGTCATTAAGTTTAAGTATAACAGTATTGCATGTGTCGGGAGCAAATCTATAAGTTATTAGCTTAAAGAGGGAGAGAAACTAATCTAGATTGAAGTATTATTGCTAACAAGCTAATATAGTTGATCTGTCTTGCTAAAATCACTTAATAGTTGCTATATAAGCTTGTTTTCTCATAGAACATCCTATAAACACTAAGATGGAAAGTTGATATTGTAATGATCTAGGATGAAAGGTTAACAGGAAACAGTGGACGTGAGATTGCAATGCAGTCTATTAAAAATGCTTTGCGATCGCTCTTAAGTTAGTACCATGTGGCTAAACTCACTGCGTTAGCAAAGATCGTAATGGCCTATCAAGGCTAATATCCGGAATCCAACACTCGTATCTTCCCCTGGATCGAAGCGTCATTAAGCAACTCAATATTATTCATTGCAACAAGAACACAATAATGCGAATTTATAAATTGAGAGTTTGAGCGGAGTTTTCTCCCACTCTCGTCCAGGCTCACGGTACTGGGTTGTAATAAAATTACAATTCATAGTTACAATCTAGCAACGTAGTGTGGCTACAGCTGGGTTTGACAAAGTTGCTGTCACGCGGCACTCTCCTATGACGAAATGTACGTGACCAGGTGATTAATCACAGCAACCTCGAGAAGCAAGCTCAACGGTGTTGCCGTCTCACCATCGACGGAATTCTCCAGACACGAAGGAAGCCGAAACAATCGATCTTATCAACGTAATTACAACACGAGATCCAGATATGAACCAACTTAGAATTGGGAACTGTTAGTAGCCTGGCAGCAGGTTACCTCATCAAAGCCGCTATGGTAATGGAAAAGGTGGGAAGACCACGCAACATCCAAGCGGTCTCACGAGATTCGCAAACCACATTCTGTGATACATGACTACCTACACAAAAACCTGCTAGCACCTAACATACATACCACACGAAACAACGTAATCACAAGTAGGTAACTAGGCGACGAAGCTCAGAGTCATCATCTGTCTTATTGTCTATCTTGTACCGCCCTTCATTTGTTCCAAGTACGTAGGTATGTAAACGCCACCTGGCTCCGTCAAGTCGTTGAAGGCCCAGAACCACACCGAAAACTTGCTGGCTGCAGTCCGGCTCCACGCCCGACATTCTCGGATCCGAACAAAAGTTCGCCACACACACCTCCCTCCCTCAACTCTTGGAGGTAGGTAGCATCCAGATGATGGCATCAACCACGTGAACACATAGACACATAGCCACATACATACATACATACACAGAAAAGGGGGGGCTTATGTCCGTTTGTGTCTTCTGCCTCTCCCCTTCTCTTCTCTTCTAGGCGAGGACAAGGACACTCACGAGACACAGTTGCTCGTCACAAGCCTACCATTAAAAGTTAGTACTAGCTAACTAGCAAAAACACACGCCTCGACATGCTCTATACATAGCAGTCAAATAACTTGAAGTACATGTAGTCCAATATGTAATCGTGCGTTATGTAACCTGTCCTTACTAAGTAGGTAGATAGTTACCTTGAGTAGGGCAGTGAGTAGGGGTGGTGTGGTACCTATGTGTGTGTGTGTGTGGCTAGCATCTCATCACGCGCGCCGGGTGTTACCGACGGGTCCGGGATTTCTATCAAGCCCCTCCCCAATTACCTACCTCCCTACCTAGCCACCTGAGCTTCCCTTTCCCTTCCCTTGAGTAGGTAGGTAGGTAGGTAGGTACTAGTTCCCCTCCTCCAACCGCACCGCTCCGCTCAATATGTTAGGTAGGTAGCTCCACACACCCATCTCTTCTCCGCGCGCCACCGGAACAATCGGTCACATGGCCGGCCGCGAACGTGAAATTGAGGCGCAGCAGACTAGTACGTACTGTACAGTATGTAGGTAGGCATTAACAGATCATGCGGCACGACGCCGTGAGGGTGAGGGTGAAAGGTGTGGTGTCTGTGTGTGCGTGTGCGTCTTCGATCTCTCACACTTATTATCGTTGCTCATGATCAGATATACATTTCATGACGCGTCTGTCTATAGGTTTACGTAAGCTGGGGATGCTTGTTGGAAATGAGATTTCAGTGCTAATAGCCTGCCTCGCCTGCGTACCTCATCTAAACAGGAGAGAAGGGAAACATGCCAGACATGAAAGTCGTCAGTCGCGCATATCAGCTTACTATCATACGTGAATACATTTACCTTGAACTGTTCTGTGTGATGTTTAGCTTCCAATGCCACGACAATCAATACCTATTGGACGAAATCTTTGTATTGCTTTTGAGTCTGTGCATAAGCGAACTGGTGGTGAAGTGGAAACGCGGAATCTGAAACTACCTTGTAAGTGATAGGGCCAAGTTTCATGGGGAAAAAATAGATCTTGCCGGCCTGAGCCGTGGTCATGAGACGGAAGCGAGAGGGCGCAGATAATAAGAATTCCTGATTATACATACTCGTACATACTAAACCTAAGCAGTCATGAAGCTATCGTCATTTCCGGCGTTAGCGTCACATACTATCGGAAAGTCGCAACTGGTCTTAGATAATTATCCAGATACTTAGTGAGGGTGAACAGGGGTCTTCGAGGGCCTCGAGGGGTTGCTGCGAAGGTGTGAGTGAGCGAGGTCAACTGCAAGCTGCAAGGTAGCTCGTTTCTCTTATCGGCGAATGAACATACGACGATGATGTCATTCAGAGGAACCGATCTCAACAAAATCCACATTCAAGGGATCTCTTGAAATGCACGTTTTCCCTGGTTCACTTGCCCTTGACACATTTTACTTATCGTGGATAACATAACACACCCACCCACCTGCAGGCCATACTTGCATGCAGCTAGCTAGCTGTGGGCCGGAATAACATGCGGGCGTATGGTATCAATGCGCTTAACCTCCAATATTCAGAATGGAGCCAGAGCATGGCAGAAGCATGGTACTGCGATGTTTCAGTCCAGCATGTTCATCGCCAACCCAGAACGAGTGACTTATGGTACGATGTATTGCGTGGGTGACCGAAACCTTGTGGCGTCAGGGTAGTACTGTAAGTGGTGCATGCTTCTTGCTCGTGTGAATGTGGTCCGAAGTGTGGTTACAAGCCACTTGCAGGTAAACATGCCCGCACAAAGCCACAGTGTGGGGTAGGTATACTCATCTACCCTGTCACGGGGTGAATGTACTATTAGTATCAGTGCTCAGTCACTATGGACGAGAGATGACTTCGGAGATTAGGCAATTGGCTACCGTGGGCGCGCCCTCATAATTTCGGCCGAATGAATGTAAACAGTGATGTGACTGATGAGAAGGTTAAATTGAGAGACGGCCGAATGTAAGCTTTGAGTTTAGGTTCAATAGGAACGGAAGCAGCGGCTGTATATGAGCATTGGCACTTGGATGGAACATTTAGGATTAAGGAGGAGGCGGTCATGGGATCTGCTGACAGTCGGAGCTAGGGAATTAGTAGATGCTCACGTTTGTTGCCGAGAGAGGTAAGTAGCCCGTAGATCGCATGGTAGTTACTCGATATGCCCTACTTGAGAGAGACGCTTCACCGAGGATTGACTACGCTTGCATTTGAGTAGTTCTGATCAGTCGCAATTCAGGTTGCCAGGAAATTCAAATATCAAAATGAGAGAGATATGTCATACCCATATTCACATCTTGTCCGACAGAACACGGGAAACGTGATCGACTCAACGAGTGTTCAAAAAGGGCTCATCGAGCCGAGTGGCGAATCTATTGAAACAGGATGAACGGGGGTGAGTCTCGCTCATGAGTGAGCTATGGGTGTGAAGGCTGTGGCGAGATATGCCATGTAAAAGTCTCAAGTAGTTATTGTGGCAAGAGGATCGAGTATCGGCAATAGAGAATTGAGCCTGCAGATGATCTTGCCACATTGAATGGGAGCGAAGTGGTGCTCTTCGATAATAGTCGACGACTATTCTTCAAAGGAAGCACATAGTCAAATGTGCTATGACAGTCGTACGTAATCGCTTGCGCAAGAACGATTTGCGGCAAAGCAGCTGCGGTCCAGGTATAGTATACATACCTAGCTCGCTAGGTAATCATCACTTGCCAATCGACGCACAAGCGATTGCATTTCGACCAAGTCCGAAGGCTTGCTTGAAAACTGTGATACATTTCGAATGCAGACAATTTCCGGTCCAGAGTCCCATGGCAGAGGCACCTTTGAGGGTCCAGAGCTTGCTTGCAGTTGAACCAAGGGTTCACCGTAACATGCAACAATACTGTTTGCTATGTAGGCCCAGCGAAATGCCCAGAGTACTTGGTGGGATCAGGAGACTTGAAAGGAGCTGCAAGACAACTCTTTGGGCAGGATGAGGTGGAGGTGACCATACTGCGGCAGGGTGCGGTGGCTATTGAGGTTAGATCAAATTAGTGATACTATGAGGAGCGTGGCGAAGACCTCCCACATGCGGGTTATGTCCAGACTGGAACACGCGAATAGGTACTTGGAGGGCCGGAAGTTATTCACCGGCCAGCTGGGTCATTTGTGAAGCCATTATGCTGAATCTGTCTCGCAGCTGAGCAACCACCCCAAGTCGCTAGCCCTGCATAGTGACCCGTATATTCGGTATAGGGCTGCCGTAAGCCGTCCAACAGTGAACTGGACTGCGATGGAGATGTCTGCGTTGATGCAAGATTCTGATTGATTTGACATCGCCAAATCAATACATTGAAACCCACAAGTTTTTCAATTCGTCAGTAAGTAACGTTTCGTGACCCATGAGCCCTTCGCCTTCGGCACTTGAAGACGATCAGTTCTAGATATGCAGGTAGCCGCCGCCGAGTGCTGGGGTTTGACGGGGGCTTGACGGGGAATAGGACCTAACTGAGCTGTCTGCAATGTACGATGAGACTGCCGGCACTATCATCTGTGTAGTGTGTACAGCCGTAGCCGTCATTTGCCAATGCGACGTCCCCTCTGCGGTCGGGTGACAGAACGATCATGAGATCGATGTGGGCCGTAGCGGATTGTTGAGTTCTTTCGTACGAGTAGAGCGAGGGATGCCGGGGATGTATCATGCAGGTGCGCAGTTAGGGTGGTGTGAAGAGGTGTGAAGAGGTGGGAGGGAGCGGAAGGGAAGCGCAGAGGTGAATAAGGCCGGTACTATGAGAGTCGAGTGTAACCCAGCCCGCCAGCCAAGGCAGCTGCACGGCGTACGGTTGTACCTGACAAGAGGATGCACTGGATCAACGGTGGGCGAACAGCTCTGATCATGATGCGGCAGGTCCAATCAACAACGCCCTCCTTCCGTCTGTGTTTCCCAAAGAGGCGCGAGATTTCCGGTGTGCATTTGGCCGCATCTTGGCACTTATACCTTTCCTATGGTATTCTGATTCCACGTATTACCTTAATCACTCTGCCTCCCGAGGTCTAGATGCCTACTGCATTCACCTATATGAGCATTAGTACCAGGTAGGACTACCCAAGGCGAGTAGGTACCAACACAGGTGAAATTGTGGCTCCTGAGGCTGTCATTCATGCGCCCAAAACAAGCCAAAGGGAGGAAACGGAGGCGATACGTGATAGGCATTCCAGCCTACCGTAGCAACCACTCGGATTACGGAGCTGCATCGTCTGCCGATCCCGTTGAGCCTCCAACTAACTGCATACATAACACGACTTTGCGAACAATCCATCGGTCACTACACCGCACACCTCGTTTTGAGCTTGAGCTTTGATTCTCAACCGTGGGACTATGACTAGGTCTCAGCGGAGGGACAGCCGCGTCGAATTTGGTCTGGGCGTCTCAAGTGAACGAACCCAAGACCCAAGAACGCGTGTACCCCTCATCGCGCTATGCTTCGGATGCCGGCCTTCTCGTTTGTCTCGGCTCGCGATTCGTTTACGGTAGTATCCGGGCCCTCTTAGCCTTCCGCATGGCGACCCGACGCGATGGCATAAACGCCAAGCTATGGGGATATACTTACCAACATCAGCATCATCAAGTACGTGGATCCTAGCATCGTGAAAGGCGCTGACCTCAGCACCCGCTGCTCGATTTGTCGAAGCGCCTTAGAGGAGGTAGCTAAGTTTCGGACGAAAGGTAATATCGGCTTCTGTAAATCCGTCCCATGATCGAGCCCATCCGTGGGGGTTTTGTGTTGACCCAGGTCGACGGTACTCGACTTGAGCGCTTGAGTCTCCTGAGTCCCGAGTCGCCAGTGCCAACACTCGCCTAGTCTTTGGCATGACGCGTGCCACACAACCGCATTCTTCCATTCAATGCAGTCACAATTGAACTCGTCAGATACTACAGTCCTCTATTCCCAGCATCAGCCATGCAAAAATAGGCTGTGGCGTTCTGAGTGTTGCAAGGTAACACTTGGCGCGCTGCTGATATGGTGGTAGCGCGTGATGTGCGATGCGGATCGAACCAACTTAGGTGCAGATTATCGATCCCCATAATTCAAAGTATTTCTCTTTCCGTCGAACTTGGCCTATCGTCGGCTTATCTATTGGCTAGAGACGCAGTCATGTAGCGCAGCACTACTAATATAGTATGTACAATTCATTCAGCCATTCAGCGGCAGCTTCGGCGGTATCCTTGAGGACCTTGACGACGTCCTGACGAACGAGCAAGCCCCTCGAAACAAACCTGGTTGAGTATTACCGCACAGCAGGCGGCCTCTTGGGGTTGGATCGCAGCCTTGGTCGCCGAGTTCATAGTGCCTCAATAAAAAGGACCCATTACCTAACCCATATTCTCTGTGGCCTGTGCTAAACGCCCCTGCTCGCATGTTAACACCAACAAATACAAGCGAGCAACAGGCATTAAAGCTTCTGTGGAGGCAGCCAAAACAGGCTGTGGATTGAAAATGTAAATCAGGACGCCGAAGAAGTGCGTCTATCTGTCTCAAGCTATGCACGATGGCCTTCATGGCCTTCTTTTACAAATCTCGGTACCGGATTGATCAGTTATAATTCAGTATGACAATCTAGACAAAACGGTCATGCCTCTACGATAGGACTCGCGAAGCAGTTAGCGTTAGATTCATGATGCCTTTTTGAATATATTCCACACGGACAGGACTTTATGCAACTCCTCGCTCTTACCTACCTGCGCATATCACGAGTGTACCTAATCGAGTGCCCACTGCCCATTACATGTGGCGTAGACAGACCAAAATCGACAACATCCCCCCCCCCCCCCCCCCCCCCCCCACCTAACTCCAAAAAGGCAACTTCAAGGTGGCGTGAATAGGACTTTGATCTGAGGTGATCGCTCGCTCGGGAACGAGCCCCAAATTACTTTGACAGCCTAGAACATATTCGTCTGTATATTGGGTCAAGTCTTGGCACATGATGAGCTCCAGTGAGTCATCTCAACATTTGCAATCTGTGTTTATCGCTGTTTGAACAAGTGTGGCTCGAGGCAGCCCTTTCATTATTGCGTACCTAGACTGCCTAGACTGCATGATGCGCGCCACAAAAGCCAAAAGGACTGCGGTTGATGACGGCAAAAATGCAGGGAGAGGGTGGTCGGCATTCAAAGGACTGAATGCAACAGTTCTGATCGACGCCCTTTATGGGCAGACACGGGGTTACATCGCGCCCAAGTGCCACCGCTGCTCATACGCATATGACCTGCCATGCACACATAACAACATGGTTTTTGGATTGCTCTTCTCGCTTGTCAGGGTCGGGTCTTCCTGGCCTCTACGGGTTGAAGATCAAGAGGGTAGCGAAGTCTATTTCCATAATGACAGATATCTAGAATCTCATCACACTGCTTTGCCGCTCTTGCTAATGTAGGGATGAGCTTGTTATCACCAACAGTGCAGCGATGTCTAAACCAGTCTCAATTTAAAGGTCCCTTGCCCGACCAGTCTCGCAGATTCCACGACAGGCATCGTCGAAGCATGAATACTATCAAACCTTTGAATTATACAGAGTTTCGATAGCCAAGAAATAATAGATGGTAGTATGATCGGGGTGGTGCAACGTTCTGGGACCTGCGCTGCACTATGACGGACTACCCACAGTCATCTGGGGCAAGCTGGATATCCAACCCTGGCACGCCTAGCATACCTGATACCTACAGCAAGGAATCTGGTTGTCCTTTCATCCAAGAGATTCCCGACTTTTGAAATTCTTCGCTTTCGGCGGTTGCCCAGAAGGTTGCCCTCAGCACGATCGCTCCGCAGCAGGCGACCCGTTCAATTTCGAGGAGGTTGCCTGTCCGAGCTGTCCTACCTGTCTCGCCTGTATGTATGTATCACATGTAACGGGTAAACAGCAGTGCGACAAGGCCTCGGGTTACTCATTGCAGCATCTCGGTGAAGGGCATCGTGGCGCAAAGACTCGAGTTACACCAAACCGTATCCTACCTAGGGTGCTAGGTAGGTCGATCTCTGTTGATGCGCACACACACACACACAAGCAACTCGTATTACCTTGCCTCGTTTGCCTCACACTGCCTAAACTAGTAGGTAGATACTTCAGGACTTCACGCTCTGCCGTGTAAGTGTAAGCCCGCGAGGGAAAATAATGACACTATCTGTGCTTGACAACGCCCCTCACCCTCAACCCGTTCACCCTCCCACCCCAAATCGACCGATCAATTTCTACTTCTGGCTTGCGAGATGCACTCGGCCCGTCTCGTTGCGCGTCTTAGCCTCAACCACGCACCCGGCTCGAGGAGGTCGAAACCAGTGCATGTAAGCGCGAAGGGTGACCCCCCGGTTCGTCGAGACCGCGTGAGGCATGGCATGGCTGCACTCCTGCGCTCACCTTGGTCCCCATCAAACTGCCCTTGCCTGCCCTCCATGACAAAACCTGCAGATGCCTACAGGACTCCAGTTTTGCCCCTCGACGAGAAGCCGGAATTTGTTGGAACTCTCTCTAGAATCGGTCTGTGATCCACCTGGCCGTAGTTACCGAACAAAAAGGAGCGACAACCCCTCCATCTCTTAACGTTAACACTTTCTCATTTGCTCAATTCTCAACTCTCAACTTCACTACGCACCACACCCTACCTCTTACCAACTTACTCCCACTGCTAGCCTTTAGTAAATGGCCACTCGCAAAGTCAATGGCAGCTTGGGCTCTCTAGGAAATAACAGGCTGTGATTGATCATACCACGAACAAGCCGCCACCTATTGTCTAGTTGGCAGTCGTTGAGGGAGGAGATATTCACATTTGATTCCCCAGTCACGGCATCACCACCACAGTACGGCGAGAGAACGTGTCCATAGTGAAAGCCTATAGGTATAGGCATACGACCAATATACGAAATTTCGATGTAAGCTGCTCCTTACGGTTTCACATAGGGATACCTATACCTATATGTGGTCCAGAACAATTTCCGATGTAAGCGATACCAATGTGTATTTGATGCATATTTAGCTACCTCGAATTACATGCTCGGTTCACCTTGGCATCTACCTGGATCAGCCGGCTCCCTGTCATCGCATGCACAGGTTTCACGAGACCTGTACTAGTACCGACCCTGGCTGGCATTGAGGCGCCAGTAGTAAGGCACAGGCTCGACAGGCTCACAGCTTCCTGAAATTGGGGATTGGAGGTCACAGGTTGAACAGGGTCGACAGGGTGTTGCCCGGAAGAGCGGTACTGCAACAGGCACAAGGCACAAGGCACAGACAGCCAGCCAGGTACAGTTTCGAGGCACAGTACCTGGGCTTACTCCGCACCTTACCGCACGTAAGTTGTAACCCGAGCAGAGCCAGACTTATCCGCAATTCGGAGGTACCTCCCGGCAGCACGCTACCAGAGTTGCCGATTGAGGGGCATCCAGGCAGTACCCAAACCTCAGCGGACTACAGCGCGCTTGCAGCCTGCAAGCAGGTCTGACACCCGCAGCAGCCCAACTCGACAGACTCGGGACCACGGGCGATAAGAGCGGTCACAAGGGAGACAAGAGTACAAGAGGCTTTGAGATAAGGTACCGAGCAGAAGGTACAACCTTATTAGTGCTCCGACCCGGGTCAAGGACGGTACCAAGGTACCTAACCTCGCTGGGGCACCTTACTACAGTACAAGAAGGGCCCCGTCTGTCGGTTCGAGGAAACACTGGAACATTGGAAGATTGAATGTCAGTCAGTGGGCACGCGCCCGCAATCCACCCAACCAATGCTATCGACCGCTGCACCAACCGCTCCTCCTTCATCAACCCTCCTTCCTCTTCACCACTATCGCCGCCGCCCTCGCACCCTCGATTCTCCTCACCTTGCAGCAACACCACGAACAACACCAGCCGTGACCACAATACCCAAAATCAGAACAGCACCAACAGTCACAGCGACAGCGACCGCGACAGCAACGCACGCGCCCCCACGCCGTCCCCGTCCTCGCCCACCACTGCACACACCCTCATCGCCGCTGCGGTTCGACCGCCCCGCTGAGCCGCGAAGCAGTCCGACCGCAACCGCCACCACGCCCACCGCCGACGCCGCAATGGGTGACTATCGCCATATGAGGTCCGGCAGCCTCAATATTCCTGCCCCAGCCGCCCCGGCCGGCGCCTCAGGTGCCGCGGCGGCCCATGCCCGCTTCGACGGCCCGCGCAGCCCGCCGAGTAAGTTCTGCTTAAACTTTGCATCTGCATCTGCACTTGCACTCGACCCTTCATCGCATTGTGCTGACCGATGCTGTGTTTCCGTTGCAGACACCTCCCACGTCCCCTGCAAGTTCTTCCGCCAGGGTGCCTGTCAAGCTGGCTCTGCCTGCCCCTTTAGCCACGATCTCGGTGCTGCGTCCGATTTGGTATGCAAATACTTTGCCAAGGTACGCCGCCCCCATTCCCTCGTCGCCAAAGCTCAATGCGTCCTCGCCGTCTTTTCATTTTCATCTTCATCGCTCTTGTCGCGGCCAACAGGGCTCGTTACCGAGGCTTGTGATGTGGCACGAAGGCACATGTCGCGCCCCGCCGTGGGTGTCACGATACTGCTGTCGCTGCAGAGCTAGTAACAACGGGTTCCGCAACTGTCACACAGTCTCTGTTTTGACTAACATGAGTGAAACATCGCACAGGGAAACTGCAAGTTTGGCCCCAAGTGTGCCAACATCCACGTTCTCGCCGACGGCCGACGCATCAACTATGGCAAGAATGGCATCTCCATCGGCCAGCCTCTGCACCTGGGCAACCGCATCAACCCGACCGCCTACAACGGCTCCAACAGCGCCCTCACCAACTCTTTCATGCGCGCCGACGCTGCGAGTCCCTACAGCCCTTCGTATGGCTACCCCATCCCGCCCGGCGATTCTTACCCCGTAATCGATCGTCGCCCGAGTTTCGAGAATATTCCCATCATCGACACCACCTACTCGCACACTAGCTCCGGCTACGGCTCACCTCGCGACGAGGACCCTACGAGGCTGGGCCTCGGTGTGTCGCCGGGAGTTGCCAACGGCCTGTCAGTGCTCGACGCTCCCTTACCCGCCTCGTTCGACTCAAACGGTATCTCCAATGCGGCTCGGTTCCCTGCAGGACCCTGGCCCTCTTCTGTCCCCTCACAGTTTGGCCTCGATTCGCCATCCCCGTCGTTGAATGCCGCCAAGGATGCCCGCACTTCCGAAGCGTTGAAGCTGCTGCATCATTCCGCCTTCGGCAGCAACGACCGCCTCTCCTCCACCGTGACCGGCTCTTCGCCGCCCACTCACCCCTCTGATGAATACTACGGCCGGAGGCAGATGCACTCGAGTCGCTATGCTAGACCCAAAGTGCTCAGTAGCAGTGCCCCTCGTGTCATATCCAGCACCATCGATCGGGACTGGGAGTCTGAATTCCCATTCCTAGAGGAGGATTACGTCCCCGACAACCTGAAGGAGCTCTTGACGCCCGCCGAAAAGGCTCGTCGTGGTTCTCGTGCTGCCGATGAGGACCATAATGGCCACCGAGGAAACGGATCTCCCAGCATCATGGGTCTGAGCGGAACCGGAACACCCAACGCCGACTCGACCTCCAAGTTCGGTAGTCCGCTCGCATCGAGTCCGAGTCGCTGGGGTACTCTTTTCCAACGCCAGCATGAGGAACAGGAGGCGAAGAGACACGGTGTGGGGGCAAGTGCCGGAGCTTATGGACACATCGGCAGTCCCCTGCGTCAATCGAGCCTGAGTGCAGAAGTGATGCGACCGCGTGTTGCTAACCGATCCGGCAGTCTTGAGGGACTCGGCGAGCAACTACAGCGCACACGTCTCGACGGTAATGGCAGCGGAGGCGAGTCGCCCTTGTTGCGACCCCACGCGCACATACCGAGGCCGAGCGGACGCAATGGTGAGCGACATGTGAGCAGCAGCTCCATCAGCTCTAGTGCGCGATACACCACTCCTATTGGCGAGGAGCAAGAGGATGGTGATTTCGTGTTCAGTATGGACGAAGATGGCGAGAGAGACAGCACAATAAGGGCCAAGAAGCGGAGCTCGGGTGTTGGCACTGTACTGGGTGCTTGGGGCAGCACTAATTACGCGAGTGCAGTGTCCGTCGGCGGGAAGAAGGATGCTGGTTCTTCAAGGACTGTTGACAATGTCGCTGGTCGTTGAATAATCCGATCTTCTTTTGGTTGTCTAGGAGGACTTGCCGAACGACTCGATGAAACAAATCGGAGCCCGCATCTTGGGATATTATACTGGGAAATCATGACATGACGATACAATGGTGTCTAATTCCGGAATCCATTATGGTTGCCTAGGCCACGAAAAGCCATCATCCTGGATGCTGATTCCTCTCGCATATATCGATCGCTAGACTTGTTCAGCCACTGCACACAACACCACAACATACTATACCAGAACGAAAAATAATCGTTGCACATAGAGGCATTGGCATGCAGAAAGACGCATATTTTTTTTTTACCGGCATGGGAAAAGCAGCATCATCATAGCACGGAGAGAAAAGAAGTCGATTGATTGATTGATGCAAGTGGAACACAGGAGTTGGCTGGCAGGCAAAAAAAACTCAAAACGAAAACGAAAACCATACTGTGATTTGCAATTTTTCTCTTCCTAGATATCACAATCTCACATCATCACGTGCAATTATTGCCACACCTACCTATCTAGCTGGCCCGATTCCTGTATCACATCACATCACATTATGCCCTTGTATCACGTCGGAGATACTACCCTAGTGGCGGGGGGTTTTACGGCGAATGCTTTTCACTTTGTTTGCTTACACATCTTTTGCATTTAATCCTGTCTCTTCTTCTTGGCACCCATTTTAATGGCAATGGAATTGCAGGAATGTATGGAAATTATTGGATCGGGGGTATGGGATGGTATAGGATGGATAGGACGGACAGGATAGGACGGGACGGTTGGGGAAATTTGTCGCCTTTTTCACATTTGCCCGGCTTTTTATGATGCACACATACTACCTATCCGACACATGCACCATCTTCCTTGTGCGCTGTGCGCAAGCAGGATTGATTGATTGATCTGGCTACTTTCTATGAGAACAGAGCATGGCTGGCTCGAGGTACTTTATGTACATGCTACACTTCCGCTACCTTATACACCATTTGACTTACATGTCTGGGCTTCTTCGAGAACTACTATACTACATAGGTACCTTCTAACTCAAAGGAATGAACAGATAGATAATCGAGTCTGGCCGAATTAGCTGACTTATTGCACACTTAACTTTCTTGTCCTCTTATGATTTGAGTGAATTGAACGTGGCGAATGGCTGGTGATTGATGCCCATGACGGCTTGCAAGATGTGTTAATGATAAATGCTGCAATAATGGCATTGTATATATGTATACATGCAGGGCCGATTGTAGGGGGAATTACTCAGATTGAAGTCCGACGGTCTTTGTCGCTGCGTTGATTGTGTTGCTTGTACCTTATCCGGGTTTAACCACGACCGCAGTGCTATAGACCCTGGGTGCCCTTCAATCGCGCACAATGACGACGAGCGACATAATATGACGATGGGAAAGCTAAGGTAGACAAGTGAAGAAGATGTTGAAGTCTCAATTAGAGGCTATATTGTAGATATCTACTCAACTTCCTACCTAGTATTCAAGTAGATTCATAAATTTGCCTTTGAAGGATTTTGCTGGGGGTTTAAAAGGGGGGATACATCTCAATTCTTAAAGGGTATGCTTGGTATAAATAACGGAAATGAGTAACGAATGCACGACACGTACAGTAGTTTGTTAATGAACCCATTAAGTTCCACATATTCTTCCACTTCCTTTCTCGTTTCCCATATCTTCTTCTTCTTCTTCTTCTCGCTTGCTAGGTAACTACATAAACTACTAACTAACTACCCCTCATGTTGATCCCGCCCTGTCCCCTCATCCCCTTCTCTTATTTATAGCAACGACTTCGTTTCCTCTTCTCGACCAAGGCAATGATGATGACGACCTGCGTATTTTATCTATTGAGGTACTTAGTCACCGTGCACCAGCTTGGTAGGCGATGTCGCCGTCGCGGTAGTAGTGCCGTTAGCAGATACTGCGGTGCCATTGCGAGAGTGAGGGTGGGCGTGGGTGTGCGAGTCGGAGACTGCGTTGTCGTGGTGTTTCGTCTTCGGCACCCAGAGGTGGCTGAGGTCGCCGACGGGCAGCTTCAAAGTCATGCCCATCTCGCCCGCCATGATGATGAAGGTCATGTACCACCCCAGAGCGGCGACTACGAAGAGGATGGCACCGCCGGCCTGTGTTGAGTTCGTCGATTAGATCCTGGGACTTGTTGTGGGGGAAAGGAAAATGGGAAAGGGGGAAGGGACTTACGGTTTGGAGTTTCGCGGCCATTGCGAAGTCGCCGGCTGCGACTCGGAAAACTGCGAGAGGGGAGTACATGTTAGTGTGCATTCAAATTAGGCAAGTGGCGTTTCTTTTCTCAATTTATTGTCTGCGGTACCCCGTAACTTTCTCCCATTACATCACCTGATCATCAAGGGACAATGCACGGCTGCCCATGCTCCCGACCGAGTCCCCTTTGTTGAAGAGGCCCACGTGCCGCAGACAAGGGACGGTCGAATACAAAGACTGATCGACAAGGCGAGCGGACAAAGAGACAAAGAGAAGAAGGCGAGGAACAATGAAAGGAAGAAGAGAAGAAAGAAGCGACTTACAAGCACCGGCCAGGATGAAAGCGCCGACGCTGACGAGACCGAAGATGAGAGCGAAGACGGTGTTGATCCTTGTGGTGAAGATGAAGAATGTAAAGAGAGCGAAGCCCCAGACAACTGAGTACAAGGTATGGTGTCAGTGATCGAATTTCAGACATGAATAGTTCACGAGATAGCAAGTATATGGTGAGAACTAGTGCTTTCCCTCCGAGTTCTAAACTCTGCAATGCAATCTTCTGAGGGACGACTTACTGAGATACAGCGCGATGTCAGTGTTGTAAGCAGGCGATGCGAGACCACTGGGATCTGCGTCCGTCATATACGGCATCGCAAGCCCCAGAGTCGGAAGATATAGAACACCGAAGGAGAGCCAGAAGACAGAGAATAGACCCATCACCATCACTATATAGTGTTAAAACATTCTGCTTCAGTTTATAGGACCAAAGGGAAAGCTTACTGGGAAAGAAGTTCCCCATAATCCACTCAAAAATCATAGCGAAGGTCAGGAGCAGAGGGCCGGTGAAGAAGAAGATGCCGACGACGGGCTGGAAGCCTTGGGATCCTCCCCATCCCATCAAGATCATGGAGAAGGTGAAGTCGGAGATCACGAAGCCAAGGAAGCCAAGAGCGGTGGGGTTGGCGAATTTCGGGTTGCGATTTGTGATTTCCGGTACCTTTGGGGTAAGGTAGAGCTTTGGATCGAGAGTGTCAACATTTGAGTACATGGAATGGGACACGAGTTTTTGGCGATATTAAAGTGAAGGGAGTACTGATTACAACAATATGACATGTGTTTTTTGGAGGGCACCACGAGAAGGAGGGGGCTTGATTATTGGCCCGAAAACCTGGGAACATCATTCAAGACATTTTCGCACCTTTTCGAAAAGCTCAGGAGGCATCGACACAGCCGTCTCCGATCGATGAAGCCCCTTCTCGACATCGAAGTTTCTCACGGTCTCACTATCGCGGCTCGCCATCTTGTAAGTTGAACGTTCTCACGTTAGATTTGTCGGACTTTCACGGGTATTGTATTCTTTTCCAACGAACGGAACAGATAAAAGAAGGGCAGCCCGATAGCAAAATACCAGCCGTTGAGCAGGAAGTAAGGCATGCGTAACAACACACCACTGTCGGTGGCCATTATCACAACTTTATAATCACTTCCAGCGGGACGCTTTCTCCTTTCAATGGGTTCTTGGCTTTGATACTTCGGCAGACGCTAGACAGGGGTCCGATGGCCAATTACGATGTCCGGAGACTCTTTGACCTTCTACTTCCGCCTGATCTGGGCACTCGCCAGATGTCACTGCGTTGTTCAACGGCAAGAAAGCGACTAATTACAACGCAGCAACAGTATCACTGCTGCTACATGAACGAATCCACTTGTCTCTGCGTCTCCAGTATCTTCCGATGGTCGAGTCCACCTGATGATGCTGGTGTGAGATGCTACGGCATTGTTCGTAGTTTGTAGTCCCGACGAGCAAATTACAATGAACCTATCGTGTCACTGCAGCTAGAGACAGGTATGCATGTACTCCCTCTACTTTTCCCGTGATTTCCCACTTCGGGTATACCTAACGAATCTGGCCTCAATGGCTTCTTGAATTCAAAGCTGGCCATTTGCTGCTGTTACTTGATGTAAAGTTCCGGCGCGAAATGTTTTTTTTTCCTGGTAGAGGAATCGAGGGGCGGTAGGCGACCAAAGATCAGGGTCCATTACAACAGGGGTAGTGTGGGGCTGGCTAGGGTGTTAGAGCATAGTCATAGAAGTGGTCGGTATTCCAGAAGAAACAACACAGATCCGAGCAGCGCTTGACTTGCCCAGCCCTCACGTCGCACACCCAAAACACCTTCCGCAGAAGCAGATTTGGAGTTTTCTCCAAACTCACCTCTCCAATGCGACCGGCCACTCACACTAGGAGCCCGATTCGGAGAATTGGGCCGTTGTTGTCCAGCTAGAGCGAATACCGAATACGACGGGACCCAAGGCGGTCTAGGGACAAAAAGATAGGGTTGCCATAAAGAGACTCTTGGACGCTTTTGTATTCCCTACCATCTGCAGAGATACGTCCATCTTCCAGGTCCCATGCGAACCACATGACTTGCCATCCATCCCAACGAAGACCATTCAGCCAGCTGACAGACAAAGAACATCAGGCCAGGTAGGACGGACCAGCGTAACAATGCCCAGAGCACGGTATGCCCCCCAAATGAAACACACCCGCCCAAGCGGGCGTGTCAGTTTCCTAGCCTAGATGTCTGCGCCGCGGGTCGGATTCGCGGCGAAGGCTCGGAAGCCAAGGTGAAGTCGTGCTTCACACGCTCTGCCGGCATACTACCTACGTCGCCAAGACGCAGCTCGCTGGGAAAATAATGCGACATCAGACCGTCGCCTTACCTAACGATAATACTACGTAGGTAGGTAATAGCTGAGCTGCGTTATGCTTTGGCGCTTGTGTGTTATATATATCACAGCCCGCTCAGACCCTGGGCCCCTATCCCTGTTCGAGGTTGCGACGCTCCAATATGCGGGGTTGGGGGAGCCCTCTCGACCCTCTCGACCTCGCTGTGCTAGCAGCAGGACGGGCAATGGCGTGGTTGATCCTGGAATATCAGATCTTGTCCAATGGCTTGATAAGCAAGCGGTTGGTCGCAATAACGCCCCGACTGGGTGGTCGATCGGATGCTGCCGTGCCATCGAACCAGGTATGGTGCTGGAGCTGACGACCATGGAGACTATATTACTTGCTTGCTGGCTTGCCTGCACTGCAACTGCGCAGCGAGTGCATGCTTGGAGACCAGATGCGACACAACGCAACGCAACGCAACGCTGGAGACTATGTAAGCAAAGCAGGTATCTCGGGGATGCAAGGGCAGTGCAGTTTGGTAGGTAGTATGCGTTGCGGTCTTCCTGGTCTGTATTTTCTCACGTGCGTAACAGATGTTGCCGGAATAGGGAGTTTGAGTATGCGGATTTGGAGTTACCAATGCTTCGTAAGGTATCTTTTGGGCGTTGCGCGCGAATCGATTAGATTATGTAGACTTACATAACTAAACTTGACTTTCACGTAAGCCATGTCGACTTCGAACTCTGAGACATGGACTCAGGTACCGGCTGAACAAAGGGGGTTGTTTGATTTGCTATCTAGTGCATGTGGCTGTCAGTAGGTTGGTTGTCTGGAGCGCGCATCGCATCACGCTCACATTCTCATCTGAACAACCGAGAGAAAAAGAGTCGATTCAATTGACGACAGAACGATTGATCCCATGTATATTGAGAGATTTCGAAAAGCCGAGAGCAGCTGCAGCCTGTTTCCTCGCGATCATAAATGTATGCCTGTCTCAATAATTCGCGAGCGCGTTGTTTCATTCTACCCGTTTCAGAGAGCAATAACTGTGAACCAGCATCTATTGCGTACTCTCCGAATTCGACTGTCTTGATTCTGCGACTGCATTCGCATGGCGGACGTCCGATATTAAACCCAGCTACGAACGCCATCCCGGCCAAATACCGACCTTTGCGATCTAATCGGATGTTGCCTCTGTATTTTGCCCATGCATCATATCCGTATACTACTTGGTCTTTTCGAAGAATCCCGCTAACTTGCGTGTCCACTATGTTGCTTAGTCTTTAAATCGTTGTCGCAATACTTTCAAAGGTTGTCGTAATACGACTTTCAGAAACCAATTGGGTCGGTGATGTTACTGCTGTTACAACGAACGCATCCAAGCATACCGTCCGCAGCATTCTGCCCTCCGCAGTGTGATGCCCTTGAATGCATGGGTATTATAAGTCATTCTCCCATCTATTGATATTATTAACGATATGAACGAAGCTCGCGGCGGGCTTGATGCTTACTTGCAAAACTAAACTAGTTAGTTGACACTACTCCTAGCCACGCTCGGCCACGTGCAGTAATCCAGCAAAGGGAGTTAGTTCAGATCTAGTAGCTCTATGCGAAGTCCATTAGCGAAAAATGGACGAATTTCCATAAGTTGCAAGCTTGAAGGTTCAATGAAGAGCCTGAGACTACTCTCCGCTTGAGATGGGAACGGGGTCATTGTTTGCCCTAAACTTTGACATCGAAAATAGCAAATCGGATTTGCTAATGGCGGGGACGGGCGATCAATATCCCTGTGATCATAGGGCGCGAGATCTACAGTACATCAGATAGAGACGTTGCTATCTGGTGACATAATTCATGTGATCACCTCCGGCTTATATCCGCTAATCTGATCGAGCATGACCATTGTCAAGACAGCCTGACAGCCTCGACAGTGGACGTCGCCACGCAACAACATTACGAGTAAATATGTTTTAAGGTAAGCAGCATATTCCTGCATTGCCGAACTTGATTCTCATCATTGAAACCAATTATTAATCACATAGACAAAATCAATATCAGAGCCAATCACGAGCTGGTGAGAATGCCACACGGTCGCGCCCGCCGATCTGTGTCCGGGCGCATGGAAGTCAGGACGCTGCCCGAAGTCGGTATGGTGATGATAGTATCAACAACGCATCGGCTAACGTTCGTAGGGCATTTCTAATCATCATGACCTCGGCCTCTGAAGGCGGATGACTGGTTTCTCATTATGAGCAAACAATAATCCTCATTGTCTACCTCTTTGGCCATCTCGTGCTAGTGTTCCTCATCCCCGCGCTATATCCATGGGTTCAGTGGTTCACCGGGTCCCACCGGTATGCGGGTCGAACTTCTGCAAACTAACATCGCAGGACGCGGGAGTGGGTTTTCTCGCTGCTCGATGTGTCAATTGAAGCTCCGATGCGGGTACCTTTCCCCTACGGAAGGCGGTCGGTGGGAAATTCTCTTCGCCTGTCGTTGAAGATTGGTCATAGCCCGTTGCAGTCACCGCGCCCTTCGGCCTCCGTCTTGCTAGCTTCCCCTAGTTCAAATATACTTGACTTCCTTTGTCTTTTCTACATACAACTGATCGTGTACATAGAATTCATTCTATGCCTATTCTCGTATCAGGATTCCATTTTGAACCTCTGCGTTGCAGTGGGCCTGTTCGTTAGAGATCAATTCATTAGCAATCTATGAACGTTTGCCACAAGAAGCAGTATTGGTCTGCTGTTATCACTCAGTGAAGCTTCATACACCATTGCCATTTACCTTAATTGGATCGGATAATCGGTTCCATTTTAGGACAATTGGTGTCCCAATTGATCGGCCTCGCATACGAATACAATGCCATCGTCTTCTCTTTCCGTCTCTAGCGATGGAGACTTACCGCTAGACGTTGAGAAACAGGACACCCGTGATGGACCGGAGCGGACGGCAGCCCGGGGAACGATATCATCGAACGAACAATGGGACGCGGAGCTGGCACCCGAGCCGGAATATCTCGATGCCAATGCAGGGACATTAGGTCGGGTGCTTAGTCGAAACTCAACTAGTGCCAGCAGGAATCCAGGACCGCCACCAGATGGAGGGAAGAAAGCCTGGCTAATGTGTAAGCAAGAGACGACCCCAAACTGATCACCAGCAGCATGCTAATAGCAACCTGATACCTCAGGTCTATGTGGCCACTTCATCATCATGAACACATGGGGTTTCATCAACTCCTTCGGCGTCTTCCAGACATACTACCAGGAACTTCTGCAGCTACCGCCGTCAAATATATCTTGGATCGGTAGCATCACCGTGTTTCTGACTTTCTTTATCGGCACATTCACGGGTCGCTTGGTCGATGCTGGCTTTCTACGGCCAGTGCTAGTCGTGGGAACCGCGTTTCTCACACTCGGCAGTACGTAACCCCCGAGACACCCGGAAGCCCTCGATTCACAAAAAGCTTCTCTTACTTCTGGGGCAAGTACTGACTTCAATGGTTTCAAGTCTTCACCACATCAGCAGCAACGCAATACTACCAGTTAATCCTTGCCCAGGGGCTGTGCATGGGCATCGGAAGTGGCTTTCTCTTCTGCTCGGCCATAACCACCGTCGCGACGTACTTCAGCAGCAAGCGCTCCTTCGCAATTGGCCTCAGCGCCTCTGGCTCCGTGTCTGGCGGTCTCATCTATCCTGCCATGGCGCGCCAATTACTTCCGAGCATCGGGTTTCCCTGGACCATCCGCGCGATGGGTTTCGTGATGCTATCGACGATGCTGTTCGTAGTTTTCTTCATGCGCTCTCGGGTCCCGCCCCGACGCACCGGATCCCTAGTCGAGCTATCCGCCTTCCGCGAGCTTGAGTACACATTTTTCGCCATGGGGATGTTCTTCAACTTCTGGGGCGTGTACTTCACCTTCTACTACCTCGGCGCCTACAGCCGGAGCGCATTCCTCCACCCCTCGCTGTCGTACGTCGACTCGCTCAATCTAGTCTTGATCTTGAACGGCATCGGAATCGTCGGACGACTATTACCAAACCATCTTGCGGACCGCTACGGGCCACTCAATCTGCTGGCCCCAGCGGCTCTGCTATGCGGCATCACGCTCTTCGCGTGGATGGTCGTCGACACCCCCTCGAAGCTATACGCTTGGGCTTCCTTCTACGGCATCGCGGCAGGCTGCATCCAGAGCTTGTTCCCCGCGGGCCTGAGCTCGCTGACGACGGATCCGCAGAAGCAGGGGACGCGCATCGGCATGGTGTTTACCATTGTCAGTTTTGCGACTTTGACGGGAAACCCGATCAGTGGCGCGATCATTGCCGCTAACGGTGGTCGGTACTATGGCGCCCAGGCTTTCACGGGTTCGAGCTTGCTGCTGGGTGCGTCGTTCATCTTCTGCGCGAGGCTTGTGAGGATGAGGCGGACGGGCTCCGGGTGGGCGGTGAAGATATGAGATTTCTTGCATGTTTGCTGTGGCCTTTTGGTATAGATGAAAACTTATTGTATTGTCTGATACAGCGTGATCACTGGTCGGCAATTGTTAGAAGCTAATTTTTGAGTACGACCGATAATAGAAAACATGGCTACTACAATCAGTCGATATTTCAACATCTCTTTACCCCCAGGAGATGCAAATATTCCAAAAACAACACAAAAATGAAATACAAAGATCGTTGCTAAACTCTCCTCGTAGTTAATATACATCCAAGTTTGAAGCGCAAATTAGGGTATTACAGCTCTGAGCAGCTTCTTAGTTGCTTCATAATCCAACCAAAGGATCATATGACCAGTTTATTATACTCTCCGGAGTATTTGAGATTCCTATACCGCAATCTTCACTCATGCCAAGCACTGGCGTTCCATCCGTTATACGAAGATGCGGCATCAGGTTGAGCCCGCCTCTCTTCGTGAACCGTGAACTGTGTCGTGTGAGTGATGCCCAATTTCTGATTGGCCAATGGCATATTTTGATGTGCTTCAGAGGTCATATTGACGTTCTTTGCTGTATGACAAGGCTGGTTTGATTCGTCGTTGGGTAGATTGGATAGAGTGATTTGACTGTTCTGCATGCGATGATACTCACCGCTGTCGTTCGGAGTATATTGTTGATCAGAGGCTTCACTCCGTTTTGATTTAACAGTGTATGAGAGAATCGATTTTCCAAAGCGCCTCATGAACTTCGACTCTTGATACAACCTGGGTACAGTAGGAATGCAGAAGACAAGGAACCCAAGAGTGAGTTCGGCGAGAGACCACAGCCCTACTTTGGATATCTCGTAGGAGAAGTCAGGCGAGGTAGAATATCCAACGGTGGCGACTAATCTGGCTGCTGCTGAAGCCACGGCACTGTGTTTGTTATCAGTCAAAAAGCCATAGGGTAAAAGAACGGGTGCAAATGACATACAGAAGACCTATGGCAAATACGATCGAAACACCTATCTTTTTCCCGGTGGCTAACCGTAGCTTCCAAATCACCTTCTGTGGTGCCAAAAGTATGAAAACGTCACAAAGAAGGTTCACACTCGAAGTTGTTAAATCTAGCGGTTTTCGATTAAAACAATTACCAGGGATTCTCTTGTCCCAGATCCGGTTGAACGGTCTGCAGCTGAGATTGCCTGCAACTTCGGCTGAGGAATAAAACAAAATGTTAAACCAAATTAAGCCGTGGCACATCCACTAAACTAACGGTCAGCGATGGACGAAGTGGACATGACTTTACTCGACAGGGAGCAAGCGTTCATGTATCCAAAGGCACGAGGCTAACGAATGGAAACGTACGAAGAAGGTTCCTCGGCTTCCACGGGGGACGAATATGTGAAGCCAATCCAGGAGGATGCAAGTTTTGATAAAGATCAGGGTGATGGCGTAGAAGTTGACGGCGATTTGTAGAGTCTGAAATACATCGTTTAGTGGTTAAATCAACAATTATTGAGGTTAGGGTGATTTACATAGAGAATATCAACCACGTCGTAAACACGGAGATCCCATTGATGGACAAAGTATCCAGCACCCTTAACAAATCTGAACAGGGAATACGAATAGCCAATATAGGCAGCCTCCGACAGTTAGCTTGGTAATTCCTTTCAAGTTGCTAGGGTCATAGTTACTTACATATGCCGCGAAAGCGAGATCTGTTCAATTTGCACAACACAATGTCAGCCCGACTGCCAATCTGGTGCATATAGCATGTTTCTTACAATCTTGAAGCTGTAGCTTTTTGATGATGTGAATCCTCACGTAGGCGCGCAAGATAACGACAACTGTCACAATGATGAGAGCGATCGTAGTCACAACTTGGGCCAAGGTGTTCATATTCGACGGCGCATCAAAATTAGGTATGATGTCAGCTCGTGGAGGAGGGAGTGCTGGCCCATCTATGATAGCATCCTGCTCCTCGGGCGGAAGAAGATACAAGAAGTCCAAGGGAGACGACATTTGATGTACGTGAAATGTGCTTATGTGGAACTTTCGTATAATCAATGAAAGATTATTATTCACGATAATTCTTGGACGGGGCATCAGATATATCAATGTTGTTTGATCAACAGCGAGTAGTCCTGACTAGGACTTTTGAATAATCCAAAAATAAACCTATCATGAGATCGAGCCTGCATCTGCACCCGGAACTTGCCGGCGCTGCCGATCTTTCGACGCTCCGATTCCATACTTCAAGAGGGGGAATGTACATAGTGTGTTAAGCGTGTGTCAATGGGGGCAACTACTGAAAGACCTATCAGCCTTGAAGCCACACTCATACTTAGGTTGTATCCGCTGCTGTAATGTCACTGAGCGATTATCACCGGTCCAACCTAAGCATTGAGGGGTAAGATTACGTACTTGATTCTGCATCAAAAGTTTCATTGGGGGCCGTACGGTGGAATCGCCAACATATCAATCTACCAAAGGATCGAGTACGTGTCTGCGCCCACGTTCCTGATGCAACAGCCTTATCGCAACATCGTTCGCCACTGCAATTTCAACTTGGAGGATGCATAGCACTTGTTAGACTGGACGGAACGTTTCGTTGGGGGCCAAGTGCGTTAAGCATGCCATTGGAGACAAAACACCATCGAGATGCCTCTTATCTAGCAGCTCGTTGCAACGTCGGGCTCATTTTATTGCATCAAAATTACCGCGAATGACGGCAAGGCTGGCAGAAGAGCCGAGTTGAAGCCGATGTGTCCATATACAACATTAATGTTACTTAGAACTCTAGGTATACCGCATCTTATCACGGAACCCCGAATCTACAGCGGTACGCCGCTTTCATATCAGGAGGCTCGACGAATTATGAGGTTCATTATCTTCCAATGAAGTCTTCTCCATACTGATGCTGGCTTAAAATAGAAACATACTACTCTTGGCGATTTCTAGTAGGTGTGGTAGGGTTGGGGGAGCCGCAAATGTACCGTAAATTTGGGGTTCTATAATTTTGAACACTGGAAAAAATAGGGGAATAGATACGCTCCGGCCTTTGGAACGCTCCGCGAAAACCTCGAGCGCGAGAATCTGGCTGCCATATGCTACCAGCTATACGGAATTGCATACATACCTATTCAAAGAACAACAAAAGTCCCTACACTCGATGCGATCTAGTTAGACCTCTGGAATCTGCCCGCGTGAGCCCTTGACGAATATACGGTCGGAGACCAGTTTATTGCCTCATAGTCTAGTCTTCTAATGGGAGGTTTTTATGAGACCTAGTAATCTTGGAATTCAATAAGATCCCAAGGCTTAGAAACTACCGGGAGCAGTTAATAAGGGGCTCATTATGTTAAGCCGAGGATGCAGCCAGGCTAGAAACCGCCCAGTCGGCGCTGGAGCTTGAATTCAAAGCTGTAAGTACCGTACCAAATATAAGTGTAGGCTCCAGAGGTTTAGGTACTCGTAGGTATCACATGATGTATCGCAGCACTAGAAGCTCTTGCCTTCCACTAACGCTCCGGAGAATCGGCTGTACTCGTAGCCTGAACAACCTAACAACTTCCTTCTCCATGACCCATGGCCCGTCTATTTCCACAAATGTTACCTACAGTGTGTACCTACCTAGGAACCTGCCAAATTGAACGAGACTTCAAGACAACCTTGGAAACTATGTACTGTCGTGTAACCATTGAAGACGCCCACTGAACTGTATAATAGCGGTGACGGTGGCAAGAAAGTCTTTCAAGTTGTGTGTCACATGAAAGCACCTGAGTAGGTAGGTGTCCGTTGATTAATGCTTTCAAGGAATTAACAGTGCCGCTTTGCCGTGGCGTTGACAGCAATCTTCCTATTTTACCCCATGGTGGCAGTCTTGGCATGCAGATTGCGACTACCATCACGCAACGACTGCTACCAACAGTGCTCGGCTCTGATATTTCATGCTAGTGAGTCAATATCATGTTCCAGTGCATTGGAGCCGACATAGGGTTGCAGCAACAACTATAACAACAACAACATCATCGTCATCATCATCACGGAGTTGTCTTAGTAGCCACCAATGCGTGGGAAAACATGCAGTATTCAGATTGCAACGTCGGGTTTGAGAGGATACGAGTCTGCAGCCATGGGAATTTTGTGCCGCAGATGTGTTGCCCACGGCTTCATAGCAGATCCTACCATCAGCCGGCTGCAGCCTGCCTACTATCGCACCCAGTAAGAAACGAAAAACATTCAGTCTGAACTCTTGGGGCGACTTGAATACTTGATTCAATGGGAAAACAAACTAACAAGGACATAATCGTGTGACACATTCTACGACGTGGTTCAAAATCCTAAATTTATTGTAATTTCTCGACACATGCTAGCATGGTGTATCAAGCAGGCTAGTATCAAATGCGCGACTTTATGGGCATGCATAAGAATTCAATTGTGTGACAAATTTGGAGATTATCTGACATAAGGTCCGTAGTTTCCAGTGTTCATCCAACACACCTCCACAAATCGAACTTCATCTTGTTCTAACATACATGAGCGTGAGTGTGATGGGATCCTAGGCCGACACATGCAGGTCACTAGTGAAATTCCCCAAACGAGCATGCACGTAATCGAAAGGAGGGCGGTTCCTTGGTTGCCAATTCCCTTTCATACCATAGACAGGCAAATCGCCGTCGGCTGCGAGCACATATGTGGAATCAAGTTGCCACATGCGTTGCGAGTCAGTTGCAGCTTCGGGAGGAACTCGAGCCTCGGCAGAGGTCATTTTCCCCTTCTCCATATATTTCAACAGTCTGGTTAAGAGAACGGCCGTGTTGTCAGCCCCGACGGTCCATGCGTGGTTTGTATAACCCAGCATGAACATCATGTTTGGGACCGAGTCGAGCATGGCTCCGTTCCAAATGTATCGTTTTCGCCATGAGATAGGATTGCCATTGACTCGCAAGTCAATCTTGCCCCCCATTGTCATGCGGAATCCTGTTGCGGTAATAAGGACATCGGTAGCAACTATCTGGTTGTCCTTCATTTTGATTGCATTGTCGGTGACTGATTCAATCTCCCCAGTAATAAGTTTCACATTTGGCAGATGTAAAGCTTTGTAGAAGACAGCATCCGGGTCGAGGCAGATGCGTTGATCCCAGGGATTATACCTCGGTTTGAAATGGACATCAACATCGACATGCTTCGGCAGCAGATTCATCGAGTCTTTCCGAAGTGCGTCTCTGACTACGCTCGGAAAGGATTTGCAAAGAAGGACGAGAAGATACGGCGAAATGAGGTAACGGACACGACGGTATGTATCGACGAGGTATTTTGGGAAGTATTGCTGCGCCCAGGCTGTGTTGGGAGATGCTGCTACATAGGTTGGGCTTCGTTGAATCATTGTTACTTGAGCGGCTCTGTCTGGTAACGCAGGCAAAAGACTAACAGCCGTGGCGCCACTTCCGATGACTGCAATGTTTTTGTTGGTGTGGTCAAAGTCGGTGGGCCAAAATTGAGGGTGAATGATCCTGCCTAGATGCATGTTTAACGTTATATCGGATCAGAAGGTTCAGCTCACAAGGCCGTTCGTACCTTTGAAAGACCCTAGTCCGGGAATCTCGGGCTGTAAGGGCGATTCGAAGTCATAGTATCCTGTCCCAAGGATAATCCAACGCGACTTAAAAGTCTGGGACGGACTGCTATGTTGCGCCAGTAGCCTGACTGACAAAGTCCAGGACTTTTGGGTTGAAGACCAGTCCGCGGATAATACCTGATGCTGAAACTTGATGAACTTGTCTAGTTGGTGTTTTGAAACGGCGTCTGTGAGGTACTCCATGATCTGGTTGCCAGTCGCGATTGGGTAGTCGAACGACCAAGGATGCCATGCAAATCCCATTGTATAGATATCGGAATCTGATCGTACGCCAGGATACCGAAAAAGATCCCAGGTACCCCCGATACTCTCTCGCCCTTCGAGAATCAAGAGCTTCAAGTGAGGAAGTTCAGTCCGTAGGCGATACGCACAGTTGATACCAGAAATCCCCGCCCCGACAATGATCACATCGAATGCTTCGCCATTGGTGTCAGTTGTCGGATGAGAAGCCATGATTTGCAGCGTGAAGAGATTGATGTGCAATCCCTGAGATAATAGTCAGCTGGGATGCGAAACGCTAAACAAACAAACATGAGTCAAATTGAGAATTGGGAGGGCATCCAGATCCGCCAAGTACTTAGGTAGTTAAAACCAGCTGGCGACTAATATCTGGTGATTTGCAGGCTCTTAAGCTGGTCCAAAAACCGCCCTCAAAATATGACGGCGGGGTAGGTATGGTGGAGTGACAGCAACGCTACCTACCTCCTACTTACCTACCTACATGTAGGTACTTATTAGGTACTAAGTAGGTACTTAAAATCAATCCACCGGAAAGGGCGGCTTGATTCATATACTGCATGTAACCCTAAGCTTACTGACAGATAATTATTGGATGAAGCCTGCCTTCCACTTTGGAATCGTGCATGGTAATCGTTCCAATGCAGAAGCAATATATATGCTAGTTGTGCGACTACACGTTACGTCTCCGTGTTGCAATACCACACCAAAACCAAAGTTCTGACCGCTCATTTCCTTGCGTTATACGCCTCCAGGCTACAACAAAGAAACTCCGGGTGGCGGCACAGCAGTGATACGACAAACACAGTTGTGGGGTTCTGTTTATTCTGTTGGCTCCATTTCTCACTCTATCATGTCGCATGATGCTATCATCATCACTTTTGTGTAGCTCCTTACGGTTGCGCCTCCAGTTTATGGTGTGACGAACTCGGCAAAACGGAGCGCTTATGGCGTTCCAGCCTTAGGTTGTTAGCATCCTGCGCTACACAGGTGTAGCTTGGTTATTACGCAAGAGGGAAGTTACAGCTCTGCTATCAAGTCTCATGGCTAGCCTCAACGCCATCGTGCTTGGTCCGCGCTGTGAGTTGGGAATCAGGCTCCGGGAGTCCTCCGATACGATATCGGCTGGCAGTATATATACTCGATAATAATTCTAACCAGATGCTCGTCCATACTAGTTATTGTCACGGAAAAACGACACCAGTAGTCCTGTGAAAGAACTAACGGTATATATGTGTTCCACCTCTCCGCGACAGTTATCTTAGCATAAGTCGTGTACTACTGCCTAATTCAAGCTATCATATCACCTGGAAGGGCGCTCAGCTGGCAAAATGGACGTCGAATCTCCAAAGACCTATGAGCCGATTGCTATCATCGGGATGGGTAATCATGATCCCTTCCAACGGGTATAGAACGATGAATATGACTAACTATGGTGAATATAGGCTGCAGAATGCCTGGTAATATTCGAAGTCCGTCGGACCTGTGGAGGGTGTTGATGTCGAAGGGCATTGCCAACATGGGAAAAGTTCCTTTGTCTCGGTTCAATGTTGATGCCTATCTCCATCCAAACAACGAGAGGCCGGGAAGTTTTAATGTACCCGGGGGTTATTTCCTGGAAGGGGACCCTCATGATTTCGATCCCAGCATCTTTGGGATTTCCACTGCTGAAGCATTGTGCATGGACCCACAGCAGCGACTTTTGCTGGAGGTGGTTTATGAGGCTTTCGAAAGTAGCGGAGCGCCTCTCAGCACTATCTCTGGACAGAACATAGGTTGTTTCGTCGGGTCCTTTACTCAAGACTCCATATACGTTGCAGCAACGGAGCCCGATTTTGGACACGCCTATACCGCCTCTGGTGTCGACCCGGGCATCCTTGCGAATCGCATCAATTACATCTTCAATCTCAAGGGTCCGAGGCAAGTCCGATCATTATACACGCTTAAATGGCGGCATACTTATTGATACTTAATAGCTTGGCCGTCAATACGGCATGCTCCTCGAGCATGTATGCCCTAGACTTGGCCTGCAAGGCAATGCATTCAGGCGACTGCGATGGTGCCATTGTTGGCGGCTCCAATCTCATTATCACCGCCAATCAACATATGAATACCGCAAACATGGGTGTCCTCTCACCTACCAATCAATGTCACACATTCGACGCATCTGCTGATGGGTATGGGAGATCTGAGGCCGTTGGGGCTCTTTATCTCAAACCATTAAGCACTGCTCTCCGCGACGGGGATCCAGTTCGTGCTGTCATACGATCAACTGCTGTTGGAAGGTAAGAGATACTCTTGATATAGTTCGTACAAGAAACTCACCAGTAGTTCCTAGTAATGGCAAAGGAACAAATAGCATGATGATGCCTAGCAAAGACGGCCAGGCGGAAGTTA